>CM030859.1:485000-897500 GCA_018105865.1 Metaphire vulgaris | reverse complement strand
GAGAGAGAGAGAGAGAGAGAGAGAGAGAGAGAGAGAGAGAGAGAGAGAGAGAGAAAGAGAGAGAGTGGATGGACGGAGGCGGAGATGGCGTCAAACAGAAAGCCATACCGGAAGTAGAATGATGACATCGGATGTGCTTCCGGTCGGCGATCATTTCCGTTCCGCTTCGTTGACCGCAAAAGCAGTTTGATTTAACGTCCATTGAGCGGAACGGGGAAGAAGGGAAGGAGGAGGAGGAGGAGAAGAAGAAGAAGAAGAAGAAGAAGAAGAAGAAGAAGAAGAAGCAACACATGACCGCAAGCAGCATTTGACCTTTGCCCTCCCGAGTCACGTGACTCTGGAGTTAAAAGAACGAGTCGATCGATTGGCCACCGATGTGGGACAGTCAAACGCAATTAATCTCATTCGAGGCATCTTCAGAATAACGTGATACATATTAATAGTAGGAGATGAATATATATATTTTATTATATATATATATATATATATATATATATATATAAAAAGTCTAATATTTAGAACAGTTTTTAGAATAATTCTAATTAATAAAATTTCTGAGAAAACGTTTATAATTCAAAGTCAAACCGCAACAATTTTCAACAACAACAACAACAACAACAATCACGTGACATCGATGCTATTATTAGCGATAGCAACAAATGCGTCTTCGTCAGGTTTTATTTACAATCATTCGAACGGAAACAGTGCTCCACCACCTGGCGAACGACAAAAACAATCGGCGTTTAACGGCCACCTGGCGAATAGAACTGAAACAACGCGACCGCTAAACGGCTAACTTCCACACCGGCGGAATGCCGAACCGTCTGGCCAGCCTGTCTCTCATGTCGACGTCTGCGTCGATGTTCAGCTTCTTCGAGCACCTGTGCTCGATCAGCTCGACGTCCGGAAAGCGGGGCTTGACCGGAGCGGAGCGGGTGCGCCGGAATTTCCGGTGCAGGATCGCCGGAGTGAAGATGGGATCGATCCAGTCGTGCTTGTAGACGGACTGCAGCGCCATCTGCTTCTCTCGTGACTGGAGAAACGGTGCACAAGTGCCGGTTAAGCCGCTGTGGTAAAGCTACGGTGCCATCCCCCTCCCCCCAAGCAAAAAAAAAACTACACCATGGACCTCATTGAATCTGATATAATCTAATCTTAAACTTCTATAGCGCCACTTTCATAATGCACAGGAGCATCAACCGATGGCACACCAAATCCAAATCACTAAAGATCCAGGTCAAATCCAGGGTATCCGGCCGAACAAACGGGTGACAGTCTATGGTGGATAAGCCAGAGCCCAGAGGTAATGTAAACTTCTATTAGGCCTTCAGGCTCTAGCTTCCCCCCCCCCAACTTTTTGAGAGTCTACCACTCTACCACAGGGAAAGGGAGACGGTATATGAGCTGAATCCCCTCACTTTTCCCCAATTTGTCATCCAAGTTTACGCCAGTGGTGAGAACCACTATGCCAGTGGTTTTTACACAGGCTTACTTGCCTCCTAAACCACTTAAAATCACATTATTATTATTATTATTATTATTATTATTATTATTATTATTATTATTATTATTATTATTATTATTATTATTATTATTATTATTATTATTATGTTCCACCCATCCATTCATTCGCATTATGGTCTTGATATGTAATCTCATTCTTTGCCCTCTTCTTGTCCTCTTGTAGGTTTGTCCCGGTATTCCCCTTATTAAATTTTGTCTTCTTGTTTTTGCCTCTATAACTAACAACAAAACTTTGTAGTATACAATGACATACAGTACATGCCTCGTTCAGTTACTCCACTGACTACTTCTACGATACTTTATTCTTCAGTCTGATAGAGAAATACAAGAACGATTAGCTGTTTAACACGCTGATCACTGGGGACGTCAGTTGGCGTCCTCCGATCAATGCAAACTAGTTCAGCTTATGCAAATCTTGGAATCATTCTTCTGCTTCCTATAGTTGCTAGAATGAGTGACCAATCAAAATAGCGTATTCTATGGAAACTGTATGAATATTTGTCCTATAAACATTTGTTCAAAAACCCCTCTGCTTACTTACCTCCCATTCTTCGAGGAACTTCTCTCTCTTGTACACGGATTCCCTTTGACCCATCTTTTCGAGGATCGAGAGGTTGGCATAAGTCAGTCGCAAATTATCCATCTCATAACTGCTCTGCTTAAGACTGTAGTAAGAAAAAGGTCAACGCCGTTAAACATTCTCAAACACTGCTTCAAATTCTTCACAGAGTCTAATGAATAAACGAATCTCTGTTTCTTAGCAGCAATTTCTGTCACGCCAATGTCATGTAATAGTAGCAGGTAGCAGTAGTAGTAGTAGTAGTAGTAGTAATAGTAGTAGTAATAATAATAATAATAATAATAATAATAATAATAATAATAATAATAATAAGGTCTTAAAGTGGTTCAGTAGGGTCACATTATGATCTTGCTGCTAGAACAAACCGAACCAGAATCATGGTTTTGCCAAGAGCCGAACCAAACCGGAACTCTAAAATAATGAGCATTTTGGAACCGAACCCGAACCAGAACGTACACCAGTGTTTTACCCAGACCTGTTAGGGGAGGACTCCCCCCCTTCAAAAAAACACATTTTCCCTAATCAACAATTTTCTCTCAGAACTCGACGAATATTGGTTCTCCAAAGCAATTTCAAATAGGAAAGGCGGTGGTTTATTGATTTCCCTCGAAGACAACAGAAGCGCTGAACTTATTCAGAGGGTTTTCGACGCTTTCTCTAGCGCTACTATCGGCGATTACGATGACTCTGACCGTGACTTCGTCATCTTTCTCTTGAAGTATTCGTAATTGTAGCAGTCGATCTTAGTCGGATTGATCATCATCGTTGCGATGCGCGCCACGAGAGCCTCGTTCGCAATCTCAATGTCACCCAGACGACCGGCGTCGTTCTAATCATCGTCATCATCATCATCATCATCATCATCATCAATAGCAGCAGCAGCAACAACAGCAAAAATTACTACTTCTATATTATATCATCAGTAGATAGACAAGCAGACAGACAGACGAACTGATGGATGGACGGATGGATGTACTGTATGCATGTATGTACAGTATGAATGAATGAATGAATGAATGAATGAATGAATGAATGAATGAATAGATGAACAGATGGATGGAGGGTGGAAGAATATGGAACAATAGTCGTTGTTGTTACTGTGCTGTAATTGTCGTCATCATTTGTACCATTTGTTAATTCGTTTCAACTGCATAAAATTGTATTATATCTATTTAAATCATTAGCGTCGCCACGGGGGGGCAAATGGGGCAATTGCCCCCAACTGCCCCAAACCACCTAACAGATTCCCCCAAATCCGGTGAGAAAGTTTTTTGTGAAGGGTGTGTGTGGGGTGGGGTAAGGAATTTGACACAGCAGCCCCTTTTGCCCCCCCCAACCAAAAAATCCTGGCGACGCCACTGTCCATGTTTTCAAATTTATCTGCTTATTGTTTTCAGTTGTTAAATCTTCAGAAGTTTTCCTATTACCGCATCTCTTAGTTTAGATCCGGGAACTTATATGGCCTTTCCTCGTCTTATCTGATTAAAATCCTACTTGAGAGTAGGAATCTGACTGCTCTTGAAAATGAGTTTCAAAGGCTTAATTAATAATTAATAGGAGGGCCTACTGAATTTTTCCTTCTGAATTGAGAACTGGCGACGCCACCTACCGTCAGAACGTAGCTCTTCACTCTCTCCTGCATCATACTTTTGGGTGGCTTGCAATCGACAAGTGGCTTTGCTACAAATAAGCAAAGCACGGCTTCACTGCGTGCAAATCATTCAACGCTATGCTCAAGACCATGCTGAACAAAAAGCTCTAATGTTTGGAATAATGGAGGGCGCCAATATAAAAGGAAGAGCACACAAGGAATCATAGGAATGGTGTGACGATATTGAAGAATGGTGTGGAAGCAGTTTACAGGATCTTAGCCACAGAGCAATGAACAGGAAAGAATGGCAGAAAACTGTGAAGTAAATATACATTGATACAATCTATGAAATAATCTAATAATAATAATAATAATAATAAACAATCTGTGAAATACAAACTGTGAAATAAATACACATTATATCAGTACGTTTTAACCGAGGTACGTTGAATCCAAAACCATCCAATATGGCAGCACATCACACGGGACTATATACATTGCGTTACGTTATAGCCGAGGACACGTTATAACCGAGTCCGTTATAACGAAGTTCTACTGTAGTATTAATAAGTATCAGGTATGGTCACGTACTAATAATTATGAACGGTTTCATAGTAAGTATGTGACGCTGTAGGTTGATTGAGTCACTCAATCGCATGATTGCGCAATCAATTGCCAAATCCATGATTTCGTCAGCAAAACTTTGATTAGCTGGAGTCTAAATGGAAAATGGAAATATATCGGGTGGCGGCTAATGATTATAATTGTGTACCTCAATGGCTCAGTTGGTAGAGCGGTCAGTCCTGTCCGCCATCAACCTGGGTTCGAATCCCTGTCACTAACACGTACACCGACACAGATTGGATATTAATATGATCTACCAAGCACTAATTTGGGGTTGATGACTGGTTTATCATTATCAAAGTACTAAATATAAACGTAAGATTTTACACTTTTCCATTTTCCATTTTCCATTTTCATATTTTACATAGCAGGGCTTAAGTTTTTAATTGCAATTTAATTTTAATGGTGTTAAGAGCAGTGGCGGTTCCAGGATTTCTTGGTGGGGGGTGAATGAATTCATAGAAAGTTGGTGGGGGATGAAAATAGAAGGAAAAATCAATAAACTGCTGGAAAAGGGGAATTTTATAATTTTATCCCTCATTTTACTACATTTTTACCGAACATTAGGTTGACCAGCAAAAAAGGCCATCCCCGGTTAGTTTTACTAGACTTTTACCCAAAAAATAGGTTTCACAAGCAAAAAAGTAAGGCTGAAAGTCCGGTGGGGGATGCATCTCCACTCATCCCCCTCCACGTGGAACCGCCACTGGTTAAGAGGCATCGTATTTATCTAATAATTAGTAGACCTACCGCTGAGGATTCGTTGACGATGGCGAGCGTAGATCTGTTCTTGTCGTTTGGCATTTTTTTCTCGAGGATCGAAGATTGGAGAAAAAGCGAATATCTCATTTCCTCGACACCAGGACATATTCAGAAACAAAGACAGTGTCAGTCCTTATAGTTGTCACTGTCAATCGATTATTCCTTCTGTCTGTCTGTCTGTCTGTATGTATGTCTGTCTGTCTGTATGTCTGTATGTCTGTCTGTCTGTCTGTCTGTCTGTCTGTCTGTCTGTCTGTCTGTCTGTCTGTCTGTCTGTCTGTCTGTCTGTCTGTCTGTCTGTCTGTCTGTCTGTCTGTCTGTCTGTCTGTATGTCTGTCTCTGTCTGTCTATCTCTGTCTGTCTGTCCAAAGTTCTTTCTCTCGCCTGAACTCAATCAGACATTGTCGAATCCGTATCAAAATTTCAGACGATAAACTTTCATATCACAGATGATACGGACAAACGCAAATAACAAGATTGCAAAATATATAAGTTTTTCGGTGAAAATATCGCCTGAATCATTAATTATTAACTATGCAGATATTGTTAATGACGCCATAATAGGAATCACGTGACTTCATTACCTTTAATTACGTCAGCGAAGACAATAATATGAATTGTATAGAATTATCATACTAAATGCCTAGAAGAACTGACCAATTGCAGACTATGTAAGCCAATTACATACAGTATACCAACAGATAAGACAGGTATTGCAGCATTGGTGATTGGAAAAGATATTGTTAAGACATTAAGTCTATCCTACTAGAATTTCATGATCAAATCTACGCGCGATTAAACCCAGATTGTGGACAAAATTGATTAATTAATTAATTATTATTATTAGTTCGGCGAGCGCTTCTCTGCGGCACTCAAAACGACATTCGAATTAAGTGTTGGCACGCCGTCAGGCGACCGCCTTTGCGATATCACCGACGACAAGATAGCGCACTTATTTCGGAGTGCTGCACTACCGTGCGATACGACCAGTCGCTTGTTCAACTCAAGAGACCAATACTCTTGCTAATCTCTCAAGAGATCTGCTCAATTAATCAACCTTCTCTTTGATTCCACTGGATTAGTAGACAAGTAGTTTATTCAGTAGATGCTGTATTCTAGGCCTATGAAGTATAGAACTATGTAGGCCTACTAGCATTATTAGGAGTTTATATCAGATTTTTATTCGGATTTTCAAACATTGTTCTAGTTTATCGAACACAATGCAAAATAATTAGGCCTAATCCTTTATTATTATTATTATTATTATTATTATTATTATTATTATTATTATTATTATTATTATTACCATCATCATCGTCATTATTATTATTATTATTATTATTATTATTATTACTACTACTACTATCATCATCATCATCATCATCATCATCATCATCATCATCATCATTATTAGGCAAGATTGAAGGGAGAATTTTCAACCTTTGTCATAATGTATGATTAGTTCTTGCGTTTACCTTTCCTAGGTTTCATAATCGAAAAAGATTGTGAAATGTATGTTCTATTAATAGCAATTATATCAGTTATTATTTTTTACAGGTGAAAATGCTGCTGAATTGCCAAGTGGTTTAGTTGCAGGGCATATTTTAATGCTCATAAAAGGCCAACATCTTCTAAGAATAACAGATTCCCTGGGCAGTCATTTGGACAGTATCGTCACTGGCGCCATATAAGTTAAATATAATCAATGTTTTGTCCGTTACCTTGACGACGTCCGAGCGAAAAGTCGAAAACGAAACCCTGAATTCTTAATTTTCAGAATTTCTTGACTTTAGACTTCAGCGTAATCGGCAATTTACACGGAGATTACACTCAACCGGATATGGAATTTTCCGTCGACCATCCCGATGACGTCACCTGACGTAATTCAGCGCAGCTCTTTGTCTCGGTTCTCTCGCAGATCACTTCCGGTTTTCCGTCGACAGAGACTATGACGTCACCGTGAACGAGAATTGGTTTGAATAGCAATTTCTCTTTCCGGAAGCGGAAATAGCATGACGACTCGTCTGGCGGAAGTAGTTATCTCCGTAAGACACTGTCCGGAAGAATAGTAAGTGAGTCAGTCGGTCGATTAGCTGCTCGGTAATTGGTCTAACAGGTAAATGGACAAAAATGCAGGCCTGGTTATTAATAGCCTGAAAATGCAGTATATTGACAGGGGATAAAATACAGGCCTATAAATATATATATATATATATATATATAAATGCAGGCCTATATATGATATAAAATGCATATATATATATATATATATATATATAAATGCAAATCTATAACTTTATTTCAGTTAACTTCTAAAATATGGCTAAATAGTGGTCGTAAACAAAAAATAAAATGCAAATCTCAATAGCAAAACTGTCATTTCATTTAATGCGTGGTATTTATCTTAACAGCCACCAATGTTGGTAATAAGGCATGTCGGTCGTTCTGTATCTGGTTAGGCAAGCCGTCGTTAAAGAAAGTAAGTAAGTAGGTAGGAGTTGGGGCAATTGCGATGCCATTTTTTTACAGCGCTATATAAATTCACGAGATTTTACTTACGTCTGTAGTGAAGAAATATAAATGGATGATTCCGTAAGTAAGCAAACAAGTAAAGAAGAAATTAACAGAGTGCGTAAGTATGAAAGTCGATCTCTGGAAAATAAGGAAAACCGAAGGGAGATTTAAGCTGATTTGTTTTGTGGAAGAAAAATTGAGGGGGCGGTGGCCACGTGTGGTGCGGATTGTTTAGTTAAAGTGATCGCGTTGAAAAAAGGGACGAGAAGGGACGACAAGGGCGAAGGGCTGTTAGCGTGAATGCCTTTAACGGTAAATAAGATTCCGGTTCAATGGGGAAATTAGAGTAGGCGTTCATTCATTCATTCATTCATTCATTCATTCATTCATACATTCATAAAGTCAATTTATAAGGCGCATTAATTGTCTAGTGCGCATCGGCCGTTTTCTTAAACAAGTATGTCTTTAATCTGTTCAAGAACATTTCTTGTGACAGGGTATATGTACAGGGTGGCGCAAAAAGCCGGACTAGTCACATTTAGGTTTGGCATTTAGTATAGTCCAATTTTTGCGCCACCCTGTATATGCTTGTTTGATTCATGCATAGTGATTATAGTACAAGAAATTATGAAGAACTTAGATTTAATATGTGTGCAGTTTTGGCATTGTATGGTGCGAATTGTGTTTGGTTTTGTAGAATGAACGGTAACAGACGTCGGATAACAAACAGAAGTTGGAATAATAGAGGGATGCGTGAGTGACTGCTTTTCAGAATAGAAGAAATCCTACGAAGAGAAGATAGTATTGGCTACGAGTGTGAAAGACTTCAAAATAAACTTCAGTACTAGAGAGGATACTAGATTGGAAGGGTACAACAGTGGTTCTCACGCAGGGCAGAACCGACTGAACCACTTTAAACCTTGTTATTATTATTATTATTATTATTATTATTATTATTATTATTATCATTATTATTATTATCATTATTAGTAATATTATTATTATTATATTATTATTATTATTATTAGTAGTAGTAGTAGTATATTATTATTATTAGTAGTAGTAGTAGTAGTAGTAGTAGTAGTATATTATTATTATTATTAGTAGTAGTAGTAGTAGTAGTAGTAGTAGTAGTAGTAGTAGTAGTAGTAGTAGTAGTAGTAGTAGTAGTAGTAGTAGTAGTAGTAGTAGTAGTAGTAGTAGTAGTAGTAGTAGTAGTATGGTTATCATTATTATTAAACCAATAATAATAATAATTATTATTATTATTATTATTTTATTTCTAAAGATCACTGTGAACATATCTAAAATGGCTTCATTGTTATTGCTTGTTCGTTTAACGACTCTAAATTAGCTTAGAGACACCGTGCCATGAATTTCGCGTTACGTTCTGTTTGTCCCTCGTACACTGCCTGGAACCGGCTGTGCAAGAGAACACGGGCGGTACGTGAGCGTTCACGAACAAGTGCAATCAGTCGAGAGCAAAGGGTATTTCCTACGGGGTGTAGGATTTCGGTCGCGGATATCTAGGCGGGCAGATTACACATCGAGCGCAACCAGAGTCCTTAAGATCCGGTCCATCGGTGCACAGACTCCCCACCCCCGTCACGGCGCACGTAGCGGAGAAAAATAATTGGGGGTGGTGGCCAGCATGGATGCCCGCCCGCCCACCCGGCCGGCCGGTCGCCGACCCACCCAGCGGGCTCGCTGTGGATGCCCATGAAAGCCGACGATTCGAAGCGACATCTATTGTAAATTTTCTTTTGACGACGAAGACGAGCGATTACTGAGCGATCTGGTGAGTTCTCTTGCGTGATTTCTAGTTCTTGCTTTTGCCACTGATGAGACAATGGCTGTCTTCGATATGAAATTAGGATAAAGTAGAAAATCGAGTGCGTTATAACCGAGGTACGTTTTATCCAATACCATCCGATACGGTAACGCACCACACGCGACCGTAAATTGCGGTACGTTATAACCGAGTATTCGTTATAAAAGAGTCCGTTGCAAAGAAGTTCTTCTGTATTTTGTGAGCACAGAAGTGCATAGAAGCGCATAGGTCCTCTATGTAATGAGTGCTTTATTAAGTGACTATGAACTCATTCCTCAACCCCCACCCCATTGAAGAGGGGAAATATTGGGTCCGATCTTAATTAATAGACTATTAATTAGTATTGATTATTTTGAGCGAAATATCTCTGAAAAATTCTCGTGAACTTCGATAGAAGATGAGCTTGTGGCGATAATCAATGGGAAATTTCGCTGAATATCTTTTCAGATTTCAGATGACGCATTTCAATCAGGTGATAAATCATAAAAATTCTTTAGCGCCACTATAACAATGCACTTGACATCAGTCGATGACGACTTGAGAGGGAGAGAGAAAGAGAGAGAGAGAGAGAGAGAGAGAGAGAGAGAGAGAGAGAGAGAGAGAGAGAAAGAGAAAGAGAAAGAGAAAGAGAAAAAGGCTCTGGAGAGAAAGATCATGTGTAGGAATTAAGAATTCAACGCATGAAGGTTGTGTGTTGGCAGATTGCTAAGCGTTATAAAGAGAAAAACACGAGTTGAGTCGAGAGAGACGCGCTGTGGAAACTGGAAGCGTCATAACTATTCTTCGAAGCTCATCAGAATAATTCTGAACGCACCGTCGACCGTTGTATGTACGAAGTATTAATTATTAATCTCTTCGTAGACGCCTAGAATAGAAGGAAATCCGGGCAGAAAGCAACGTGAACCGACCCCGTAACTGTTGGGACGTGGTTTCTGCGCCAATTGAGTTCAAATCCGCCAAAACTCAGTCTTCATAGACGTGGACATTTTGTAGTCCGCGTGTAGTCTACAAGTGATGGTGACAGGCAGGGACGTAGGTCAAGGGGGCTGTTGAGGACGGTCCCCTCCCCCAATAATTAGTGAATGGGTGCATAGTGTCCCTCCCCCAAAACTTTTGTACTTCTTTGCTTCTTTGTTGATGTTCTAAAAAGTCCGACAGGCAAAAAAGGTCATCACTAGAGTTTAAACATATTCATGGGTGGGTAAGCTTTAAAAATATTCTATAGCCCCTCCCCAATGCTGACGGCAGGAATGCGCCCCTGGTGATGGGCCACCAAGGAGTTCGAAATGGCTCGCGAGGAAACCGAAAGGGGATGAACAACTCTTTTGTAATACTTAAAAACGTGCATTTTAAGCGTTTAGTTTTCAACTTAACTGTCCTCTAGTGACCATGAAAAAAACCACATGGACATCGGGCAACAGTCATAAAAAATGTGGCCTCTCGTAAATTTTAATTGAATACCCCGTGTCCGAGTCTATGGCGGTAGCCCCCCATTCCCATCCAATTCTATTGGCTGTTAGACTACGTCTTTTTCTGGAAAGTTTTTAAGGCTTAGCGATGATCCATGTTGTGATGTAGGCTTGCTGGAATGTGGCGTAGCAGAATATTTGTATCAGTGGCGTAGCCAGGATTTCCGGAAGGGGGTTGGGGGTTGGTTTTGATCATGACCCACTTCAAGAAATCTTGACAAGCAAAAAAGGTCACATTCATCTTTCCTCTTGTACTTTTCCCTTTGCACAGATGCTGACAAGCAAAAACAGGTCATCACCTTACATCTTTACATTCTATAGCGCTTAGAAATTATTTTGCATCGGCAGCCAAGGGGGGAGTTTGGCCCCCAAAACCGCGTCCGAAAATTTAAAATGTATGGAAACACATTTTTTTAAATTTCGTCGGCGTCGGCGGCCAAGAGGGGTTTTAACTCCCAACCCCCTTGGCTACGCCACTGATTTGCATAGCGCCTCATCTGAAGAATCACTGAGAGACGTTCCAGAAGCGGGGGAGGGAGTATTGGCATCTGACCAATCAGCGGACGAGGTCGTTGGGGGTGAATTGTTGCTTCCTCCACCACACAAAACACTAAGGGCAAAGTAATTTGGGGGAGTTAAAACTCAGATCCTCCGGTCGCACTGCACCACAAAAACCCTTTGAAGCTACGAAGACTTATAGGTAGAGAGAGAGAGAGAGAGAGAGAGAGAGAGAGAGAGAGAGAGAGAGAGACTGAGAGAGAGAGAGAGAAAGAGGAAGTGACAGACAGAGACAGACAGAAATAGAGAGAGATAATTAGAGAGAGAGAGAGACAGAGAGAGACAGACAGACAAAGGAAGATGGGGGAATAAGTCGATGCTCGAATAGGTGCTACTCGTTGGTCCCAAAGCGTTCTAAGCAAAATGTTACATCGGTGCATAGATAGGTTAAATCAGTTTTTGGCATACCGTATATATCTATGTTGTCATCCTTAAGAAGAGCAAGAGATCGAGGTTCTTACAGTAGATTGAATTCTCACTTAATGGAAACTTGCCTCTGTCTGCTCATAGATCGCAGTTTCACTCATTTCACTGAATCTTCTCGGGCACTGAACTGCAAAGCGATACAGGAATGCCTGCAGTGTATTAGAAAAATGTTTAGAGCTAATAATGAAATGTTGGAGGGGATGGAGAATCTAATGTCGAACGTCGCTAAAGAATGGCTTTGCATTCGCCGGCACCGGCGTGGTCTCTGTCATAACTTGCACTTATCGCAGTTGCACTTATTTCTCTCACTGTTTCATGCATGAAGCTAACATTCGTCTGCGCATTTATTTATTGATGATTTTTGGGCATTAGTTTAAATTTCCTGTATTTGGGGATCGAATAATTTTAGTGCTGAGTGAAAATGATGCGACCAAACGACGAATAACCGCACGCAGAGCATTCGCCAATACAGCCACACTGACGGCGCCAGTCGCCAATGTTTCACTCTAATTATAATATTAGAGTCATGCATTGGCGATTGAAGTTATTCGACATTTATACGCCGTAATTATTTTCTAAAATGTCTCATTGAGGGACAGTCGACAATAAGCCAATGCCATCATATATTTATTGTGGGTAATTTTTTTATAAATTTTGGATAACATTTTTTGAAGTTATATTAATTTCTAAAACGGTATATATATATATATATATATATATATATATATATATATATATATCATAACATTTTTTCGGCTATGGCATTAAAAGTTGCCCTATAGGTACCAAACCAAAATGCCATAAAAGTTTTTTAATTTTGAGCTCATTAAGTACCATCAACTTTTCATTGGGTATTTGTCGCTTGGTTGGGTTCCATAGGAATCGCCCTTCTGTGAGAACCACTGTCTTAAAACCCTTTAAATTTTAACTCTTTAACTTCTGGACTCGTTAAGAAGAAATGTGACCTCTGGATCTGGATAGCTTGTGAAAAAGGCGCATTGATTCCGGTAATCTCCAACAACAACAGCCAAGTGTCAAGTGGACATATATATATATATATATATATATATATATATATATATATATCACGTGGATCATTCGATACCTGAGTGCTTTTCAATATTCGAAACGTTGCGTATTTATCGTAGGCGTAAACTTGGATGACAAAATGGAGACCCAGCTCCCATATGCCTACCGTTCCCTCCCCTAACCTAGCCTCTCATAATATGGGGTGGGGGTTCGAACCCTGCGGCCTAGTAGAAGTCATGCCTATATATATGATAACTATGACATATCACCTTTTCGCTTGTGTCTGCTATTGGACGGAATTGGAGATCAGCGTTTCGACGTTACGGCGTCCGATTTGTGGTTGCACTGAAATGCGTTGATTGCGCATTTATTGATTGGTTGATTTATTTATTTATTTATGCATTGTTTCAATGCATTATTGTCATTCTTGGACATGACCGAAGCTCTCGAACGAGTCGCTAAAAGCAATGACGGCGGGATGCCGGGGCCATGAGCACTGCTCCAAATGAATTTATATAGCGCCTGCATGCGTTCATTTGACGCATTTCACACAAAATATATCGACAGTAGGCTAAATTAGTTCTTTCATTTTCGATACCAGCGCAGAATTCCAGATAAACAATTTATCCGGCGATATAACAGTTATTTGAAAATCAACAGAGTTATGTCGAGGTTATCAATAAACTGCCAAAATTTAATGGGGGAAGTGAATATATCGGCGCCACTCTTTGAATGACTAAGTCGGGGAGCGTTTCTGAGTGATTTCTCCCAATAGGCGCTATATAAATACTCTATTATATTACGTTACAAGACAAATGCCAGAATGGAACTCCAGTTTCAAAAATAAGCGAGAACGAATGGACTTTAAGCCTGGAAATCCTAATTTGCTCTTGGAATCCGAGAGTCACTCAAAATGACCTCTGACCTGCGTGACCCATTGAACCTTCGACCCATGGGGTCATGACTCGTGACCCATTGACAACTAAACTTCCATAACACGTCTCAAAAGCCGTCAAGCCTTGTCAAAACTAATGAGTAACGATCGAACACAAAGCATGTAAGTACCCAACATTAGAATAACACAGAACAAACCAGTCAAAAGTTATATAAACGCGACAAATAATCAAGAAAAATTGAGGGCTTGGGTCAAATTGGCCCCCACGGAGTCCTCGGCGATAGATATTTAGTTTTAAAAATACGTTTCTGTATTTCTTTCTACTGTAGGGAACCACAAAAAAGAGCCGAGAGACTGCGTGGTGATTAATTTGTTTGTGGTTGTATTCCTACAATTCTTTGTGTCTCAATAGACAGAGCAAGCAGATCGCACTGTTTTTCCTGTACACCGTACATCCGTGCAGTACACGTCAGAGACGGCCATGGGTTGGGTTAACCCATAGGTTGGGTTGAGTCAGACTTGTTCATACTTATGGTGGGTTGGGTTAGGTCAGAAAATAAGTCATGGTTTAAGAAATTGTAATGTATATTACGGTGGATTGGGCTGGGTCAAGTATAGGGCCTAACCCCATTGCCGGCGTGGGTTGGGTTGGATTGGAGATTTGATGGGTTGGGTTCTAAAAAAAATGGACCAATCATGACCATCTCTGGTACACACAGTTGCGTGTACCACGACCCTGTTCCTGTACGACGTACTGTACATATGCGCAGTTACCTTAAATCTCCGCTTTTCCTGTTCTTGCTTTCAAACGTATAACAGGATTACATGACCACCGTAGTTCTCTGTTAGGCATACAATGCACGCGTTCAATGTCTTTAATTGTACATTTGTCTGTATTAGCTGCGTTCAGACATTAGGTCTTTCTCGCGTTGACACTGACAGTCGTTCTTCTATTTAAGGCAGTTTACTCCAGAGTGTCATCTTTCTAAGTCTTCCGCGGTTCTTCCGGAGGAAGATGGCGGCACATTCGCTCAGTTTACTCCGTCCAGTAGTAGACGGGATTCTGTTTTTGATGGCATCCCCTCATCCCCTGCTCTCCAAACCATTGACACGTTCTCTGATCGAATGCCGCCGGCGTCACGTGTACGATACGATGGGGGGATCTGTGGGGGAGGAGATTCAGGGGTATATGTGGGAGCATTCAGGGTTCGGTGACCTCAAAACCTTCCATCTGGAATGACCCTTAGGCAGTGGCGGCTCTAGGATTTGACAAGTGGGGGGCCGTTGGGGTGGCAACTTCTAATCATGGGGGGGTCAACCATTTGTTGTTTAATGTATGTAGCATTAAGTATAGGGTCCCAACTGGGGGGCACTGGGTGGGCCAGACACTCAATAAGAGGGCACGGGCCCCCCTGGCGCCCCCGGTGGAGCCGCCACTGCCCTTAGGCACGAGTGGCTTGCGGGCGATGAAGCGAGAAGTCTAAATTTTCCATAGAATAACAGAATATTAATCTTTTTTCTCCGACCGTTGGTCACTGTTTCTGACTGAGACAACTGGGACCAAACTGTCCGATCGCCAAACGCCCTGGTCAACGGTCAACCCCCGAAAGCTAAATCCTATCGCATTTCTAAAGTGTTTTAAACTGAACCAGTAATATGCATGTTGTTCGGTTCGGGAATTGTATACTGCGAATTCTGTTCATTTTTTTTATAGAGAATGAAAGATAGCAGCTGTAGCGGACAAACAGAAGTTTGGAATAGACGATTGTATGAGCGACAGTGGTTTTCAATACAGGATAAATACTGTACTACTACTACTACTAAATCACTGAAAATCCATTAATTTATTAATAGTAGTAGTAGCAGTAGTAGTAGTAGTAGTAGTAGTAGTAGTAGTAGTAGTAGTAGTAGTAGTAGTAGTAGTAGTAATAATAATAATAATAGTAGTAGTAGTAGTAGTAGTAGTAGTAGTAGTAGTAGTAGTAATAATAATAATAATAATAGTAGTAGTAGTAGTAGTAGTAGTAGTAGTAGCAGTAGTAGTAGTAGTAGTAGTAGCAGCAGCAGCAGCAGCAGCAGCAGCAGCAGTAGTAGTAGTAGTAGTAGTAGTAGTAGTAGTAGTAGTAGTAGTAGTAGTAGTAGTAGTAGTAGTAGTAGTAGCAGTAGTCAGGACTTTTTTGCAAACAAATATTTTCCGGAAAGGGGCAAGATTTCCATTTTGAACCCCCAAATTTCTAAATTTCGGTGATGCCTTTTTTTAGTCGTCACAGAAGTTTAGTAGTTTTAAAAACTCTATTTTTCCGGGCGATGGCTTTTTTTAGTCGTCACATAATTATATTTTTTAAAATACCAGTCTTCCGATTTTCCGGAACGCCGTTCCGCCTCGTTCCGGCTCAAAAAGCCCTCATTATTATTATTATTATTATTATTATTATTATTATTATTATTATTATTATTATTATTATTATTATTATTATTATTTGGACGCGATGAGCATTTGAACGTGGAGGGCATTTAGACGCGGAGGGCATTTCGACACGGAGAGCATTTGAACGCGGTGGGCATTAACAGTGGTTTTCATACAGGCTTACTTAGCCTCCTAAACCTCTTAAAATCACATTATTATTATTATTATTATTATTATTATTATTATTATTATTATTATTATTATTATTATTATTAGACTTGGAGTCCTCGAGGCCGTGGCCTTGGCCTGGATCTTTAGTGATTTGGATTTGGTGTGCCATCGGTTGATGCTTCTGTGCATTATGAAAGTGGCGCTATAGAAGTTTTAGATTAGATTAGATTAGAAACGCCTCGAAGTCAAGTGACGCTGTCCTTGGCCTTGGCCTCGGGATACAAGTCCTTGGCCTTGGCCTCGAACCTCATGATGTCCTCGGCCTTGGCCTCGGCTTTGTACTCGGGGCCTTTGTACTTTGTACTCTTTTTCTTTCTCGGTCTGTCTTTTCGACGTCGGTTTCTTCCGCTTTAATTGGGTTCACCTGAGTGTAGCCTACGTCTCTCTCTCTCTCTTTCTGCTTCTTAGGTCTTCTCAAAACTCAGCTGGAGTGCGGAGGGCTTTGTGAGGAGACATTGATGTCTTCCTTTGTTGATTGCTTCTTAATGAGACGCCGGAGGGTTGGTCGTTAAAGGTCATAAAAGCAGTTTTTCCTTCGCAGAATCCATGGACAATTAGATGATTAGTAGTCTACGGCAGGGACGGTCATCTGAATAGAACCGTCTGACAAGTCATAGGCCTATAGGCCATGGACTACTAGATTAGTAGTCCATGTATAGGTCCTACCTAAACCAACTATTGAGTGGCCATCCGATTCTTCGGATTCTGACGGTTGACTGAGTTCTGGATCGTTCAATTGAACAATGATTTAAGCGTTGCAGAACTAATTAAGGTAGCAATGGATCACATATTGAAGTAAGTCAATATTATTTCAATGTAGGTGAAATGTGACGCATGGATGGATGGTAAATGACTGTAAACGGGGTCAAGCTGTCCAAAGTATGCCCACGAGCGCAAACGAGCAAAAAAAGTCGTCGGGTCAATTTTCGACGCCCCCTGTTGGTATCTGCGCCCGGGGCCACGTCATCACCCGAAATGGTCTGACAAGTGACAAGCAAAAAAAAGGTTATCGGGGGTCAATTTTACGCCCCCCCCGGTCTGCGCCCTGGGCCACCGCCCCACCCGCCCCTCTACACGCTACTGTTAATAATAATAATAATAATAATAATAATAATAATATTATTATTATTATTATTATTATTATTATTATTATTATTATTATTATTATTATTATTATTATTATTATTATTATTATTATTATTATTGATCCAATCACATATTATTATTATTATTATTATCAGGACTTTTTTGCAAACAAATATTTTCCGGAAAGGGGCAAGATTTCCATTTTGAGCCCCTAAATTTCTAAATTTTGGTGATGACTTCTTTTTAGTCGTCACAGAAGTTTAGTAGTTTTAAAAACTCCATTTTCCGGGCGATGGACTTATTTTAGTCGTCACAGATATTTTTTAAAATACCAGTCTTCCGATTTTCCGGAACGCCGTTCCGCCTCATTCCGGCTCAAAAAAGCCCTGCTAGTAGTAGTAGTAGTAGTAGTAGTAGTAGTAGTAGTAGTAGTAGTAGTAGTAGTAGTAGTAGTAGTAGTAGTAGTAGTAGTAGTAGTAATACTAGCATTAGTAGTAGTAGCAGCAGCAGCAGTAGTGGTAGCAGTAGTAGTGTAGTAGTAATAGTAGTAGTAGTAGTAGTGGTGGTGGTGGTGGTAGTAGTAGTAGTAGTAGTAGTAGTGTCGTCGTTGCATCGTCATCATTATCACTATTATTATCATTTAATAGGCGGTTACGAGTTTGACTATTCCACTTCAAAACTTTGTGTCTCCGGTGGGGGGGATGAGGGAGTCAGATCCCTGAAACTAAATTTTTGTATCTCCACCTAGGTGAGGAGGATGGATAAACTCCCCCAAGCCCACAGACATATCCAACACTGCTCTCAACGCGGAAACTTTTCTATTTCAGATTTACAGTTCAACTTCCTTTTAACTGCGAGTTCGTCGCCATGTTCCGACTGACCGGCAGAGGGCGCCGATTGGGCCGCGGTCACGTGCTGACACTCTTCGTGACGTTTCACTGTCTGCGTACGTCATTCGCCTACGTCATCTGGAAGTCGGATGCGGCGCATGACGTCACTTCATCCGATTCGGCGCGAAATTTCAATTCGAATCACGCCAATAAAAATCTGATCCATAACAGGTGACGTACGACAAAAGTACCCACAACTCGAGCTTCCTCTCCTTCTAACAAAATGAACGCAATGTTTGACTTATCGGTGAAATTTGGGGAGGTGTGTTAGCTTAAAATGCTGCCTTCATTACTGTAGTAGTAATCAGAGGCGCAAACGTGGATGAAAAAGTTCGGGGGGGGAGGGCAACCACTATACTTTACCATGCCCTATGGTAGCCTCTCAAAAGTGTGAGGGGTGCTCGAGGCTAGTGGCCTAACAGAAGTTTACGCATATGCTAGAGATACCTATATTGTCATAAACAGTCATTATCGTTATTGTCGTCACTATTTTGATCGTCGTCGTCATCATCATCGTCGTCGTCGTCGTCATCATCATCATCATCGTCGTCGTCGTTTCTTCTTTCTTGGATATAGTCATTCTATTGTGTCACTTTTTCAATCCTTTTGACATCATCTCAGTTGATAGGAGTGACCATTTACACGCACCGTGTCAATCTTATTCTACCCGATGCGGAACGTCCCGTTGTTTCTTTGCTTCAGGGTAAGACGCACTTCTTCTGATCAGCGAATAGCCGAACTGGAAGCTTTGATGACACTGGTGAACGGCAGAGTGTCAGTGGCTCATGGAAAACTCGATCCCTTTCTCTAGTAAGGATTCTCTCTTACTAACGACGACATCAGATCAGTAATGTTACATTATAACGACGTTATTAGCGCAGTCGAAATCCACCCACCCACCGCCCAGTGTGTAGACGTAGCGAAAGTGCTCGTGCAGAGGCGGATCTACGGGAGGACAGGGGGGTACACATGTCCCCGGGCGCCGAGGTGAGGGGACGACAAAATTGGATATGTGGGTAAGTGAAATGCACAATAAAGTAGAAGAAACACTTGCGAGGACCTTTTTTGCTCGTCAGCACTATATGAAGAGAGAGTTGAGGGGCGACGAAAACGATGTGAGGACCTTTTTTGCTTGTCAGTTGTTAGGGGCGCCAACGTACACTTTGTCCCCGGGCGCCGAATACCCTAGATCCGTCTCTGGTAGTTTAAAAATGTCAAATTTACGCAATAGAGAATACCACAGGAAAAATTCTGAATGCCAAGCACTTTTGATATACAAGAGATGGTGCCCTAATTTTTGAAAAAACCTGATTACAAGGTGCTCTTCACTTGCCTGTCAAAAGTGCTAGCCATTCTCACGTCTGCTAATACCATTCTCTGTAGTTTACAGAGGCGGATCTAGGGGAGGGCAGGGGGTTCACATGTTCCCCGGGCGCCGAGGTGAGGGGAAGAAACACGTTGCAAGCACTCTTTTTGCTCGTCAGCACTATATGAAGAGAGAGTTGAGGGGCGCCGAAAACGATGTGAGGACCTTTTTGTTTGTCAGTTGTTAAGGGCGCCAACGTACACTTTGTCCCCGGGGCCGAATACCCTAGATCCGCCTCTGTTCTCGTGACAAATCAGTGAAGGAGCCACGATAGAGTGAGGAAATGATTGAAATTATTCGCACAAGCCAGGGATATTTTTACACCCCCTAACTCCCCCCAAATCCCCCCTTATTTGAGACCGACACTCCTATTACCCCCCCCCCATCTGAGCCTGTAATGACCCTTTTTTGCTTGTCAGGCTTTTTCGGCAAGTATGAATCCGCAAAATATACCGACACCCCTCCCCCAAATTTACAATCCTAGAAATAACCCTGGCACTGTTGATTTTCTTTCAAGCGGAAAGAAGAAGCGAATTTCAACGGAACGAGGTAAAGAGGCGTTTGGATTTAGGGGCGACGGGAACGAACCTCCGATTCGAGCGAGCCTCGGCGATGATGACGACGACGACGACGAAGAGGAATTGGACGGATTTCTCGACCCAATGGACGACCATTTGCTCGGTTTGTCGATTCATTTTGACCCGATATAATTCAAGCATAAAATTAAACATTTTTCAAATGATTGTAATTTAAAATGCTAATTTGTTCAGGGAAACTCATTTCATATTGCATGCACAAAATCACTCAACTGTCGCCCAGTTTAATTTTAGCAACAGATGACGTCAGATCACGAGTCACGACGCTAGGTGGCGTCGCCTCGCGTCCTGACGTCACGCACTTAAATTCCACAGACCCTATAACATGGCGCCATCTAATTAAAGTACAGTAGAACTTTGTTATAACGTGCCTAACGGGTCTGTAAAATTGAGTACGCTGTATCCGAGGTACGCTATATCCTATACCATCTAATACGGCAGCGCGTCACAAGGGACCTTACATTGAGGTACTTTACAATCGAGTACGCTATAACGAAGTCCTACTGTATATGAGGCTGCAATAATAATAATAATAATAATAATAATAATAATAATAATAATAATAATAATAATAATAATAATAATAATAATAATAATAATAATATAGAATTAAACAGAAGAGCGCATTCTTACAGTCCCTGATTCACGAAAGCTTACTTACTTACTTACTTTTTCCGATTTGCGATTACTATAATTAACCTATCTCTATGCATGGGAGAGTGTTGCCGCTAGCGCCGACGTCGCCATAAGTTCGGTTGGTATATAGGTGCCAATGTTTTGATTACGTTTTTAGATCAACGTATCGTAGGGGACGACGGATGAAGATGGGAGGAAGAGGAAGAGGAGGAGGAGGAGATGGCGAGGATGAGCTCTCAACGGCCATAATACGAGCGACAAATGAATATAGGGGAAGAGTCAGCGCGTAGAGGAACTAAATTGCACTTAAACGCTGTGGTGTATGCCTAGGAACCTAGGTAGGCTATAGACATGTTTAATAAACAGGCAGGGCAAATATTCTCTGGGTGTTTCTTGAAGGGGGCACCCAAAATTATCTGCCATTTTGTTCTCGGCGCAGAAAGAGAAGAATAACTATACTGGGAAATCTGACTTTGAGGGGCACATCATAGACCAGTTCGCATCAAAGTAAAAGCAAGAAAATTCACCACAAACATCACTTCGCATAACTAACAATTTATCATCTTTCAGATCTGGCCTTAAAACACGTCTCTTTGACTTGGCTTATGCCCCTTCGATTGCTCTCCCGCCGTTTCGGACTGATCTTCTGGCGTGACCTGGCTCTAATGCTATTTGGATTTGGTGCGCCATCGGTTGATGCCCTGGGCATTATGATAGTGGCGCTATAGAAGTTGATTGATTGATTGATGAAAAGTGCATCTGTAGTTTCAATATTGTGTCAGTAAAATTGTTAATTAGAGATTTGTTAACCTGCTAATTTAGGCTTTTGACCAGTGTTTAATCTAGGCCGTTTCCGGGGGAAATTGCCCTTTCTCCCCCCCGGAAATTTCAAATTTCCCCCGGAAATGTTGGAATACTACATGGACTAACAGCGGCCCCTAGCAGAATTCCTCCCGGCTTTGTCAGTTCCCCCCGGCTTTTTCAGTTTCCCCCCAGAGTCCAGGAGTCTAGATTAAACACTGCTTTTGACTCCGTTGCCAAATGACATATAATAGGTACACCTCTGATTAAACGTAAAGACGTATTTTCTACTTGGCCAGCTTTGACAACAGAAACGCCTGTTATCTGCCGCAAGTACGGGAGACAACTATCGCTATATTAGGCTAATCAATCTTATTGGCTAACATTATGTCGCTTACCTATTATTGCATGCGAATGATTTAATATTGACGTGCTGTATTTAAACTTTTAAGTCAACGAAAAATCTTGAAACGAAATAAATAAGATTATCGGATTATAATAAATTCGTTTTTTGGTGTTCTTTTCAACTATTTGAACTTGATATCAGATTTCTTTGAATATTACAAAGGATAGAATTGAAGGAATTCGACGGTAGGGAAGAGAAGATTAATTTCATGTCGCGTATCAAACCTGTTGCTGGCCTATAATGAACCAGATATCTTAATACGCGGCTCTTCCCTCGATCGCCCTACTAGGCATTTGGCAAGATATTCGACAGGACTTTCATTTAGTTGATGTCCCTCGTTCTCGTACAGTCAATGGCGTTAGTGTGTAGTATGAAATGGCTGGTGTGCTCTATTTCGAAACCTGTGGATCGAAATTGAGAATGATATTATTGATTATTCTTGCAAAATTTAAAGCAATGAAGAAGGAACAAGAGGAAAATGTGGATTTTGTCGGAGAATTTCTTCAAATCTATTAGATTTTTACATATCTAGGGCCTATAAACCCTCTATTCAACAGGCCTTCGCTATAGGCTTCTCTCAGAGAGCGAATTAATTATAAAACTTGTTCTTGATGTCTATAAAACCTGTTGCAGGCCTATAATGAACCAGATATCTTAATACGCGGCTCTTCCCTCGATCGCCCTACGAGCCATTCCGTAAGATATTCGGCAGGACTTTCATCTAGTTGATGTCCCTCGTTCTCGTACAGTCATTGGCATCAGTGTGTAGGCCTAGTTGATCTTTCTTAAATATCTGAAAATGTGTTTTGCGTTTGAAGAGATACTTTTTATTAGGTCTAAGTGTAAAAGGACATTGTTACACGTGAACGGTAAATTCAAGAATGAAACCAAGACGTTTACATTTGAGCTGCATAGTTCAACTGCGGTTGACGGTAGATGAGTGAATTTCTGAATGAAGACGAATTTATTAGAATTTTAACTTAAACTAACGCTGTATCTGAAACTGGGGATAATTTCTTGCAGATTTAATTAAGGATATCCCGTTTATCGTCGACCGTATCCTCCGTACCATCCCATCCTATCCGGATAGGGATAGTGGTCGTGAGATCTTGTCTTTTGTGGACGTGGATTCGAAGTCGCGTCGGACCTCTTCCCTCGCTGCGCCCTTGACAACGACGCCGCAATAATCTTGGGTTTCTCGTTGTCATGGAAACGCGAACCCGTATCGATCAGTCGAATAAGTAGCGAATCTGAGTTTCCGATCTGATCTGAAACATAAAGTGACAGGAGTTACTTGTGACGGCGTATATAGTTTCTGCCTTGTCAATCACGAATTTACGAGTCAATCATTTGCAGTCGTGATCTTTCATGTGCCGCACCAGGATTTTGGAACTGAATTCCAACATGCCTCCGCTGCCCAAGTAAGTAGTCCTAGGCGTAGCGAGGGTATCGGGGGCCCGGGGGCAAGGCGTACTGTTGGCGCCCTCAACTGCTGACGAGCAAAAAAAAGTTCGTCACTATTGCTTCTTCTTATTTATTATTTAATCCAGAAACCCGATTTTGGCGCCCCTCGCCTCGGCGCCTCTGCATGGGCGTATGCCCCTCCTTCCCCCTCGCTACGCCTCTGGGTCTACCGCTGTTTTGACAGAATTATTATTACGATAATTATTAATTAATTAACCAACGAGCAAATGGTCTCATAAATATGTTAATATACAGGTAGACATACGCAATATTGTAAAAACGATTGCGAGCAAATACTCATTGAATATAAAAGCTACAGCAGCTGTAGGTGTATTAGGCCTACCCGGATCTATGGAGAAAATAAACAGACAGACACACAGACAGACAGACAGACAGACTGACTGAGACACAGATTACTTAAGGAGGACAATGAATCTCTCTCTCTCTCTCTCTCTCTCTCTCTCTCTCTCTCTCTGATAGTAACAATTGAATCGCTGAAGACTAAGAATGAACTAAGAAAAAGTCTGGAACATTGACCCTCCAAAATAGAGCAGGGCAACACTGGCCTAGAAGATGGAGCGGGGACAGAAGGGGAAGAGTCAGACAGCCACAGAGAAGTGGCGGCTCCATATGGGGGCCCGTGCCCCCCTTATTGAATTCCCGCCCACAATGGCCTCCCCTGTTGGGATTCTATACTTACTACTACTACTACATACCTAGCAACAAGTAGTTGGCCCCATGCTTAGAAGTTACCACCCCCTCCCACTTGCCAAATCCTGGAGCCGCCACTGAGCTAGAGTACTGTTTATGCTGCAGAGGTCGACGTGTACTTGGCGTGGCGCGATCGCCATGGATATCTTGTTACGCCGAGATGGCGGCTGAGATAAAACAGTCTGTGGTGATAACCCAAAGTCCGAAGCGATTGAGTTTCTGTCTGTCTGTCTGTCTGTCTGTCTGTCTGTCTGTCTGTCTGTCTGAACGACTATCGCTTGGTTTTTGACCTGCTGACCTGAACTACGTCATCGGATAAAATCCAAGGATGAAAGAAGGATCTGCAAATATTTGGAGGGAAAGGCGAGAGAGAGAGAGAGAGAGAGAGAGAGGACATCCTCCTTCTTGGATCTCAGCGATCCTCATCAGGGAGGATCAGGTACTCTCTCTGATAAGGATCATGGCCAATCCTGTCAGTTGAAGTACTTCCGGGAAAAGGTGACCGAACCACGTGACCATTCTATCAATGGGCGATTGACGCTGGACTAAATGTCTTTTGTCAGAGTATATATATATATATATATATATATATATATATATATATATATATATATATATATATTTTGTATATATATGCTGTATATATAATATATGGGGACGGGCAATTGATAGGATTTCGCGTCTTATCCGACATCAATCAATCAATATCGTGAGATGCTGACGGATAGAGAAGGTCACGTGACTAAGGGTGAAGGCTATCGCTCTGTTTGCATTTTCCGATGTCCACTCTGCCCACATGGGAGACCAATGCCCCCTATTGAATGTCTAAGGCCTCTCAGTAGTCACCTCTGCTGGGACCCTATACTTAGGCCTACTCCTACATACCTATAAAATATAAAAATATGAACAAATGGCTAGAAGGTGTGCCACACTCTTGCGGTGCCGCAGCTGTACGCAATAATAAAAAAGTCAAAGTCCTTCCCGAGCCACAGGCTCATATAGGGCGGCGCTGATCTCCGTTTCTAGTAGCCCTCAGCCAGGCGTGTGCAAGGCCACGGACACGGGGCTAGTGCATCGCGTAGCGTACCTGTTTGACTTGTCGCAGCATTTTTAGGGCTGCTCCTCATTTATAACACGCCCCCTCTAGCGCAAATAGGCTGAGTCGACCTTAGGGCTCCTCCGGGACGCGAACCCGCGACCTCCTGCACCAATATCCAACGCTGTTACCACTCTGCTAACTTCCCGCCCCACTTACAGTAATAGTTGAAGACTAAAACTGTCATGCACTAAGTCTTCTTGGGAGTTGGTGGGAAATTAATGTCTCCGTTGGTTTACAGCGTCTCTCATTGGTGATTGAAGTTTCTAGCTTGTGGCCGTCTTCCAGAGACCTTCCCCCCAATTGCTTTTTGTAAAAATAGAACATTGAATAGGAGTGGTACCTGTACAGTGTATGTGCCTAGCGGTGGCGGCTCCACCGGAGGGACCAGGGGGTCCGTGCCCCCCTATTGAATGCCTGGCCCCAGTGGCTCCCCCAGTTGGGACCCTATACTTAATGCTATATACATTAAACAACAAATGGTTGCCCCCCATGATTAGAAGTTGCCACCCCAACGGCCCCCCACTTGCCAAATCCTAGAGCCGCCACTGGTGCCTAGAGACATGAGGACGAGGTTAAGACTCTTCTACCATTTCTAAGTGTGTTCTTACCATCGGAGTTTCGACTGTGATTGACTGAGTGCGGAAGACAATCAATCGGATGAAAACCGACGACCAGAATAAGTAAGAAGCCGACGAAAACGATGACGTAATCACCGCGGTTCATGTTGCCGCCGACGAACTATGTACTTCCGGGTCTTATTCTTCGTCCTCGTCGTCCTCGTCCTCCTCCTCTTCTACTTCCGGTTCCGGTCGCTGTTCGTGTTGCGGATTGGTCAAGATCTCTCGGAGATCTGACGTTTGGCAAACATTTCGGGGGATCTCACTGGCTCTCAACCGCGAATTTCTCCTCCTCCACCTCCTCCTCCTCCTCCTCCTACTCTTCTTCTTCTTCTTCTTCTTCTTCTTCTTCTTCTTCTTCTTCTTCTTCTTCTTCTTCTTCTTTCTCTCACGTGCTCTTATTCGCCGCAGCTGGCAAAAGGAAATGCCAAACACTGGTTAACCAGTCAGTTGCCATTTCGACCAACACCAGCAGGCCTGGTTCTCTTTGCCTCCCCTTCTCCGGCCCCTTCTGTTAACCCCAGTCATATATATTCTGTTGCCACTCCAGCTTCTGTCTTTCTATATTCTCTCTTTCTCTCCTCCTCCCTCTCCTCCGCCCTCTCTCTCTCTCTCTCTCTCTCTCTCTCTCTCTCTCTCTCTCTCTCTCTCTCTCTCTCTCCGTTGCTTTAACCTTTT
This sequence comes from Metaphire vulgaris, assembly GCA_018105865.1. Classification (NCBI taxonomy): domain Eukaryota; kingdom Metazoa; phylum Annelida; class Clitellata; order Crassiclitellata; family Megascolecidae; genus Metaphire; species Metaphire vulgaris. Next base: position 870,709 of record CM030859.1, on the reverse strand, counting down.
TATTTCTTATCTTTCTTCGTCTAGGCGTCGGGTCATTTGGAAGCGAGGGGTGTAGATCAGGGCGCGGCCCTGCCATGCCCTGTCCTGTCTAGGTCACGTGAACAACTGTCGCGAATTCCTTGAATTTAAAAACGAGAGACAGACAGACAGGCAGACCGACGACTAGACGGACATGCAGACGGACTCCATTCTTTGTCCGATCAACTTTCGAACAACCGACCTTCTCGCGCTTCGCTTTTTCAAACACGCCAAAACCGAATGTCAACGATTTTTTAAAGAAAAAAGAAAGTTTACAGTGTCTAAATATACAAATTTTTCGGAATTCTAGGTTCTAAACTGGGCTTTAAGGTTCGTTGCTGGTTATTAATAGAACAGTAAGACAAGTAGAGAAGAACACGTGGACAAGGCGTTTTTTCACCATCCTACAGACAAGACGCGAGTCGTGCCAGATGTTGTGAAGATGGACAGCACGACACGATGTTTTATAATGTCTGCATCTGTCTACAGTATAAGACGATGCTTAAGATAGCCAGACTCTGAAAAGTATTCTTTTTTATTACTGCGTCTGTCTTTCTAGTTATAATTGCTTCTCCTTCTTCGTCTGTATACGCGTACTTTCCTTTATTTCTAATACCAGGTACTTTCGAAATCGTTTTCCTCTAGCCGGCTGGCGAGTGAGCCGAAGGCTTTTATGCTCGAGAAATAAAAATTAACTCGGGCTTATAGCAGCTGCCAAGTTCTGCGTTTACTCGCTCTACTGTATGCCTGCATGCCTATATGCCTAATATTATAGACGATAAGATAGTGCAAGTAAAGTAAAAGTAAAGTAAGTAAAGTAAAATCTCGTGGATTTATATAGCGCCTTGGTAAGCAACACAACAGTAGCCTTTCTTAAAATAGTTTTGGGGAAGGTATTATGTATATGATCAGCCAGGCAATAGTCAACATCCAAGCTTCCAAGTAGTTCAATGTTCAGACGGCTAGTAGGCTATAGGCCTACCCTTTATATTAATAATTAATTTCACCAACGTCTTATGTCATCAGATTTCACCAGAATGGGTGCAATCTTACGTATATAAAGGCGAGAAATTAGCAGGTACAAGTCTTCTGTTAACTAAAACCAGCACATTCAGATTGTATAGACTATAGGCCGATAGCAGTGTTCAATCTAGACTCTGGACTCCGGGGGGGCTGAGTCGGCTGACAAGACCGGGGAAAGTCAGCTAGGGGCTGCTGTTAGTTGATGTAGGCCTAGTATGCCAAAATTTCCGAGGAGGGGAATTTAAAATTTCCGGGGAAGGGATAATTTACCCCCCCAGCCCGGAAACGGCCTAGATTAAACCCTGGCCTATAGCAGACACAGAGGCGGATCTAGGGGAAGGCAAAGGGGTACACATGTCCCCGGGCGCCGAGGTGAGGGGCGCCAAAATCGGATATTTGGGTAAGTGAAATGCACAGCAAATAAGAAGAAACACGTGTTACGACCTTTTTTTGCTTGTCAGCACTAAATGAAGAGGGGCGCCGTAAGCCGTAAGAGCCGAGGGGCGCCGAAAACGATGTGACGACCCTTTTTTTGCTTGTCAGCTATGTTAGGGGCGCCAACGTACACTTTGTCCCCGGGCGCCGAATACCCTAGATCCGCCGCTGAGCAGACGCCTGCCCTAAGTGATCGCCCGACAAGTTACACTGTAAATGAAAAAGGTGGAATATTCCACTTTGTGGTGGAAATATTCCACCCTGGGGTGGAAAAGTCCAAAATTTCCACCCTATCTATGTGAAAGGTGGAACGGACGTCTTTGATGGTGGAATGTCACCACCCTGGGGTGGATTTTCGTCACTCTAAACGTACAGTAGATGCCCACAGAACCTTCGCAATATTGTGTCACATTGTAGCAGCCCCAGCTATGACCGCTCCAGCTATACATATATATATATATATATATATACGCAAGAAGATATATACATATACATATATACAGTATATACATGTATATATACATATATGTGTATATGTATATATACTGAACATGCACATAAATATATATACGTATATATACATATAAATACATACACACACATAAATACATATATATGTATATATACATATGTATATACATATATTTACATATGTATATAATATATATACAAATTTATACATATATATGCATATATATGTGTGTCTATAGATACATACACACATATATAAACATATATATGCATATATATATGTGTGTATATATATACATGTATCACATGTATATCTATATATGTATATATGTGGATATACATAAATATATATACATATGATATATGTATATATACATATATAATATATACATACATGTATGTACATGTATACACATATATACACATATATATGTATATATTCATAAATATGTACATATATATACATATGTACATATATATATACATATGTACATATATATATACATATATATACATATATATGTCCACGTATATATATGTGTGTGTATAGATATGCGTAATTATGTATGTATATTTGTGTATATTTATGTACATATATGGATATAGATGTATACATAAATATATGTTCATACATATGTATATATGCATATATATGTATAAATTATATATATGTATAAATTTATATATATATGCATATATGTATGCATATATATTGATATATGCATATGGATATATATGTAAGATATATGTTATATACATGTACATATATATGTGTATATGTATGTATGTATGTAATTATATGTGTATATATGTATTTATACATAGGCACATATATATGTGTACATGCATATATATGTATATAAAAGTATACATATATTTATGTGTATATGTATGTATGTACATTTATATATGCGCGTATATGCATATATATATGCATATATATATGCATATATATGTGTATATATACATATATATGTATATATATGCATAAATGTTTATACGCATTTACATGTATATATGTGGGTTATTATGAGGTTAAACAATAAACAAATAGTAACATTTATTAAATAATAAGTTAACTATAAACGGCGTCGCAGTAAAATCTGAAAGCTCAGTGTATTTTGTGAACTGTTTTCGCTGGGCTTTTTTTGGACTTGTAATTATTCACTTGCGATAATTATCTGCATGGTAACGTCGAGTATTTCCGGTATCCGTTTGAATTTCGCTTGGAGGAATAATTGGAATTTCGTTTTGTTTATTTTGTTAACGATTAATGTAAGTCGGCAAAACAAAATTTTATCTGTTAAACGTCCAAATCTTCTGGAGAAAACTGGATCGTAAGTAAATTTTCATTTGAAATAGATTGGAGATTTGGTAGGCCTAGTTGTCTAGACGGGCGCCCCCTGAAGTAGTCCGTAAAGGTCAAATATAATTACTTTGAGACAGCGCGACCTAACCTAAAAATTTATATAGCGCAATCTTTGAAAGTAGTACACGTTTCTCGCATAACGGATTTTGCATATGGCATGAATAATAGTCTTATTATGTTAATTCATTAAATCTGCTCAGTAAGTCACTGATTAATGCTTAAAACTGAGTTAGCAGACATTGACACCTCTAAGACTAGAGATTCTTCACTAATTGCGAATTATTATTGTGTGAAGTTTTAAAACAGCGCAGCAACGATGACATAGGTTTAAGCAGTCGTCTGATTATTATTATTATTATCATCGACAATTTATGAAGCGCAGTAACATAGCCATAGGCCAAAACCAAAAGCCTGTACAGTCAACAGTATGTAATGTCATACGATCTTGTAAACAAGTATGTTTTTTAGGTCTTTCGCAAACATCTAGGGAGAGGTGACCCCGACCAGGGCATCAGGGAGCGCATTCCACAGAAGTGGGTTTCCCGAGTCATTGAACGCCACCAAAACTTCGAGTCTTGGCCGGAGGAGGAACATACATACGGTGGCAGCTGCTGGATCTCAGCTGCAAATGGCACCCAGTCGTCGTTTGTCTCCGTACCAGGTTTGCTGTGATATGTTATTGGCCTTGACCTTGCAAAATTGCTGGACTGTTTTCAGTTTCGTTTGAAATAAGTACTCTTAGTGACATTTTGTAAGAAATTTACCTCCTATTTTGTAACTCTTTTTTTCTTTAATCACTGTCAGGAGTGATAGTGGTAAAATTATAAGAGTGTTATTTCAGATCATGTCCTAACTGAGTTCTTTTACTGTGTATTCATTGAAGGATGGTGTTCCAGTTCGTGTAGTCGAGTGCAACTAAATATGTTATTAGCACGACAAAACGGTGAGTGTTGATTTAATGATTTAATAATTTATTGTGAGTTTATCTTATTGCGGCTTTCTTAATACCGCTCTCCAGAATTTCCTTTCACCTGCCTGCCTGCGGAACATGTCTGTCGATCTGGGCTACTATAGTTTAAAGTCAGCGTTAATGCCCACGTTTTTAATTCAAATTTTAATTCAGCTTTATAGCCTAACGGCTTTTCTTTGAAACTGCATTTGAAAATTAATTGCATTATTCTTATCTACATTTTAAATCAGTTGTATCCTGTGCATTTAACAATTATAAAGCAAAATGTGATGCTTGCCTTTTAGAATTTTATTATGTGATTTGACGACAGCCCAATGCATTTCTACACGAAGGCATTTCAGAAATTATTTCATGGCTGGGAGTCGCGGCGTGCTCCTGTAATCCAACTACTTGTAGGCGGGGTTGGTTAACGGCTTGAGGTCGGGGTTCTACTAGTCGAGGTTCTATGTCGATCGGGTGTCCGCACTAAGCCTGTTTTTTTACAGTGGTTCTCAGACAGGGCAGTCCCTACTGAACCACTTTAAACCTTGTTATATTATATTATATTATTATGTGTGTAGTTGTTATAACTGTCTGGTAACATTTATGCATGAATTTACGGTTTTATTTAGGTCTACACATTGGAATAGAAGTGGAGCCTCGAATCTGAGGACGACTTAACCATTCCGTTGCCTTCTATCACATTCGTCCCATCTCGGGATATTGATGAGTTTGACACTTAATATGTTAAAATGACAGACTTTAACCATAAACTTACTTTTTGAATTTGAATTTTTCTTAGTGTTTTAATTTTTCGATTGAATAATGACTTGCTTGATTTTCTAAATGGATTTAACGTTGTGCTTGTTTTTAAATTAATAACAAGCTATTTAATTACTAAGTATAGATTAGCATATATGTAGTATGTGAACACTTAGGTTAGGGTTACCTCACTCGCCACACTCAGACAGTACGTGTTGGCAGCAAACAGTTGTCGACAGAACGCTGTGACTTTGGAGTCCCACAAGGTTCAGTACTTGGACCGCTGTTATTCACACTGTATGTTGCACCAGTGACACAAATTGCTGCTTCATCCAGAGTGAATATAGCACAGTATGCCAATGACATACAATTATACGTTGCGCTCACTAACAACGAAGCAGTGTCGACTCTGGACAACTGTTTTCATGTTTTAGTTTGATAAACTGCAGATATCTTGCATGCATTCGATTTTATAATAACATTTGCTTTAAACTGAGATTGGTAAAAGGTACCATAAGTGGGCTTCTGACTTTGATGCTCTGTTTAAGCTTACTTACTAATTTTTAAAAAAATTTGAATACGTAGGCTATGAGCTTAGAACCAGCTGACAAATCTGCAATATCGGACGATTTTTATTTCTTTGCTTAAAAGTGAACTTTAATCTTATTTTGTGTTGCTATTTATGAATTACAACACTAGTTTCTCGTTCTTTGTTTTTCATCATTCCATTACATATGTTACATTTATAAGCACCTTGATTAATATTATTTATAAGTTTTATTGTATTCTATTACAGCTTGTTTGTATATCTTGTTTAGATTGTACAATACAACCCTATTATTTTGTCCTGCCCTGATCTATCCCACTTTTGGTACTTTTCTCAATTACTGTGTTCTAGTATATTTATTTCAATTTTCTACTGATAAATTATGAATAGTTACGGATGAAACTTTAGAGATAGTTTGCATATATGACAATTAATACAGAGATAAAATTTCATCCGTAACTCTTGTATAGTTTTAAAAATTTGAACGCTTTAGTTTCGTCAATAATAAATGTTAAATTTCTCAGAATTTTGAATTTGATAGGCATGATGTTTGGATGCTGGTATCTCTGAAATGACAAGGTATATTTCTCTAAAACTTTGCTGTGACTGAGCTAATATAACCCCGATATATGCAGCATATGTAACTCAACAACCCCACATATGGTACCTTTTCTCCCAGCAGGTCACATATATATAGCCCTGAATAGTTATGGTGGATATATATATATATATATATGGTTTATATATATCCCTGTATAGTTATGGTGGCTATATATATATATGTATATATATATATACATATATATATATATATAGAGAGAGAGACCTGTATAGTTATGTGGTTTATATATATATAGAGCCCTGTATAGTTATATATATATAATCACCATAACTATACAGGGCTATATATATAACCACCATGACTATACAGGGCTATATATATAGCCCTGTATAGTCATGGTGGTTATATATATATATATATATATATATATATATATATATATATATATAGCCCTGTATAGTTATGGTGGATATATATAGCCCTGTATAGTCATGGTGGTTATATATATATATATATATATATATATATATATATATATATAGCCTTGTATAGTTATGGTGGATATATATATATAGCCCTGAATAGTTATGGTGATATATATATTATATATGGTGTATATATATCCTTGTATAGTTATGGTGGCTATATATATATATATAGCCCTGAATAGTTATGTGGTTATATATATATACATATAGAGCCCTGTATAGTTATGGAGGTTATATATATATATATATATATAACCACCATAACTGTACAGGGCTATATATATATATATAATCACCATAACTATACAGGGCTATATATATAGCCCTGTATAGTTATGGTGGTTATATATATATATGTGTGTATATATATAACCACCATAACTACAGCGCTATATATATAGCCATGCATAGTTATGGTGTGTGCATATATATATATATATATAGCCCTGTATAGTTATGGTGGTTATATATATATATATATATATATAGCCCTGTATAGTTGTGGTGTATATATGGTGTATATATATAGCCCTGTATATTTATGGTGGTTATATTTTTATATATATATATATTATATATAGCCCTGTATAGTTATGGTGTATATATATATATATATATATAAAGGCTATATATACAGGGATATATATCCATGTATATATATATATACAGGATATATATATAGCCCTGTATATATATATATATATATATCCTGTGTATATATATAGCTGTGTATATATATATATATATATATATATATATATATATAGCCCTGTATATATATAGCCCTATATTCCCACCTTAGGTCTCAAATATGGTGGGAATTTCCACCGTCTAGGTGTTTTAAGAAGGGTGGAAATGTTCCACCTTAATTTCAGGGTGGAAATTTCCACCCTGAGGGTGTAGATATTGGACCACCTTAAAAGGTGGAAGTTTCCACCTTTTTCGTTTACAGTGTATCATTGCACACATGAAATAGATGCAAACAGTGTCTTTGCATAGGCCTATCAGATCCCTATCTGATTCAAAAATGTGTTACTATATAAATAGGGCCTACAATGTCCTACATTGGGGTCGTCATCTAACCACATTATAATTATTATTATTATTGACCTAGACCTACAATGCAGAAATGCAATCGTGGAATAGTAAAATGTACACTATATGTGAAATTATTCTACAAATTGTATCCTGTAGGCCTATAGAGTTACAGTGCCGATAATACATGGCTATAATTATTGTAGCCAGCTAGGCCATCTTTATAACTTTGGACACCTAGGCAGATTTCAATTTTCGTCCATTCACATACGAACGTCCGACATCTGTAGTCTGTTACGGTACCGTATCAATTGCCAAACGCTAATACGTTATGCCTACCAAAAGATATGATATTTCACATAACAAATAGCAATTGAGTCTGTCAAAATATGAAAGTAGGCCTACCCACTAACTTTAGTCTAAGTGTTATGGCTAAAGCGGCTGCCTCACTTAAGGATTTAGTCGGCGGAATTTGTCGTTGATTTTGTCGGCAAACAAATCGACCGACGTTTAGTCTTGTCTGGAAGCAAAAAATAAGCCACGCCTACAAACGCTCATGTAGCTCACATTTTAAGGATGACTGATGATGAATTTTTCGCTTTATTATGTGGTTTAATGTTGACGGTTATTGCATCCGCACATGCATTATCGGGAAGTTTCCTAATTATTACTGACATAAAGTTACATGTCCATGTGAATTCTTGTCCAACCACTATTTCTTAACGTTTCATGTAATTTTATATTTTTTCTTCATGAAGAATATTTATGTCAAATTCACATTTCGACATTTTTCTTGTAATCTTGAAAACTCGCCGATTTCGCACGTAAATTCTCCGACAATGTGTGTCGTTGTTATTGTCAGTTGGCGCGCTGACCTTTGGACTAAAACCTGATTGGCTGAAAAGTCAAAATGTCCGCCGACAAATCCCGGCAGATTGTGTATTCACATTATCCGGGGCTTTGTCGGCGGACGTTTGCTCCCCGCCCCGAACGTCCCGCGAACAAGTCTAGCCAGTCGGGCACCTGCCATTTGAAGCCGGCTTATCATTCAAGCAGATTTGCCCGCCGATAAGTTGGTCGACAAATTCCGCCGACTAAATCCTTAAGTGAGGCAGCCGCTTAACAAGATTAAAATTACGACAACAGTGCTCATGTCAGTTACGTCATGCTTCCAGCTATTATTTATGCCAAGAATAGCAAAGCAAAGAAAAATATTAAATTATATTCGTTCGTTCATTATTCTATATAAAAAACGCGCCTCAAAAATTGTTCGTCCGTTTTACTTCGCACCTAATTTTTTTCGCCCCTAGGCAGTGCTTAAACTGCCTAAGCCTAAAGGCGGCCCTGCATCATAGGCGTCAATCCATAGAGGGCCCGGGGGGCCCGGGCCCCCAATAATTCGGGCAGGGGGCTCAGCACTTGTTGCCCCCCCCAATATTTTAACATTCTTATATACCAGTTAACACATTTTCCAGTCTCAATGCATGCTCTTCCTGAAATTTCTATTTTTGAAATTTCATATTTTTGGAGTTTCGGTTCAGAAATGGCGATCCACGGGGGCCCGATTCTCTCCATTGATTTAGAGTGGGCTCAGCATTTGTTCATCATATGCTGCCCCCACTCCAACATGTAGGCCCTATAACGTTTGCTCAGTAGTTTGACACTCAGTCACTGGAGTACCGTCACTGCGTTTATCCAGATTGCCTACAAATGTGAACCTTTTAAACCTGATAATTAAACCATTGGGGACGAACAAGCAGTCAGTCGGACTCATGGAAGCCTAAATAAATACTGTTCTATCTAGGCTTCCTTGGTCGGAATCTAGGAATCTGGTCTCTGGTTGAGTGTAAACTTTCACGTCGCTTAACGGTCATCATGGGTACGATGTCAAGATGCTTGTGAGCCGAATTTACTAGATTTTAATAGATAGCTGACGGCTGTACAACAGCGTTGATGCGTTAGTAATATAGGGGGGGGGCTAACTACGCCACCCTGCTGAGAGAATGTCGTTTAACTCTTTGGAAGTTTAGATCAATCGTATGGGACTGTCGAAATCACGGGTGAAGCGTCTAAATTATATGGAGATTACGGGAACTGAGTCAACTGACTGCATTTAAGACATTTCTCTTGCTTGGACTAGACAGTTACCTGCGTAGACGTGTAAATCCGAGTAGTAGATAATACAAATTTAATTTTGACTCATAAGCGACAATGCAATATCATTTAAGATGTTGCCCACGAAACCTGGACTCTTTTATTTGTCAAACTTTTCATTTTACTCTGCATCTTGGACTCAACACTCTAATTGAGATTACGAGATAGACTACTCAAGCAGGTAAGGTACAGTATTCATGCCTACGTTTTAATATATTGGTCAGCAATAATTTTTAGTGGTGCAGACTGCAGAACTATGAATTTTGCCTTTATAAACATTAAATAGCTTAATTGAAAGTAAATTATTGAACAAACCCAAAAGTAAATAAAAATTATGGCTGAATTTCTATCACTTCCTAATATAAGTAAAGTAAGTAGCCTAAGTAAGTAAAATCTTGTTAATTTCTACAGAACTTTCAAAGCAGCACCGAAGTAACTCATTATCCCTATGCGCTTAATTTTAGTATCAAGTATATATATATATATATATATATATATATATATATATATATATATATATATATATAAAGTATCTATATATCTATATATCAACTATATATAATTTATATATAAGATATCCAATCCATATATCTATCCAAATATACTTTATGTATAGGGTCTACACCCTGTGTATGTATGTATGTATATATATATAATATATATATAAATATATATATAAAGTATATATATAGATCTTAGGTCAAGTAGCTATAGGTCTATATACTTTTTATTCATTTATATAGCTATATATCAGGGGTGTCAAGACTTTTTGGGCGGCGGGCCAAATAACATGTTTTCCATGTCCTCGCGGGCCAAATGCATAAATGCTTGTCAATATTATATTCCAAAATCTGAGCTATCTAAAAATCTGAAGTAAACGGATGGCAAGCGTGCTGATTGGCACGCGTTCTGGATGGCACTCGTGCTGGATGGCACGCGTGCTGGATGGCACGCGTGCTGGATGGCACGCGTGCTGTTTGGCACGCGTGCTGGTTGGCACGCGTGCTGGTTGGCACGCGTGCTGGATGGCACGCGTGCTGGATGGCACGCGTGCTGTTTGGCACGCGTGCTGGATGGCACGCGTGCTGGTTGGCAGGCGTGCTGGATGGCACGCGTGCTGGATGGCACGCGTGCTGGTTGGCAGGCGTGCTGGATGGCACTCGTGCTGGATGGCACGCGTGCTGGATGGCACACGTGCTGGATGGCACGCGTGCTGGTTGGCAGGCGTGCTGGTTGGCACACGTGCTGGATGGCACGCGTGCTGGTTGGCAGGCGTGCTGGATGGCAGGCGTGCTGGTTGGCAGGCGTGCTGGTTGGCACGCGTGCTGGTTGGCACTCGTGCTGGATGGCACGCGTGCTGGTTGGCACTCGTGCTGGATGGCACGCGTGTTGGATGGCACGCGTGCTGGTTGGCACGCGAGCTGGTTGGCACGCGTGCTGGATGGCACGCGTGCTGGATGACGAAAACATTAAAAGGTCATTCAATCATTACAATATTTACTTTGATTTGATTACAACCTATTGTTGTAACTATGACAAACCGTATTCTAGTCATGCCTAACAGCCAATTTCACGCATAAACTTTTAGTAATAAATTGTAATACGTTAATGTTTTCACGGTCCAAATAAAATCAGCCCGCGGGCCGAGATTGGTCCATGGGCTGGTTTTGACACCGCTTATATATATATATATATATATATATATATATATATATATATATATATATATATATATATATATATATATATATATATATATATATATATATATATATATATATGAGTCGTGAGTGACCAGGACAACGAGAAATGATAGCATCAACTTTTCATGTACCTAACTTCTGAGTTTTGGGCCCCCCCAATATTCTAAGTGGATCGACGCCTTTGCCCTGCATCATGATTCATTATTGATGTAGATCGACAGTAGACTCTACAAATTTTAACTTATGTAGCCTAATTTCTATATTTTGGCTGCTGATCCATCATCCTGTGATGGGTTCCAAAATTTCGAATACTTCGTGAAGGCAGTGGCGTAGCAGCCATGTGGACAACCTGGCCAAATGCCAAGGGTCCCCGACCTGCAAAGGGCCCTTGAACCGTACAAATTTTTTTCGTAGAGTTGTAAAGTCGTCAGATCGAAAGACCGACACAAGCAAAAAAGGTCGTCAACATTTCCGCAAACTTGTCAACTTGTCAGATCGTCTCTGGAAAGGGCCCCTGTCCGTTTTTCGCCAATTAGGGCCCCCGAGCATGTTGCTACGCCACTGCGTGAAGGGGCCCTGAAAAATTGGAATGCATAGACGTAAGTAAGTAAAATCTCGTAAATTTATATCGCGCGTTTGGAAGTAGTACAGTGGCAGCTGCTTATTCTTATGCGCTTGAGTGAAGCTTGGATGAAAAAGCGGGGACCATCTCTCATATCTCTTCTCTTCCCTCTTCTTTCCAGAGCCCATTCTCTCAAGGAGTGAGAGCTCGAGCCTAAGGCCTGGTAGAAGTTTATGCCTATGCTGGAATGAAAAGTTTGAGAAATTTTCAATTTGTCCGAGGGATTCGCAATGCCTGAACGTGGTTTTTACTTTTCGCCTAAAACGCTCAGCGTCAACATTAAGTTTTTTTGGGGTTTTAGAGGGACCTGCGTTGTTGTATATTTTTTAAAGTTTTCGAAACCGTTTCATAATTTTTTAAAATTGTAATTAATTTTGATCTTTTGGAATGGGCGAACGTCTCGGTTAGTAAAGGAGTTATCTTTTCGTGCTTATTATAATTTACGAAATTATTGTGCAAGGTTTTCTGATATAATCCGTGAAAATTGACGGAACAGCTTCTATAGCGCCACTATTATATTGCCCAAGGCGGTTTGCCAAATTTAAAGACTAATTAAAACCAGATCAAGCCGGGAGAGTCAGTCCGGATCAGCGGCGGAGTAATCCGGAATAGATAGGCCAAGCCAAAATGGTATATTTTAAGACCGGATCTAAAATTGATAACATTTGTGCTGGTTATACGAAATGATGCTGGCTATGAATTCCACAGCCTGAGACCACAAGCTGTAAAGTAATTTAGCGAAAGATATACAATCATGTATACATTTAGGGACAAACAGAAGTGCTTGAATCATGAACAACTAGTGCACGAGAGTATGGAACAAGTGAAAGCATTCCTGAGTATCTATCTAGTGGAGTGACTAGTAGGTCGAGGGATAATCACTGGATTTATTGTGCAACATGGTTTTATAGGATAACAGACAGATTTTATAATTAATTTGGAAGGCAATGTGAGAACTCTGACTGGGCATTCATGTTGAAAAATGAACCTGTTGGGTGTGAATTTATATAGTGCCAGCAACTTTTTGAAGAATGTGTTAATATTGCTTCAGCTGATACTTTGTGAAAGATGTTGTATTGTAGTTTTGTGAATATTGTTTTGAGAGTGTATTCTCATAAATATGTTTTTTTTTTTTAAAATAGTGAATTCAGATGCAAATACCAAGCGGATTGGGTTCGTGGAGCAGTGTTTTGGCAGTTCGGGCCAGGTTTGTATAATTGGAAGCTTTTAGTGTTTCTAAACTTTTACTTGGTCACCTTTTGAACAGCTTAATTGCAAATGCACTGTTGCAAGTCACGTGATCAATCAATCAATAAACTTCTATGGTGTCACTATCATAATGTCTTAGGGCAATCAGCCAATTGCACGCCAAATCCAATATGTATTAGAGTCAGGTCAAACCGGAAAGGTCGTCAAGTGGAAAGGTCAACCAGATAGGTGTTGATGTGATGATGTGGAGAAGGGTTTTTCATTTGCCTCTGATTCTGTATATATCTGTTGCATTTAGGAACTTGGATAGCTGTGGTGTTGGAGGTTTTGAATTTTAGCAATTTAACCCCTTAACTGGGCATTTAACTGTAACTCAGTGTAAAAATGGACGGATATATCCGAGGTCCCCAGTTAAGGGGTTAAATGAAGTTTCTTTTCTGTACTTGCCTTGCCTTTTGCTATTCTGTTGCCAACATTTAGCAGTGATGTTTATTTCATTTATGGCGATTCTAGGTCTTAGTAACGAGACCGGCAGATTTTGTGCAAATGGACTCGTTCTCTTTGACTTTTAATCTTTGAAATTGTAGCCACTGGCCATTCCCAATCGAATCCTGATCGGTGAAGGAGTCTTGACAAAAATGTGTCGCAAAAAGCTGAAACCAAGACAGTTTTTCCTTTTCAATGATATTCTTGTCTATGGAAGCATTGTTATAAGCAAAAAGAAGGTAACACAGAAAAGCTGTTTTTTTCATACATACATACATGCATGCATAGTTGCATACATACATGCATACATACATACATACACTGGTTATTTATAATATGCCTATTCAATAAATGTTTACAAACACCTTAACAAATCAGTTATAAGTACAGTTAAATGGAAATTTGTTTCAATTTTTAAAAATATTTAAAATGTTTGATTGCTTATGAAGATAGCGATTAGTATGAAATATTTTGGAACATTAAGCACTTTGTCGTTATTTTATTGCATTCAGTGCACGTGGAAGCAACTGTGGATTGTGCTGTTGACTTAGATAGGCTTTTGTATTTCTGTATCTTTAGTACAACAGGCAGCACATATTGCAACTGGAGAACATCACACTTCAGGCACTGCCTGACGATGCAGTCAACAGTAAGAAGAGCTTTCTAACTTAGCATTTAATTTTGTCCGTATAATCGTACAGTCCAGTTGCAAATGATTTCTTTATCTGTGAGTTCACCAAGTGATGTTAGTCCTTGTCCTTGGGGGTTCAGTTCTTGTCCTTGTCCATGGGGTTCAGCCCTTGTCCTTGTTGATGGTGGTTCAGTTCTTTTCCTTAGGGGGGGGGTCAGTCTCCTTTTTAATATCCCTGGCCTCCCCCTCCTCCCCGGAAAGTTTACTTCCAACTCCACAGCTCTGACTCCACAGTCGTGATCTGTGTCCGGTTATCACTCAATGCACTTATTCTTTGGCTTCAGTTTTACGTTTCTGTTTTTAAAGTAATTTTTTATTTTGGTGAAATTCTCAGCAAAATTATCGCAGTTATTGCAATTTGCTGAAAGATTTTGTCAGCGTTTTTGTTACACATTCAAAAATATGTAGAATCATTCTAATGAAAACGGCAGAATAGAGTTACAACGAGGTGAGTTGTGAAATGACCTTGACAATGACTTATATATTCTCCTGTGAAAACATATTTGGATAGGGTGATCTGTGGGTATAGTTGGTTGTATTATGATTCTTCTGTTATAATGAGTTGTCAAGTTCAGTTGTGCTTCACCCACCAGGGGATTAGGTGAGTGGGGGGTGGTTTCCAATTGCCTTCCTCACAGATAATTGGGGTGACCGACACAGCTCGCCTAAGGTCACTACGCAGTAGCTAGGGTCAGGTTCGAACCCGCAACCCACCAGTTGCATGGTAAGGATCCTGTCACTATTCTACCTCGATCCCCCTCTCTTGTAGCACCCATCGTCTCGAACGGATGACCAGCCGACCAGAAAACCACAGATGTGAAACACTAATAATCTGTTGCATTTGTTTGATATCTAGGTCTTTATAATGGCTGGCAGATAAAGAGCCCAAGCAAATCGTTCGCAATCTATGCTGCGACCGTGACAGAGAAAACCGAGTGGATGAGCCACATCAACCACTGCATACATCTCCTACTGACAAAACGTAACCATACGATATATCCATTGCAACTTTCTCTGTGCTTGAAATCCCTTTTTCTCTTTTTCGTATCGTCATTCTGTGTTTATTCCCCCATCATTAACCGACCTAGGAATCATCCAACAGTCTGTTCTAATATCAGGGTCAAAAGGTTGAAGGTCGCAAGGTCATCAAGCAGAAATCATGTTGAACACCTCTTGCTGTGGCAGAAACAATAGTGGGGTGTTTCTTTGTTGCTTAGTCTTGTCTTAAAGGTTTTCATTTAGATCTAAATTTGTAATGGGGAAGTATATCAGGAAGAAAGACAAAAGGAAGACGAAGGAGAATGCTATTGGACTGGATGATGAAAACAGACAAACAGCGTCACAATACCTATGCAGAAATCAAAGAAGAAGCAAGATGCAGAGAGGAATGGAAACAATGGAGCCCTGAACCTGTCCCAGGACAGAGAACTTGATGATGATGATGATGATGATGATGGTGGTGGTGGTGGTGATGGTGATGATGATGATGATGATGATGATGATGATTATGATGATGATGTAATTTTTTGCTGGAGAATTCACCTATGTTGAAGTGTGCAAAAAATTTTGTGAGGCGCTTTTGAAAGGCTGCTTTGAGAATGGAATTTTCATGTTGTTCCTCCGTGTTGGATTGATCCTTTGTAGACGGTCGGCAGTCTTCCACGGCGGATCCATCCCCTGTCTGGATTCCGGATTCGGATGCCCTGTCGTGTATGCTCTGCCGAAGGTCGGAGTTCAGCATCATCAACCGCAGGGTGAGGGTGACACTCGTCTATGGAACTCTTTTCTGTTTATTTGAGAATTGCAGTCTATTGTTGTTCTTGTTCTGGTCTTTGCTGATATATGGGAGTATCCAGAACACTCTCTATGCCCACCAACATAGCCAGTATCTATGCTGGTGGGCAAGAAATCTGCTTCTGCCATTGGCGTCTATTAATAGACAACAATGGTTTCTATGGTTTCTGGAAACTTTCTGCCCACCAGTGGGCGGAGTAACCGGACCTTGTTGGTAAACACTGGATACCCCTATAATGTGCTTCTGTAAATGTAACTGTAAAGTGCCCTTGTCTTTGGTTTTGCTATTTTTATGGCACTATCTAAATTGGCCAATATACATACATACATACATGCATGCATGCATGCATGCATGCATGCATACATTCATACAATTTGTATATCATCATTCACATTGAATACCTGCACTCTAAGTTCCTTTGGATTCTGTATAAAATAAAGTAAATCGAAATTGCTAATTTCATCACGAAATAAGTAAGAGATTTTGAAAATAATCCAAATATGTCGTTCTACTTCAAAAACATTCAAGTATCTTCAATTGTTAACCCTTTGTTTTTGAATTACTGTTGAATATTGTGAATTCTGTGAATAGAAATATTCGTGGTGTTTAGAGAACTCAACTTGTTCTTTGGAAATGTACTAGAATATATTTTGAAACGGATTAATGGTGGAAATTTTCGAAACCGGGAGACGATTTCTATGACCAAAAGATGCGCTGCGATCCGTGAACGGCTGCAGTGTCGAACGACTCCCCGTTTAGCTCGGCCGTTAATAACAGTGTTTCTAATTGGTCGTAGGCAGTATTAATTTAAGTGGTTGTTGTTTTTCGCAGCATCATTGTCGCAAGTGTGGAATCGTCTGTTGCAACGCCTGCACCAGCAAGCGCTGGATGTTGCCGCAACAGTCGTCTAAGCCGCTGCGCGTTTGTCTCTCCTGCTACGACAAATTATCTTATCAGGACAGCCCCAGGGCAGTCGCTTGGGGTAATAACATTTGGCTTCAATTGATTTACTACTTTTAATGAAATACGCTAACATTGTCTTTGCTGTACGCATTGATAGCATTGCTGTTATTCTGAGTTTCTAAGGATACATTTCAATATATTTGTGTGCTTTAACCCCTTAACTGGGGATCCCAGATATCTCCGTCCATTTTACATTGAGTTACAGTTAAATACACGGTTAAGGGGTTAATACTTTGAATGTTGCACGACTTTTAATATTTCTTTTATTGTTTATTAATGGAATAAAATATTATTTTAGGTTCTTGTTCCGATGTCTTGAATTTGTTGGTTAAAATTATTCATTTTTAAAATGTGTATTGGATTTGATATTTTTCAGAACCAGAGAGTAACTATGGTTACAAGGATACTGCCAGTTGCTATGGCAACGCGGAAACTTCTGGAGAAGATTCATCCGATTCTAACAGCGAGACTTCGGATGAAAAATCCGAGGAGGTATTTGTGGTTATTTTTTACACAAATGCACATCATCTTAGACTATTAGTGGAAAGAGAGAGAGAGAGAGAGAGAGAGAGAGAGAGAGAGAGAGAGAGAGAGAGAGAGAGAGAGAGAGAGAGAGAATATGGGTGAATCTTGTAGTTTAATTTGCTAAAACACTGCCATACCTGCTTAGCATGCTCCTTTTCATCATATTATCTTAATTTCACACAATGTATTCAATATATTTCTCTCTCTTTTTGTGAACTTTGCTTTGTATTAGACTTGCAAATAGGTAAGTAGTTTAATTTTTATTATATTTTCAGCATGAAATATTAAACAGACAGATTGATTGATTGATTGATTGATTGATTGATTGATTGATTGATCGATTCACTTATTATTTTTTTCTCTGTAGCAAACAATGTTTTACGGAGGCAATGGTACACAATGAGGAAGCCAAAGAATTCGCCACTGTCGGCCATCTTGTTTGCCGGTTGAATTTGCCTTTCTATGCTGTCTTGGATTGCAGATTTCCTGTGCTGTACAGAACTTGATGTGACTCCTGTTAGAATTCTTTTATTCGTTATTGTCTCGTTCGTTTATTATTATGTTGCTGACATCACTTGATTTAGAATTGCCAAAGCGTGGAATTTTGTGCCAAAAGATGACATATTGTTGTAATGTGTGGTGCCTTGATTTTAGTATTCTACAGAAATGCTTTACGTTACTTTTACGGTTCTTGTAACTCAGGTTAACCTTTCTCTGGTGAACCTTTTAATATATTAATTGTTATTGTTTAAAAATGCCTTGTATAAATTCAGTCGTATTTACATTTGGCGATGTCAAAAATATTAGTTTAGTCTCTTGTTCTACCTAATCAAAGACATTTTATTTGACGTTGATTGATGGCTATTATTAGTCATTCAGTTTCTTCTACGTACTGCCTAGTGTGCCACTAAACATTGAGTTTTTCTAAGTTACTGTGTATGGAAAATGATAAAATATGAATTATTAGTTGTCTAAATGTTTAGTCTATGTAGGTAGCACTTTTGTAGTAGGATCTAGTTGCCATGGGCGCCCACAGAAATTTTTCGAGGGGGCAGGCATGATGATCACAGTTAATATTTTAGCAAGGTTTACAAATAAAAAACTTGACAATTTTAAAAGATTGCCAGAAGGCCAGGTTAATTGGAAATAAAATCATATACTGTATTTACTATTTATACTTTAATTACCAGTAAGTAGTGTTTTAGTGGGAAAATATTGGTTATAGCCAAAATATAGTTATCGGTAGTTACAAAAAATAGATTTGCATTTTCCAGTGGGGGGCAAGTGCTCCCTTGCCCAAATGCGTGTGGGTGCCCATGCTAGTCATCGGCCTAGAGGCCAGGACACATTGTTGCTGCCCATTTTTCACCGGTGTTGAGAAGGAAGCTTGATATAAGACCATTTCCTCCAATTCCTGAATCCCAGTAGATTCAGAACTGTACAACACAATGAAGCCACTGGGGTGGCAAAATGCCGGTGAAAGTTTGTGGTTTATTGCATTTTCCCGCTGTCCAAATTTTGCAGAATTGTTCGTCACAGACTTTTTCATTTCATTGCTCAAATAGGTTTTGATTCATTGTATGACGTATTTGATTTGATTTTAGTATAACTGCTTTGTCTTTCTTTGTATTCACTGATAATTGTTTTAAATCCTATTATAGTTTTCTTTCTTTTGTTTTTGAACATCTGTGTAATGTAAGGGAACAGTTTATGAATTGTGGTTGTATGGGTACTTTTTAATCCCATATTTTATTCAATGTTTAGTTGTAGAGAACACAGGTGCCTTATTATTATTATTATTATTATTATTATTATTATTATTATTATTATTATTATTATTATTATCATCATCATTAGTAGTAGTAGCAGCAGTAGTGATGGTGGTACAGTATTTATATATATTGTAAATATTTACAAATGGAACAGGTCTGTTGACTTTTTCTACTTTTATTTAGTTTATCCATCTATTTTATATAAGCATACGTATATTGGACTTTCTTGTGCTTTGAACATAAATGCCTTGTATTACTTTGCTGCTGATTGCAATATATTTTTAGCATTTTAAGTCTTCAGCTTAAGCTCATGACATGTGCTATTTCAATTTGTTATTAATGATACATTGTTATATATATTGTCTTGCCAATTGCGTACATGTAAAATAAAGATTACTGGCATTGACGAAACCTTTTTCTGGTGTATATGTATACCCACAAGTTGCCGTAATTGGCCGCTGAGCAGAAAATATTTACTTGTAACAGTAAAACCGTCAAAATATTGTGGCTGGCCAAAAATATTTTGCCACTGAGCATAGAAAAAAAAGCGAAATTTCAGCTTGCAACACACTTATTCAAATCTGTAAAGGAATTAATTATCGGTCAGGGATGTTTGTCCTTGGCCTTGGTCCTGGCCTTAAGGTCTCCTTAAGGACAAGTTAATAGTCCTTGGTCCTGGCCTTGAGCTTAAGGCAAGTTTTAAGACACTGCTACCACCTGGTGGATAGATGGGAATGTGGTTCAGTTAAACAGTTTACTGTATTGTTTTATGTTAAACAGTTTTTGTTCTATTAATTATGCTACTGGTATTTTAAGCATTCAGGAAATACAATTGTTGCTCAGTTAGACTACAGTAACATCATATGAAGAGAGCTCTCATTTGCAGGTGTTGAGTACATAGCATGTCAGTAACTAGGATATATAATACATAACACTAGGGTCTAAATGTATTTGGCTTCATAATAATAATAATAATAATAATGTGATTTTAAGTGGTTTAGGAGGCTTAATAAGCCTGTGTAGGCTTAATAAGCCTGTGAAAACCACTTTTTGAGGTGTACTTGCCCGCCCTCCCCTCCCCCATGCCTGTATTTGCATATTTGAGATCGGCATACTCCAAAATGAGATGCCAGAAGCAATTAGAGCGTACATTATGAGTCTGTCTTTATGTCGGTCTGTCCATCTGTCTCTTCCTGTTCCAATGAAGATCTGTGTATTCGGGTGGACTGTTGCACGCATTGTGCTTCAGTTGTTTGAATACAAAATCACTTTTGTACTTGGACCATGAATGCAAAGGCCATTGTAGGAAATACAGAGAACAATTTTATGGTGTACATGTCGAACATCAAGATAGAGTTGTGACTTATATATTGCTGGCAGTCTTCTAATGTATGCACATATTATTAGGCCTAATTGCCTGTCGGCATCAGTAGTGGTGCGTGCCTAAGTGCTAGTTCTGCCAGAACTAACCGCTCTGTGAGTGTTACTGTGATGCAAGTCGTAGAAGTTCTATTCACATTTAGGCCTGTAACTGAATTAAGCTGAATAGAGAAAGACAGAAACGGAGTGAGATGAAACCGAAGGCCTCAAGGGGATCAAGCCGTGTAAATACTGTGATTACGCTCTGCTTTGGATTACTTTGGTTTACCAGAGGTAAGTTGCTTGATGCTGATGTGCACCTGTTTGTCTGTTGCTAAGTGTTTCATCGTAATCCATAATCATAAGAGTGTGAGTTATCCATTACAGTGGGCAACAAACTCTAGACCTCCCCGTGACGCCCATGTTGGCAGGCCACAGAATGTACATGTAGCATTTCAAATGGCTTAAAGATGAGAAAACAGTCCCCCTAAGGCCACAACATATTATGTATCCACTAATGGCAATCATTTTGAATTTTCAATAAGCCACAATCGTTCCAAAGAGCGGTTACATCGATCAAGAAGACACCGACAACTATGACGACATCTGGATCGATGACTACGACGACGACCACGATGACTATGACGACATCATCGTCAACAACATCGCTTTGATTCCACCACCAAATCTAACGGCAATTTGTGTCGGGGATGGAGGCTACTGCGTCAGCGCCATCAGCTGTCCAGTCATCTCTCACGAAGACGCACACAGTGGACCAATAGGACTCTGCGATGGACAGTCCATCTGCTGTTTGGACTATGAGGTCGTCCTAGTCAAAGCCGAGGTGAATGAACCGACCTATTGGTGGCAGAAAAAAAAGAAAAGAAACCGGGACAAAAAGTGGAGGAAGCACCACAAAAAGTAAAGTACAGCAGAACTTTGCTATGACGCGCTTAGCGGGTCCGTAGAATTTAGTAAGTTATACTCAATACCATCCAGTATATGGAAGCGCACCACATGGAACTGTACACTGTGGTATGTTATAACCAAGTATACATTATAACCAAGTCCGTTATAATAAAGTTCTACTGTATTACATAAGAATGAGATAGCCTAGCCTATAGCACTATATGTGATAATAACAATATAATTATGTTAATTACAATGCACTGATATTTTTAAAAAGTTTTATTGTGTATAATCAGATACAATATCTAGAAAGTTTTTTCACTAATATGCAGTGACTGAAACGAAACTAAAACAAAACTTGATGACACGGCCAACTTCTTGCATAAAAAAGATGCTATTTCAACGCTGGATATGTTTGATATCGATCTATACAGACTTCATTGGTCATACTAAGAAAAAGAAATGTCTTAACATTCAATAAAAGCACTAAATCACAAAACTGTGTTGAGTTAATACTGGTAACTAGGTCAAGAAATTCACAAAGTAACGGTCCAAATCAACGAAACGGACAATGGCAAAACGAAAATTATCCAACAGTCATATGAAACTCAGCTGTCAATTCTATGCAAAATGCTTCTATACACAAAGTTTAAAATGAAAATTAAACAAAAATGACACCAACATTTAACAATATACACCACAAGTAATCACAAATATGATGATGATGATGATGCAGTAAATGGCAATGACTAAGCAGTTACATCAGCAACATCACAAGTTCTTCTTGCGCAAAATCTGGATTTCAAATTTACTATAAAAATCTAGGCACTTCTGCCGTGCCGTTTAATAGAATAAATGGACAAAAATTTCCTTAAATTTACAGTAAAAATGTCAAATTGCATAAAAGGCAAAGGTGACGAGCAGTCAGTTGAAGTATGAATACTGAAGCCCATTAGGCATTAACTGTGCATATTGCAATCTCACGCGATGTAGACAATGTGCTATTGAACAAAACAACAGCTCCAGCCAATTAACAGAGATCAGCGCTAAATTTCATCCGTTTAACTAGAAAAAAGAAAACTCAGAACAAGAACAATGGATTTACTAAAGACCATGAAACCTATCTGATACTAAAAAGGAGTCTACAAACCAATATAAGACAAAAATAAAGTAGAATGCCAAATATTTTGTATTAAAATTAAACTAGAATCGAAATATGCTCTTGTGAAATCTTAACAGTAAGAAGTAATAACATACATAAACTTTAAAAACAAACATACGTAAGCAGAGCAGTTGTCGAAGCATAAATCACTTTGGCAAACAAACGTTATAAACAAAATGCAAATCTATTCATTAAAACAACTAATTCATCAAAATGCAAATCTCAATTGTCAATGTAAATCATCCGTGGCACTCATTTGATCATCAGAAAACTTCTGGGTAAAATTAAAATCGTAAGAAACGTCACAAAAAAAGTGCTTAAACGACATTAACGATAACGATAAAATGCAAAAGAAACCGAGGTAACAGAAGAAATGAACAGCGACTCGATACAACAGCCCCCCTCTCCAATTGGACTGCAACAATTCTAACTGCGTCTGTGCTTTGCCGTGGAAAGTTACACAAAACATGAGCGTCGATCTCAGATTTTCTAAATGTTGTCTGCTTTTCTGCTTAAATATAACAAATATTTATCTATGTGTCTTTTCACTTGTTCACTTTTTTGCAGCTGTTACAAGTCAGTTAAAATGATGGCAGCCTAGAGGAAGTAGTCTGGTGTCCTGCGAGTGACCTGTGTTTCTCCGCGTCTAGGAGCCGGATCAAACTGTAGGCTGAAAAACAGACCGAACCAGAACAGAAACAGATAGCGTAATTCAAGGGCTGTATTACAACGATGAATACAGATAGCGTAATCCAAAGACTATTACAACTACGAATGCAGATAGCATAATCTAAGGACTGAATTACATTGACAACTATAGATAGCTTAGCTAAATATACTGCTTGTAATACATCAGCATAAACAGGATCTGAATGCAAGGTCTTAACCCTTCCTTCCCATGTAAGGCCAATATTTAGGCTCTATAGCCTATAGCATACCAGTTCCAGGGAATTGATGGGCAAAAGAGTTAATGGTGACAGGCCATGACATTAAGATGGACATTAAAGGGGAGAATCGTGTGGTCACTCACAAGAACTGTTTCATCGAGTCGTCCAGTTCACAAAGTGCGGCCTGATTGCCGCAGCGGTAACAGTAGTTTGGCGCGCTGAATATTGTGACGACATTCTTGTCGTGCGACCAATTGAAGCCCTGAAACCATAACAAGATCAACCCAACCTCAAACAACAGCCCTGCCTCCATCAGCCGCATTCCCTTATAACAGGGAATTCAAACGGCAGCCCACGGGCCAGATCCGGCCCGCCAAAGGGTGAGAAATGCCTGCAAAGGCACTGAAATTATCAACACCTTTACCTAATACTTACAAAATGTTTTTCAAGTGCTTGCTTTCAACATAATATGTTTTCTATTACTTATGAGTTATATTTTTGTAACTAAAAAAAATACAAATACCAGGCCCTAGGTCTAGGGCACCAGTCATTTAAAAATGTGGTCTTCACAAAATTTAATTGAACACCCTGCCTTATAACATAGACTCATTATGAGAAGAATCTACTGAATTTCAAAGCACTGCAAAAATAAACCTATTTATTTTACAATTACTAAAATAAGATAACAACAGCACTCAGATTAATAACAATGGTCATTATTGGTTGAATAGTAAATTCATTGTTATCTACATTGTTAAGCTCACAGCCTATTAATGAAAGACAAAATTTATTGGCGATAAAATACTCCAGAGTTTTGCAGTGCTCAGACCTCCATAACAAGCTGATGAGCCCTCGATACGAGAGTCAGTCCATTGCTGTGGTTAAAAGTCTCCGAGATGTCCTGCCCAAAGGTGTACCCAGCGCCCCGGGGTGAGATGCCCCACCCACCCCGGTCGTCTGGGTCAGACCACAACAGGTCGCACATTGGACCCTACAGAAATCAGTGCATTCACCATTCACCTTTTAAAATTCTAAGCAGAGACATACGAGAGAGATTCCACATTCAAACTTTTCATGATTTTTTTTTTAAAATCCCATAAATAAAGATAACAGCAATCTTAATCCAGCTTCAATTTAGCACCAAAAGAATTGCACAACTGAATGCTTACAATACATTACATAGTAACACTACTTATTCCCATAAAAAGGTTCATATTCAAAGTAAAATTTTATCATCCTTCATGAAACTAGTAAATGTCAAAGACAGAAGCATTACCTTAACATGTGTCTTAACCCTTTAACCACAGTGATCCACATAATCAATCGGTTATGAACCCAAAATACTGGCCTTGCGGTGCAAAGGGTTTAATCAATTAAATGCTTCACCCAAGAGAAGTCACAATTTCAAAATATCAAAGCAGGCACCAAATAAGTTCAGAAGATTACCTCATGAGGGACTTCTTGAATTCTATCCAAGGCCCTGACATGGTCAAGGGTGTCAATTGAGGGGGACAGACCCCCATGTAGACAGAAAATCTGAAATATACAAGTCTTTCATTTCAAGGTCATCAAATCTTAACGTCATCTCAAAAAATCATTTGCAAATCACAAAATTATATAACACAAGCATTTTCTTAGACATTAAACAGAAATCATTTTTACATTAGCACTAATATTACAAGCATGAACTATGCTGCACATATAACAACTACAAGGAAATTCATTGTCAAATTTTTATTCATTACACCTATGCTTACGAAAGTGGGTTGCTCCCTTATAGTACAATCAATTCAATGGCCATTGCTAGATAAGAATAAAGACTGTATCTTACATTTACAGAAAATAAATTGCACGCCTTTTTTAAAAACAGCACAATTTTCCAGCAGCAAAAGGGTTTATACGTGAGCGCGCTGGACTATTTTTCACAGTGTATTTCTCTTCGGAATAAGTGTCATACATGCCTGTCTGTTGACTAGCGCCGTTAGAGGCAGGTAGTCAAAGAGATCTGTGAAGTATTTCCAGACGTTGGCATTTCCGTACTTGCGAAGACATTCATCGTAGAAGCCGTACACTTGAGTGATCTGTCGACTTTCGTGGTTGCCACGTAAAATTGTTATACGATCCTTGAAACGAACCTGTGCCAAAGCATTCAGTATTCAAACTGAAGCATGAAATAGAAGTGCAAAGTTTCTTAACCCTTTGACCAAGAAGAGGCCAATATTTTGGCTTCATAACACAATGGTTATGCAGATTGCCGGAACAAAAGGGTTAACTGAAAACAAATTCAGTGTTACGATAACGAAGCCTATCATATTGACTCATCTCTTAAACATAAAATTTATCAAATTATACTTATCCACGTGATATGTTTTCAAATAAAATCGGGTCATTTCTAATCCTATCATTACTGGTAAATCTGTTAAATGGCTGACAAATTTGCTAGAAAGTCAAAAGTAATTGTTGCATCCCAAAAATTAATTTTTTACACTCACCTTCAGCGCCACCAGCAGCGACACCGTCTCCACCGAGTGGTATCCTCTGTCCACATAATCTCCCATGAACAGGTAGTTAGTATCCGGAGATTTTCCTCCTATCTTAAACAGCTCCATCATGTCGTGGAATTGACCATGGACATCGCCGCACACGGTCACTGGACACTTTACCTCCTGTACATTCGACTCTTTTGCCAAAATATCTTTTGCCTGGAAACAAAAAGAAAATCCATTTCAACTTCTATGCACTGCAGTCTACTACGGTTCACAGTTTTCCTGAACTTGCTCATCATAATACTTTTACCAGCCATTTATCTGTAATGTAATGCAAAATGGACGAGTATCCTCGGGAAGACTGGTAAAGACTGGTAACTGTGGGCTTGTTGCGAATGTGGGCGTGGGTTCAGATCCCACTTCTGACACCATGTGGCGTCTTTAGGTTGCGCCTATAACTGAGAGCCTATAGAGGTTTAGACTATAGCAATCAGAGACACAGTTAGATATGACTATGCTTCTATTCAGATCCACGTCTGGAGAACTACTACTAACTAAGGCTACTACAGCTGGCTTCTATATGCCTAGCTGGTCAAGTGTTCATCTATTGGAGAGTAGGCGTGGCCTATAAGTGTCCATCACTCTACAGTGCATAATGCCATCTCTGCAGTTTGTTGCCGTTCTTTCCTGCTCATTGCTCTGTGACTCAGATCCTGTCAACTGCTCTCACAACATTCCTTGTGTGGTCTTCCTTTCTTATTGGCACCCTCCATTATTCTCATCATTACAGTCTTGATCTTTCTGCACTTTTTCATTCTGCGTATGTGTAATAATGGATGGAGTTTCCTTTGTTTTACTTTTTGCAGCATGGTTTGCTTTGGCTGAATTATCTTATATAGTTCTTCATTTGTGATCTTTTCGACCCACCCAATTCTTAATATTTTTATACCATTGTAACATTTCCTTTCAAAGTCAAGTATTCTTCTTTCATGTTAGCTGCTGGAACTCAAATAACGGTACATTATCATTTTATTACCCCCAACATCTTGCCAAATGATTGAGCACTAATGTGCATATTTACTTTAAAATCCATATACTTTAAGCTAACCAGGTTGCAAAACATGATATGCAGCAATTTGTCACATGAAATTAATGGCACAAGTGTGTCAAAGCTAAAGGTTATTAGCATCTGATATCAATGTTTTGTTCTTCATCAATGAATTGCAATGTAATGAATGAAAAAGCATTCTTTAAAATCTCAATACATATTTATCAAAATCACAAATCATCAAAATACACAGAAGCAGAAGTACTATAAGCGCCATATAAATTCAAAATTACATAAAACACAACATTTCTATATTGCTAAAAATATTATCTAAATAATTCCAATATTGCATAATTCTACTCTGCATAACAATCCAAGCTGCAATAACCATACATCGTAGATTTACGGTAAAGCAGACATCAACGTAGACCCTCTGTACCAAATAATGGCGCTATAAAAATTCCTCACAGAATAACAGTCACATCACTTTGACCGAAACAACGAACTTAAAATAAATTTAAAAAACACAACACTCACTGCTAATAACGCGGAAAATAACGATTAAATAATTTTAATATGAGCTAAATGAGAACCTTTTCGCACAGAGTTTTGACTTGGGCTTCAGTGAGCTGTTTGCAGTCCATCAACTGTTCGATCCACTGATCGAGATCCTTCGAGAACGCCCGATCCGTCGTCATGATCGGCCGAATGAAGCTCCTCGTTCGCCACTCAAACGGATTTTATTCGATATAAATTCAGATTTTCTGCTGTTTTTTAACCGTCGACTGACAATTAAAAAAAATCCGAGAAGAACAGGAAGTCGATCGCCGGAAACCGAGAAATCACGTGATCTCTGGAAATTCTAGGAACCGAAAGGCACGTGACACGTCTGGGAAATTAGTGTAAGTTCTATGTTCTATATCTCTAAGGCACGCGGACCAGTGGCGTAGCCAGGATTCCGGAATGACGAGGGCATCGACATTTTCTGGAAAAATGATGAAAAATCTTGACGAGCAAAAAAGACGTCATCGTGTTAATCTACAGCGCTTGAACTTCTTTCGTTCATTCGCATACTACCATTCTCATACTACCTGTAACAACTGAATCCATAGCTGTAGCAACCTAACCTCACTGCCCTTTGGATGTTGACTATTCCCTGGCTGATCATTTACCTTCCCCATAGCTATTTTATTAAAGGCTGAGCGCCTAAGAAGCTACTGTTGTGCTGCCTTCCAAGGCGCTATATAGAAATCCACGAGATTTTACTTGCTTACTTACTTACTTACTTACTTACTTACTTACTTACTTACTTACTTACTTACTTACTTACTTACTTACCTACCTACCTACCTACTCCTCCCCAAATGCTCAACGATTTTGCACAAATCTCAAGAGCGGTTCCAGTCCGAGTAGCCGGGCCGGTTTCCAGCGTCCCCTTCCCCCTGTGCCCCCTGAGGCTACGCCAATGATGTGGACAGAGCGAATTAACGGGGCCACCGTGTGAGCAGGGCTGGATTCCAGACAGTGATGTAGTCAGGATTTTAAGAACATGGGAGGGTTACGAACGGACCTACGAACATTCCCAACCATTCACAACTTCGATAAATCCTGACCATGCAGTGGCGTCGCCAGGAATTTTTGATTGGGGGGAGCAAAGGGGGGGTCTGGCGTGTCAGATTCCTTACCCACCCCTCCACAAAAAACTTTCTCACCGGCTTTGCGCGAATCTGGTAGGTGGTCTAGGACAGGCTGGGAGGAGTTTCTCCAGGGCGGCTGTACGGCTTACAGCCTCCCTGGTTTTCCCCATATTTGCCCCCGTGGCGACGCTAATGGTTCCGAAATATGTGCATTTGAACGCGGGGAGCATTTGGACGTGGTGAGCATTTGAACGCGGAGGGCATTTGAACGCGGAGGGCATTTGGACGCGGTGAGCATTTGAACTGCTTTGATATTTTTCTTAGATTTTTTATTTTTGCCACCTTAGACCCGATTTTGGCGCCCTTTCACCTAAAGAGTAAAAATACGCACTAAAAATGTGTGTCGGGCAAGCAATGGGAAATGGGGCAATGAGTTAACCCCAACATTAGCGTCGCCACGGGGGGTGCAAATGGTGGCAACTCTCCCCCCTCCAACCTGCCCCAGACCACCTACCAGATTCGCGCAAATCCGGTGAGTAAGTTTTTTGTGGAGATGGGGGTGGGGGATGGGTAAGGAATCTGACACGCCAGCCCCTTGTTCTCCAACCAAAAATTCCTGGCGACGCCACTGAACCCGAAACCCCTCATTGGGTGCCCGACAAAAACTATTGCGTATTAGCTGAAATAGAGCCAGCAGGTCTGACTAAGACGATAACCTTCTCGTAGATTTCTGCTTAGAAAAGTTCAAGCTTCTCATTCGATAATTTCTCGTATCTCTGTCTACCATGCTTGACAGTGGACCTAACAATTGTCTCAATGTTCTCAACAATTTATGGTTGATTTTTACTTTATCGCTATTTTTTAAAAGCCTGTCTTTCATTTCGAAGGCTTCCTTCGCTTTTGAAATATTCAGGCGCATTATTTGATTTACGATATTTGCAAATGCCCTGCAGCTGAGTAAGCATCTCTGACTGGACAAACACAAAGAACTATATGGAGCCCTAAAAAGAGCGGCAGAAGGTGGAGAGAATTGAAGGAAAATGTCTGTCAACCAGGGTCTAATCTAGGCCGTTTCAGGGAGAAAATTGCCCTTTTCCCTCAGCGGAAATTTCAAATTTCCTCCGGAAATTTTGGCATACTACATCAACTGACAGCAGCCCCCTAGTTGACTTCCCCCGGCTTTGTCAGTCCTCCCCCGGAGTCCAGAGTCTAGATTAAACACTGCTGTCAACCCTCTGATAGACACAGATAGAGGAAATCACATAAAGAAGAAGAAGAGGCTACAGGTTTGAAAAGAATGACGTCGTCATAAACATTTTTCAACAAATAAAAATACAAATAAATAAAAAGCAACTTTCCAAGTCCTTAGCGACGCTTTCTATCGTCGTCGTCATCATCATCATCTTCGTCATCATCATTATCATTATTGCGTCATTTCAGTTTTAGAATTGCTTCTATTAATTAATGGCGACATTGACTTCGCAGTGTGTTTGTGTGAATTCTTATTCGTAGAGCCGTAATAATTGGGCCTTAATGGCCGGCGTGTGTCATTTGGCGACTGTCTGTTTAGTCCTAACCTTGACGCGCGTGTCGAGCACACAGTGGTCAGAGGCCGTTCGGGGCAACGGGGCAATGTCTGCATCGCTAGACTCGGAGAGCCCAACAGGAAGTCGATTTCAGGACCAAGTGACCCAGAAGGACAGGCGCCAGTTTCTCGCCTCTCACAACGCAATTCGAGCCCAAGTGGGGGCGACAAACATGGTCCAAATGGTAAGTAGAATTAGGCCTACGTGTCAGAGGGCTACACCGGATCAAGTCTACACCGGCGAACTCTGTTGAAATGTTCAGTCAAGTCCAGTGGCGGTTCCAGGATTTCTTGGTGGTGGTGGTGGGGGGGGGGGTGAATTCACAGGAAGTTGGTGGGGTTATGAAAAGAGAGGGAAAATCAATAAACTTTACCGGAAAAGAAAAGGCTGACAAGCAAAAAAAGTAAATTTTCCAGAATTTTACTATAGACTTTTCCCGAAAACTAGGTTGACAAGCATAAAAGATCGTCACCCGCAGTTTTTACCCGTCATGTTACTCGACTTTTACCCAAAATTAGTTTGACCAACAAAAAAGTCCGGTTGGGGGATGCATCCCACTCATCCCCCACGTGGAACCGCCACTGGTCGAGTCTTCCAGTCGTGTCGCATGTAGGCGTCTGCTTCTACGGCGTGGGCGCCTGCAGTGGCGTACATGGGGCATTGCAGATAAGACCCTGAATAGTAAATACCACATTAACGGTGTACCAAAAGTGATCTTGCTCTCCGCTCAGCGTTGAAAGAGAAGAAGAAACTGAGAAAACTGACTTTGAGAGGCACATCATATAGACCAGTTCGCATCAGTAACAGCTACATACATGTATTTAATTTTTAAAAATCTTGTGTCCGTAAACTGTCGCGATTTGTCAACCTGCTATAGTTAGGCTTTCTGGCCCTCCTGCCATGGGCGTCAAATTCAGAGGCGGATCTAACGGGGGGCAGGGGTAAAGATGTCCCCGGGCGCCGAGGAGGTGGGGAGGGCGCCAAAATTGGTTTAAGGTAGGGAGTTCCGCTAAGGGTGATTTTCTGATTGTCGGGAGTGATGACCTTTTTGAACCTTTTTTGTGCTTTGTCAGGATGTTCGCGAAGTTGAATGAAGAACGAAGGGGCGCCAAAGTGAACAGAGCGGAGCCCTCTTTTTGCTTCTTAGGATTTTCGTCAAGTTGAGGGGACGCCATCAGTATGTTTTGTCTCCGGGCCTGGGCGTCGGACACCCTAGCTGCGCCACTGGTCAAATTCCCTAAGTACAGTACGCCCCTCCACGTTTGTCTGAATGCTTCAAATTTACCCTCTTAGGCCTACTTGAGTCGGCGCATGAATAGGGGTATTTTTACTCCCCCTAAAAACCCCAACACCCCCCAAATTGAGACCGACACCCCTAACATCCCCCCATTTCAGCTATGGGATGAGTTTTTTTGCTTGTCAGACTTTTTGGGCAGGGGCCCCCAGAATTTACCGACACCCCCCAATTGAGAATCCTAAAAATGACCCTGCGCATGATCCAAACGACTTTAGGCAATCGAAATGTTTCGATGGATCTTTTGAATTTGCGAAGTTCCTTACTCCGTTTCCCCTCCTTCCCCCCCCCCAGAATTCTAGTGAAAGCCAACCAGTGCATGTCTTCTACGTGTAGTTCTTTGTCCTGTGTAATCTGAGGTGTGGTCTTGGCAATTGGAGAAGCTCGCCAGCAGCGTCATCCAGGACTGTGGCTTTGTGACGAAACTGTCGATGCAAACAAAGAGACTATTGAACACCTGGTTTTCCAGTTACGGTCTAAACGCCTGGAACGGTAAAGGTAAACATCAAATCTACTATCACTATTATCACTATTATTATTATTATTATTATTATTATTATTATTATTATTATTAGTAGTAGTAGTAGTAGTAGTAGTAGTAGTAGTAGTAGTAGTAGTAGTAGTAGTAGTCATTGGCGTAAACTTGGATGAAAAAGTGGGGGCCCAACCCCTATCAGGGGCATAGCGACGGGGGTATGTCGGTATATATACCATTTCCCCCTCAAACAAAAAATCAGGCTACCTTAAAGTTTTTAATGTGTTTTTAAAAGATTTTTTAACGTTTTAAAGATTTATACCCTCCTCCAAATCACATTATACCTCCCAATCAAATTCCTGGCTACGACCCTGACCTCCTATGCCTTCCCTATGGTAACCTCTCAAAAGTGGGCATCCGAACCTAAAGGCCTAATAGAAGTTTACGCCTGTGTTATACTACTACTACTACTACTACTACTACTACTACTACTACTACTACTACTACTACTACTACTACTACTACTACTACTACTACTACTACTACCACTACTACTACCAGTGGCGTCGCCAAGAATTTTTGGTTGGGGCAAAAGGGGTTAGCGTGTCAGGTTCCTTACCCCCTCGCCCCCCTCTACAGAAAACTCTCTCACTGGATTTGCGCGAATCTGGTAGGTGGTCTGGGGCAGGTTGGGGGGGAGCATTTGCCCCATTTGCCCCCCCGTGGCGACGCTAATTACTACTACTACTACTACTACTACTACTACTACTACTACTACTACTACTACTACTATTATTATTATTATTATTATTATTATTATTATTATTATTATTATTATTATTATTATTATCGTTTGGGTTGTTTAGTGACGAAGGTTTTCAATGCATCGGTCGTTGTGGACCATTGGGCGAAACAGAAGACGCACTTTGATTTCCAGAATCTCGGCTGTGCGATCGGCGAACAGTGCATGAACTACGCACAGGCAAGCAATTCCAGCGCACACGAACCAACTGCATGAACAGAGTGCTAAGCCAGTTGCCAAATGGTTAACGGTTCATTAGGGTTCGCCCGCCGATCGAGAGACCGACCTCTCCGACTTAAGGACGAAGACTTCAGGGGGTGTGGGGTTAGCGTAAGTCATAACCAAATGTTTTATTTTGAAATTCGGCAACTGCAGTTGAACGACTGCTTAGGACAGTGACGTACCGGTCCTGGGGTGGGAAGATTCCAAGACTAGTGTTTTATCCAGACTCCAGGCCTTTGGAAGTGGGGAAAATTGAGGCATTTGGGGGAAAATTGACTTGGCTGGAGGGAAGACACACAGTTCAATGCAATATTTGTGTAAGTGCTGGGATTTTTTTTGGGGGGGAGGGGGGTGGTTGAGGCTTGGAGAGGGGAATCTCCCCCTAAAAGGCCTGCATAAAACATTGTTCCAGGATTAATTGGATTAATTAAGTGGTTAATAGCACCGTATGGGCCTTCAACCGTGTATGGATCACTGCTTTTGTAACTTATCTAAATATACATTAGTTTGTCTATTTTGAAGTACACTGTACAATGTGTACAATGTGTACAATGTGTACATCGCAACTGAGACTTTTAAAAAATCAACTTGGGCAGGAATGCCGACACTGTAAATAGGTGGGGCTCATTTGGTCAGCGATTTCCAGGGGCCCTAAGCGACTTGATATTGAGAGGATTGGGGTGGGGTGGGGTGGGGGGGCGGCAGCAACGCATTAGTTGTCCACACGCTCTGTGCGGACGGGAACCAATGAATAGACCATATCACAGATTTTCAGGAATGAATATGCAGTCAGGAAGACCAGTCATCCAGTGTTTATTCTAGGCCTTCTTAGAGGGGAATTCCCCCCCCCCAAGTTTGAAAATTCCCCCCTCCTAAAAAATTTTTAGATGTTGGCTGGGGGAATGGAAATTCCCCCCAAACGTGTGGAAACTCAAACCTTGTCCCCCCAAACATTTCAAAATCCCCCCCAATGTCAAGGGGGCTAGAATAAACACTGCCAGTCATCGACACACAAAAGTCCAAGTGAAATTGCACGACGGACTGACAATATGACAGTTTTCACTTTTGTAGCAGTTACTAGGCCTATTAAAAAATTCTAATCAAGAACAACTGACTATGGTGGCATATCGTACAAGTACTGGCAGGACACCCAGCAATAATAGAAAATACAATAACAATGATTTTAGAAAGCAAACGTACAGTCGTAGTTCCAGGGGCGTAGAGACGGAGGTATATTTATATATAACCCCCAAATCAGTATATATAATACGGTATATATAACACATATATAACATATATATATATATATATATATATATATATATATATATTCAAAACATTTATGCCGTTTATACCCCCCCCAAATCAGATTCCTGGCTACGCCCCTGCGTAGTTCATATATATATATATATATATATATATATATATATATATATATATATATATATGCCTAATAGATATACCCTATATGTGTGTACAGTGGCGTAGCCAGGATTCAGGATTTCCGGAAGGGGGATTATGATGTCCAACTTCGAAAGATCTTGACAAGCAGACAAAGGTCATCCTCATCTGTGTGATCTCTCCCCTTTATCGCTTGCGTTAGCTCTTAGATTCTATTCTATACTCTATAGTGCTAAAGAAATTTGAGCCGGACAGCTAAAGGGGGGTTAACCCCCAAAACCGCGTCCGAAATAAATGTGTGAAACACAATGAAAATGTTTTGGTCGGGTAGCCAAGGGGGTTAACCCCCCAATCCCGGCCTTGGCTACGCCACTGTGTGTGTATGTATGTATGTATGCATGGTTAGATCGTCTGGTCAACTGCGAGTCACGTCGGCTGTTCGTTGAAATACTGTCGGATCTTTACTGACGCTTCGAGCAACAAAGCAAGAGAGAAGCATTACGCTCTCTGCGTCTACGGAGAAGGGTAAGTCGAAGGGAGACCCCCCGGGGAGGAGTGGCCAACAGGGCACTTCGTTTATTAGACCAGTGGCGTAGCCAGGGTTCTGGAATAGGAAGCGCATCGAGAGTTCTGGTTTCGGTTTGAAATCTTCTCCGACGATCAAGAAGAAAAGAGCTCGGCAAGGAGTTCTCAGCACTTAATTCACGCATTGGCATCGCTCATGCTACCAACCCATCTAGTCCTGAATTCTACGAGAATGTACTGTAAATGGGGTTTCGTGCTCAACGCTGTCAAATGCTTTTTCATAATCAATAAGACATAAATACAAGTCGTTTTGCATCTCTCTCTCTCTCTCTCTCTCTCTCTCTCTCTCTCTCTCTCTCTCTCTCTCTCTCCAAGCATTCTCGGTACAAAAATTGCATTTTGACATTCACAGACTAACATCGAATTAATGAGAGGATGTCAAGAACGAACAAAGTGGAAATCCACGGTCACTAACGTGGAAATACACAGATCCTAAAGAAAAAGAAGTAGTAGTAGTAGTAGTAGTAGTAGTAGTAGTAGTAGTAGTAGTAGTAGTAGTAGTAGTAGAAGAAGAAGAAGAAGAAGAAGAAGAAGAAGAAAAAGATGATGATGATGATGACGATGATGATGATGATGATGATGCTACCTACCGCCTCCCTATATTCAGTGGCGGCTCCAGGATTTGGCAAGTGGGGGGCGTTAGTGTAGCAACTTCTAAGCATGGGGCCAACTATTTTTTCACAACCTAGACTAAATATAGTCTAGTTGTTTAGAATGAGTGCATCAAAAGTATGGGGGCCACTGGAGGCCAGGCATCCAATAGGGGGCACGGGTCCCCGGACCCCCATGTGAAGCCGCCTCTGCCTGTGGTAGCACGTATTGCAGCTCTATTGAGAGCGTTGCTTGCTTATTCGAAAATGTTCCTCGATTCGTCTCTAGTTACATACTTGTTTTATTTTTTCGTAGAGGAAGCAAGTTGGATGACAATGCAGAATTCAAGTACCCGTACATCGAGGGAGAGGCGTGCACCAACTGCCCCACTGGATTCTGGATGTGCGTGAATGGGCTTTGTCGTAAGGAAAATGGTTCTTCTCATTCGCCCCCCCGTTCATTGTTATGTTGGGATCGAGTTGCTTTTTTAAAACAGTAAACTTCTGTCTAATATTGTGGCGTGAGTGTGTTTGACCATATTGACGTCGGTTAACCCATCTGATCCCACAGTCCCATATTAGGGACAGTCACATAAGTACTCACACAGAGAAAGCGTTTTGAGAATAAATCCTTGTTACTTACACGTTTATTACAGGTGGTAATAGGTAACATTTCAAGATAATTTTTAGCTGCCTAAGTGGTTTTAATTAAATGTTATTAGAATTTAAACTGTCGTGATACCGCAAGTTTTCGATTACAGAAATTTTCAATGATAAAAGCTATAATAAATTATATTTGTTTGCAATATTTCCAAATTTTGTTGTATTAAATTAGTTAACTGTTATGTATGTTATTAGCTCATAAAAAAGTTTGGAAGTGAATATAATATTTCCATAAAAAATTTTATATTGAAACTCGCGTCCCGTATATGGGACTGTGGGAACGTACGGGTAGGGGTAGATAATATGCATATAAGCACTTACTGTGTTTAGCTGAAGTATGCCAAAACTACAAATGGACAATGCCTGTTGCAAACATGGTATTCTATCCATCATACTGACTCTCTTCTGCCATTTCATGTTTTTGTATTGCACTGAATGGTGTATATTATCACATATTTTCAGATTTACATTATCATGTATTCTGTTATCGCTGCCAGTTATCTGACCATCTTCACTATATTTACAGATCTTTATAACACTCATTAAGTTTTAAAATTCTGAACAGTCAGATGAATGACAGGTAGCCTATATATATATATATATATATATATATATATATATATATATATATATATATATATATAGCCTATATATATATATATATGAGATGACCATCTGTCTGTCGTAGAGACAGACAGTGCTGATGAATAATGTGACCTTCCCCTGATGATACACAATATGTCTGCCGTTCAACTTCTTGCATTGGCTACAGCTACAATCAGGACTCGCAATATTACAATATTAGAGGCAGTGATGATGACAGCACAGAAGTCAGTTTGACATTTCTTATATTGTATCTGAATCCCTAAGGTCTGGGATCAGTCCTGGAAGGACAAGACAGCAAAAACGAATATCAGCTGAAAAATACTACAGCCATATTTCAAGCAGATCAAGAAGAGGAATGGTCGAATGGAAAAGATCTTCAGTATGGTGATAGAGTTGCTCATCTGTGGAAGCCTGTTGTGTTATGGGAGGTGGCATCCGAAGCTCATTGGTGGTCAATGCCCTTCAAAGCAATGGATTCAATTATATCTTGTGATATAATCATCTGCCGACAATAACCGTTTGAGTGAATACAAGTTGGCAAAAGTGTTGCCATGTCTAAACCAGCCAAATGAGAAGTTCTTTCCATGCGAACAAGACCTACCGTTACTGTTTTGTTCATGGTGTAGGCTATGTATGTTGTCGGATGTGAGACAAAGTGGAACATGGGGCTGCCGAGAGTACCACCCACCGTCCCTGTTGATATTGTTCTGCAAAAGAACGAATTGTCTACTTGAAGTGCAACATTGGATTCACATTTCATGCTTCACCGTATGTCAAAGGGGTAGAAGAGCTTGTGACACCTTGGAAAATCTTGGTCGTCAATCTTTTGTTATGGATCCATTATACTATTTCTTACTTCCTGGAGTCTTGTTCTTTTAAAATAAAATCCTTGATCTTGCTGAAAATTAGTTATTAACTCTCTAGAAACTTTTCTGATTATATAGGATCAGCATGTAATTGAACTTTGAGTCAAATGCTATAATTGAAGATCCCCTACCCGTACGATCCCACAGTCCCATATATGGGACACCTTGAAAAACCTAGTTACCACAAAAATATTTCATAACTGGTCTGGATATGCTTTCATTTTAGCTTATACACTGCAAATATTGCATTAAATTTAATTTTGAATACAAGACTAAAAGTTGGGATCAGATGGGTTAATATTAATGATGATTCTGTGTTATAGGCTAATGTTATTCTGTGATATTAGCAATGTAGCCTATCTGGTTTTGTCGAATTTGAAATAAGCCAAGAGAGTGGGGAATATATCGAGAGAGAGAGAGAGAGAGAGAGAGAGAGAGAGAGAGAGAGAGAGAGAGAGAGAGAGGGAGGGGGAGAGGAGAGAGAGACAGAATGAATTAAAGAGACGGAGACCGAGTACCCCGTAAGTCATGGATCAACATCGTGCAGTCTCAGTGGCGTAGCCAGGACTCCAGAATAGGGGGAGGCACTTTCACATTTGGCCCAAATGCCTTGACGAACAACAAATATCGTCGTCTCACACGCTTTAAAGTCTGCTGTCTGGAGCGATGACGACGACGACGACGACGACGACGACGATGATGATGATGATGACGCTGCTGCTGATGATGATGATGACGGTTGATCGTTTACATTTTCAGAGACATCTCCTGAATGTGAAACGGTCGTAGATTGTCTGTATCCGTCGATTACCGATCACTGTCTCTGTAGTAAGCTGAACTAATAATAATTTCTATTTGCTGACATCGCTGCATTATATCTAGTCACCTTCCCCCAGTGGCGTAGCGTATGGGGGGAGAGGCATAGACGGATTTTATTAAAGGCTAGGGTAGGCGTAAGCCTACCCAACTAATCCCACCAAAACAAAAAAATGTTTTCCCATCAACACCAGGTCTGTCACGTGCTGGATGGCACGCGTTCTGGATGGCACCCCCATACCCCCATACTAGCCTACCCAAATATTAAACTCTAAATCCGGCTATGGCGAGAGCCCGCCCCGGGCGCAAAATTATACGGACTCGCAAAATTTTAAGTGAAAAATGAAAAGTAATAATAAATCACAAATAGTCCTACACATTATAATTCACAAAGAAGAATTTCTTCGAGTATTTTCTCGGAATCTATTTATTGTTGTAAGAGAATAAGCAGTGGCGGCTCCACCGAGGGGGGCCAGGGGGCCCGTACTCCCTATTGACTGCCTGCCCCCCCCCAGTGGCCCCCCAGTTGGGACACTATACTTAATGCTACATACATTAAACAACAAATGGTTGGCCCCCATGATTAGAAGTTGCCACCCCAACGGCCTCCCCACTTGCCAAATCCTAGAGCCGCCACTGAGAATAAGATGCGTTGATGGGGTTTTTGTTTGTCGAGAGTGGTAATCAGTGATACGCTTAATTACCCGTAGCCTATATTTGCAGGCGAAGACACTTACTCAGCGGGAAGGAAGACGGAACTGTCTTTCCTATTCGTTTGGATGATCATCGTCGTCTCTGTCTCGATCGCCACAAGCTTAGGCATCGAGTGTTCCGTTTGACAAAAACGTGGCATTTAGGCATTTAGGCCTAAGCACTAGTTGCATAGGAGCAGCTATAGGCCTAAGCTTAGTCAAAGGAAGGCAGTAGCCAATCGGGTTGGTTGACATTGGGTCTAAACATGAGGTTTAAGTGCTCGGACTAGGCGAACGATCTCTATAGGCAGATATGAAATGGCTTTTAAATGCATTTAGGAGAAGCAAAGACTTTTCGTGCCATGGCTTGGATGAACTGCTTTCAAATGTTTGCACAATTTAGACGTTTAAGTTGATGCTCGAATTTCTGTTTTACAGCCGATAAAATTCTGATAGACCTACTGCGTGTGAGAAAATGAATGTCTAGCCTAATGATCTGATATAATCTAATTTTAAACTTCTATAGCGCCACTTCATAATGCACCAGAGCATCAACCGATGGCACACCAAAATCCAAATAATTAAAGATCCAGTTCAAATCGAGTGTATCCGGCCAGACAAACGGGTGACAGTCTAAAGTCAGTGGGAGACGATAAGGGGTCGTCCACAAATGACGTAACGCGCCTAGGGGAGGGGGTCCGGGCATTTGCTACGAAATGTGACGAGGGGAGGGGGTTCCGTAAATGTGACGTAACGCAACACAAAATTTTTAAGTGACGTTTTTTGCTTGTCAGGGTATTTTGAGAGGGAAAAATACAAGGATGGCCTTTTTTGCTTGTCAGAATGTTTGGAGACGGAAAATAGAAGAATGAATGACCTTTTTTGCTTGTCAAGACTTTTCGGAAAACGAAAAGGGGGGTCGGCTCGTTGTTACGTCATATTTTAGGGGGTCTGACTTTTTGTTACGTCGCGTTACGTAGGGGAAGGGGTCAAAAAGTGCCAAAATCGCGCTACGTCATTATTGGACGACCCCCTAGGCCATCGTCTTCTGTATTTAGAGCCCCTCGACATGACGACCCCCGGGCCGTTATTCCATAATGCTAATAATGCACAGGATTTGTGAAAATTCAGCCGCATTTTTGAAACTTACTTCGTCCTGTTAGAGATCGATTTCAAGCACCATATGGAGCCACTAACTTTAGCATTTTTCACTACATCAATATCAATCGCTATTGCAAACTTAGGCCATCGTCTTCTGTATTTAGAGCGCCCCCGACATGCAACCCCAGTTATTCCATAATGCTAATAATGCATAGGCCTAGGATTTGTGCAAAATCAACCGCGTTTTTGAAACTTACTTCATCCTTTTAAAGTTCGATTTCAAGTACCATATTGAGCATCTTTAACATCCTTTAGTACATCGATATCAATCGCTATTACAAACAAAGGCCATCATCTTCTGCATTTAAAACGGTTCGTTCATGACAACCCTCGTTATTCCATAATTCTAATAATGCATAGGATTTGTGCAAATTCAACCGCATTTTGAAACTTACTTCGTCCTGTTAGAGATCGATTTCAAGGTAAAGTAATGTAAAAGGTAAAGTAGCACTAGCAAAGGTAAAGTAGCACTAGATAATTGCTTTCATTGGCTGACGCAGTGACGCCTGACAGATCCGCCATTTTGAATTTATGTTCTCTTTGTTAGAGATAATTTAATCGACGTAAAGAATTTGGCTGTTGTAAAAATCTTTCAAAATGCACAGAAATCCAAGCGTATCTTCGGCCAAACAGGAGGACCGGAAAGATTCAGGCACGATCGCCGATCAGAACGTCCGACGCAGGGACAACGATGGCGACAGAAAATTCAGTGGCCCCTCTCCCAATACCCAACGTGGCGGTGGCGGCGGAGGCTTCGGCCGCGGCGGTGCTGGACAACGCGGTCGCGGAGGAGGATTTCGCAGGGACTTTCGGTCGTCCTACCAGGAGCAGGCACGAGACGATGCGAATGAGATCGGAGGTGATCGTCCGGCCGCCCAGCCGAAGCAGGAATCGGACGAGAGCGCCCCTCCGACGGAGAAGCGGCCGGAGAAGAAGTTCACCGGACGGTGTCGACTGTTTGTCGGGAATCTACCGAACGACATGACGGACGACGAGTTCAAGAAGCTGTTCGCGCCGTTCGGCGAATCTACGGAACATTTCCTGAATTCGGGAAGAGGATTTGGTTTTGTTCGCATGGTAGGCGTTCTTCTCTAATTCAAATAGACTCCCCTAAGTACGAGTGGCATGGCATGTAGGGTAAATGTATCGATCCGACCAGCATCTAACAGTTAGTTATGGTTAAGGTTAGAACCTTTGTCGACCAACGCCATCAATTTTGATGTTGGTCGAATAGATTTGAAATAGACCGTTTCTTTGTTATTGTCCTTTATCAAATCTAATTGTTTTTGAAAATTGATATTTTGATTTCTATGATTGGTGACAAGGCAGTATAACCTCTTTAGAGCATACTGGCTTAGTATTGATTCAAATTTGATATGAATCTCACTATTAGAGAGGCTTCTTTGTCATGTTTTTGTAACAGGACACCAGGCACAATGCGGAAAACGCTCGAACTGCGCTGGATTGTGTGGAAAAACGCGGCCGCTGTCTAAGAGTGCGCTTTGCTGCCCACAGTGCAGCATTGCGTGTCAAGCACCTGTCACAAAACGTCTCCAATGAGATTCTGGAGCAGACGTTTTCCATGTTCGGAGAGGTGGAGAGGGCGATTGTTGTGGTCGATGACAGAGGAAAACCAACTGGGGAAGGAATTGTGGAATTTGCTCGAAAACCCGCGGCACTTTCGGCTCTGAAGAGAATAACAGATGGCGTCTTCATAATGACATCGTAAGACAGTCCTCCAAAATTTATTCCCTTGCTTTAACCCTTTAGCTTCCAGATACTTTTTAACTATATGCAATTTAACCGAACATATTCGGTTCTGGGGATTTAAGGGTTAAAATAAACCAACTTT
Source organism: Metaphire vulgaris (assembly GCA_018105865.1). Lineage (NCBI taxonomy): Eukaryota > Metazoa > Annelida > Clitellata > Crassiclitellata > Megascolecidae > Metaphire > Metaphire vulgaris. The sequence continues at coordinate 828,031 of CM030859.1, read as the reverse complement.
AAGCATGGGTTGCTGAATGCCAGAATTGAAAATCTAATATACTCTGTATTGCCATTATTATTATTATTATTATTATTATTATTATTATTATTATTATTATTATTATTACTATCGTTATCAAGACACTTTCTATTGCACCATGGATGGCAGCCAAATTAAGGGTAATTAATTGGGAGATTGGCCAATAGTTGCACACAATGAAAAAGAAATTGAAATGGTGAAGAAATTCATTTACGTGGAAAGTGAATTGGAAGCAGAGGGAGGTTTGGACTTGGAGATCAAAGGAAGAATAACAATGGAATGATCTACATTGAACAGGCTACATACCAACATTTTCAAAAGACATGACATTGGGATTAAAACAAAACTAAGAATTCTCAACACTTGTGTAATACCAATACTAATATATGGATGTGAATCTTGGACCATAGAAAAAGAATTGGAGAAGAGAATTAATAGCAACAATATATAAATGGCTTAGAAGAATACTAAGGATTGGATACAAAGAACTTTTATTATTATTATTATTATTTCTAGACAATTTCTCCAGCGCAGTAAACAAGGCTAAGGCCTACGACAAAAGCGCTTTGACATAAATTCTATCAATAAAATCCGATATTAAATAAGTGTGTTTTTAAGTTCCTAAGAAAGGATTCCGCAGAGACAGCTTCCAACACAACATCAGGTAACGAATTCCAAAGTAACGGATTCCCTTTGGAGAATGACCTTTCTCCAAACTTGGAGGTCTTTGACGGAGGAGGGACAAGCAGTAGGACTCGGCGACTCGACCAAGCTTCATTCTCGACTCATTTGACGTCGTTAAGCTGCACCAGCGCACTCAGATATTCTGGGCAGTGTGGGTCATAAAGGGCTCGGAAAGTGAGCCAACAACGCTTGAAAACAATACGCTGTTGAACGCGTAACCAGTGGAGGCGATCTCTCAGCAGTGGCGTGATGTGGTCATTCCAGCGACAACCGAAGACCACTCGTGCAGCCAGATTCAGTACGGACTGAAGTCGATTTAGCTTGTTTTCCGGTAGGCCTAGCAAGACACTGTTACAGTAGTCCATTCTTGACAAGACGAAGGCCCGTACAAGCTGAACGGCCGCACTCACCGTTAGGTAGCGCCGAACCAGCTTGACCCTCCGTATCTGGTAATGACAGCATCGGATAACGTTGTTGGTGTGTGCATCAAATGATAGTGTTTTGTCCAAAAGCACACCTAAGAGACGCACACTCGCCACAGGAACAATAGTGGCATCACCCACGGTGAAAGGGACTCGACTCAACAACTTCCTTCTTCCTGGAGTGCTGATCCAGAGGAATTCCGTCTTGTCCGGATTCAATGCCAGACGATTTTCTTCTGTCCATCTGATGATTGCAGATATGCAATTTGTGAAGGACATCCAAAGTCGCTCTGTATCCGACGGCATGCACGAGGAATAAATTTGCCCATCGTCAGCATAGGAGTGCGATGACAAGCCAAAAGCCTTGATGATTGAGCTAACTTATAACAAATGAAGAAGTTAGAGGGAGAACACTGCAATCGAGCATCATGGAAGTCATCAGAAAGAGAAGAATGAAATGGACCGGACACGTACTCAGAATAGATGAAATAAGAAACCCAAAATGAGTCTTCAACTACAAACCAGAGGGGAGAAGATCTAAAGGAAGACCGAAAAGACGATGGGTGGATGGATTGGAAGAGGATCTGCACATGGCAGGGCTGAACCTCAATGGAAAAACTGACGGAAGACACCAAATGACTTTGGAAGAAATAGCAAAGGACAGAGAAATTTGGAGAGATGTCATGGAGAAGTTGATAGCTGGGCACAGATGGAGGACGAAGACCTGACCTGACCTGAAAGGCATTCCTTTAAATGAAATGTGAATTATTTGGGTCTTAAGATTCCAATTAAATATTATCTTATGATAAATGAATTTCAAAGTTATCAGTAAGATAAATAGAGGCATGATCAATGGAACCAATGTCATAATAATGTGAATTTTGAGATTTTTGTAAATATTAGGACATTTTTTGCAGAAGGCATATATTTGACAATGAGTACAGTTTTATTTAAAAGTAGTTGCATAATTTCACATCTTTCTGTCTGTTTTTGCTGTTACCTTTTAGCCTTCTGGTGTGTGAGTTAAAGTTTTAAGACTTCTGTGATGTTTATTTATTTTAGAACCTAAAAGATTTGTTTTTATGTCGCTGTGATTTTAGAAATCCTCGTCCAATCGCGGTTGAGCTTTTGGACCAGAATGATGAAACCGATGGACTACCTGAAATCTTTTTTCAGAAGACTTCTGAATTGGTCAAGTGTGTTCATAACAGTTTATTCAAAATTTAACCCTTAAACCACCATATACTTTGTAACTATATGCAATGTAACCGAGTATAGTCGGTCTAAGAATTGAATATAGTGTGTGTGTTCAAGTAAGTTAGGATTGGATAATCGCTAAAGTTGTGCTGTCATGCAATTTCTGTAATTTCTGTGGTTATTGTAAATTTGTGTGGAAGATGATCTATTCTAGAATTGATCAAATACTGAATATATTGATGTGGTAACTGGTACAAAGGAACTGTAAAGGTACCTGATACAAAGGAATGAGATGTCCATTGTCCAAACTGCTAATAGTTTTAATAATTGAGTCAGTAATTTTGATTTGTGGATCATTGATTAAGTTGAATGATATTCTGATTGTTAATAGGTTATATATTCAGCCAGGATGTGTGACCACGGTAGAAAATTATAATTTCAATGGTTTTTACCCTGGGTTTTCATTCACTTGTATCGATTGTGGATTTAATGCTTTTGTAATACTTCTTTATGCAGTAAAGGAGAGAATAATTATTAGCCATTGTCTGGATGAAGCAAGGACCGTTATGCGAGAAATGGTGACAGGATTTGGATAAGTGACATTTTTTCTCTCGTCTTGTAGGGACCGCGAACATTCTTCACGCTTTGCCATTCCTGGTTCGTTCGAGTACGAATTCGGCCAGAAGTGGAAGGCGCTTTACCAGCTGCACAAGGACCAGGAGGAGCTGCTTAAGAGGAACTTCAACGAAGAAGTGGCCAAGCTGGAGATGGACATGGAAACAGCGCAGCTGGAGCAACATACAGTCAAGATGAGACAAGGTGCGCTGTCTGTTGATGCAATTTCCAGGTCCATTGTGACTGCTAAGCCCCTTTCTGACGGAATTGTTTTCTTGAAAACTCTCCACAGATGTGGAATTTTTAGGGGGAAACATTTTCTGGGCTAAAGCTTGTGTTGTGTTATATTATGTATGCTTTAATTACCTAGAATTTTATCTGTTTCTATGGTATTCTGAGATCATCTATGGTGAATAAGCTTACTCCTATATATCTGTATAAAATGACCAATAAGTTTGTATTTGGAGATTCTTCTGCTTAGTGCAGTTTGGCGTTTGACTTTCGCCTTCTGGTATTTTCAGACCTGTTGAGACGCCAAGAGGAACTGCGTTTATTAGAAGAACAGACTCAGCTGGAAATTCAGCGACGTCTGGAAATGAGGTTAGTGTTAGTGCGAAGTATTCTAGTATTTGGTGATGTGCTTTTTCTTTTCTTGGTTGCAAAATGTACCGTCTGAATGATGTTTGTACCATTGATAGAAGTCTAGACCACTTTGCAATGCCTTAGCAATTTTCCTCTGCAAGACCTGCATTTTGAAGGGGAAAAATACATGCAAAGCGGCACATGAAGTATTAATTAATACCTTCACTATCTGTAGCCCAGGTTAAATTAGGGCATTCCCTTATTTGCACAGAGACTGTTTTCCTTTGCTGTGAAAAAATGCCCAATGTACTTGCTTATTTTTAAGTCAACAGGACTGGATTTGACCTGGATCTTGTGTGATTGCGAAATGGTGCGCCATAGGCTGACGTGTTTATGCATTATGAAGTGGTGCTATAGAAGTTTAGGATCAGGTTTAGATTAGCTGTTGATACTACTTTAGTGGCCTGCCTGGGTTTCGACGAATATGCCATATCGTCGCGCCAATCAGTACATATTTATACATTGCTATGATCGAGCGCTCGTGAACAAGCTGGTGCACTGCGCCAAGCTTTCGGGTAGCACTATGGAAATTTCGTCTTACTTTAAAATGAGTACCAGATTGCTGATAGAATCATTAGTTGCAGTGACTGGAGAGGAAGTGCTGTTATTAGTTGGATGTTGAGATCAGTGGCGTAGCCAAGGGGGGTTTGGGGGGGTTAAAAACACCTCTTGGGCGCTGACGAAAAAACTTTTTTAATGTGTTTCTATGCATTTTAAATTTTTGGACACAGTTTTGAGGCTCAAAACCCCCCTTGGGGCTGCTGACCAAAATTTTCCTTTTTTTGCCTGTCAGCATCTGAAAGGAACAATTTTATAAGAAGAGACATAGGATAAATACATAGGATGACCTTTTTTTGCTTATCTGGATTTTTTGAAAATTGGTTATGGTCAAAAGTCAAAACCAAACTCCCCCTTCCGGAAATCCTGGCTACACCACTGGTAGAGATAAGAGATTATGATCGAGATTTTGCTAATTACGGATACCCATATAAAAATTGGACATGTACTCGGGCAGCCTTTTAAGTAAAATTGACAGCCTTACTGTCTGTGGTGATGATTTTTGTGTTTCTGAAATTTTAGACGTCAGGACGAGGAAAGGAGAAGACAGGAGATTGATATTAGACGTCGTCAGGAAGAGATGATGAGACGGAAGCAGGAGGAGGGGCTTCAGCCGGGCGACCTGTTTGGCTACGTGAGTCGATGATTGGCATTTCCTTTGCAGTGTGAACTAGATGGCAGTACAGAGTGGGTCAACCTTTGAGCTGACATTTTGTGTCATTACTTGTTAGGCATGTTTTTCAGTTGCCTCCAGTGAGAAACTCGTTGTATTGATTGCCTGCATTTGGTTGTCCTTTCTTTTTGCCAGACCAGTTTAGATTTAATTCTCTACAGCAATAGATTTATATTTCACTCTTTACAGCAGTAATTTGGATTTCACTCTTTACAGCAATAGTTTTATATTACAACTCTTTACAGCATTAGTTTGGATTGAACTCTTTGCAGCAAGAGTTTGGATTGAACTCTTTACAGCAATAGTTTTATATTTCAACTCTTTACATGATTAGTTTGGATTGAACTCTTTACAGCCATATTTTAGATTTACCAGTAAATCCCTGTAACAATGTTGACGTTTGTTGTTTTGAATTGTTTTAGGACAGACATGAGAGACAGGCAATGAGGCAGGAGCGGGGTGGCATGGCCCCTCCTCTCCAGCCCCCTCCCGTTCCTCCTGGCATCGAAAGACCCCAACGCCCTCCCATGGTTAGTAGTCCTGGTTCAATTGTATTTTTTGTGTCATTATGGATATCTTTCTTTGGTCTTTGATGCCACAGGGTTAATCACAGCATTTGTCGATTGCCTTCATTGTTCATGCTTGTAACTCTTTTGAGGCAGAATTATTTCAACACTATGGCTTAGATGTCGACAGAAGTCGACATCTGCCCTGAAAGAGTTAATTAGCCAGGGTTGAATTAACGAGGTCATGATTATGTTATTGGCAAACCACTGAAAACATGTTTTTGATGAGAAAATAGCAAGTTCAAGTTTTAATATCTAAAGGAAACAAACCGAATGAATATCAATGTATTGAAGCAGTTATATCAAATGCTGTTTGTTATTTAAAACACGTGGTTTACGAAGAACCATGATTACAAAATATGTAAAAAGGAGTTTGAACTAATATTAGACTGATTTACAACTTCTTGTCCTTGATCTACAACTTCTTTGCCGTGTTTTCAAGCATAGAACTTGAATGTTAAGTACTACACTCTTTTTTTCTGAATATATAGCCATTTGATTGACTTGTTCAAGGATTGGATATTCAGGAATAAGGACATTGATCAGCATGTGATGGGTTGAATTGAATTTGTCCTTATTTTTGCCTTGTTAGTATTTGACATTTTGGAATTCAATAGGGCTAAGTCACAAGTACAAGAAATAGTGTCCTGATATCTGTGAATTTTTTTTGATAGCAGATTTCATATGTGCAGGTTAATTTTATGTGTAACTGGGCAGAATTAATGGTTGCAAGTCAGTTTATCACTGCATTGATCTGCATATTGAATATTAGGAAATATGTGTGGAACTTTGTTAGTATTTGACATTTTTGGAATTCAATAGGGCTAAGTCACAAGTACAAGAAATAGTGTCTCTGATATCCGAGTGCTGTTTAGCAGGGCTCGTATTTTGGATACTTTTTGGATATTTGATTTTTTTGGTAAAAGAATTGCCTTGGATCACAGCCACTTGCTTTCCACGGTGTGTCCCACGGCGACTCTTTTACCCAATAATAATCAAAAAGCATCCGCCAATATTTGCCACTTCTTTCCAGGGCGGTCCGATGAATCAGATGGGAGTTCCACCTGGCATGGCGCCTGGCAACATGGGTCCGATGGCCAATCAGATGATGAATCCGCCGAGCACTTCGAGCGGGATGAATCCAACTCAGCCGCCTCCGGGAGAGATGGGCGGCCCCATGGTAACGCATCCTATTCTTTTATTCTGTTTCTAAATTCATTAAAGGCTGCAAAAAAGTGATTTAGGAGCACTGTTGAATGCGATCTGCACAGGTTTAAGTTATAAGAAGACCTGATTCATCAGGTAAGTCTTTCCTGTGCTCTTGATTTTTGCGTTAATGTCGAATCCTGGAATCGGATTTTTGCAAAGTTCCGTTGTGCATCGATGTTTCAGTTTGTTCGGCGATTGTGAATATTACGGATTCTGAAAATTAACCGTTGGTGGAAATTGATTTTACAGCAGTTGAAAATTGTATTTTGTGGGTACATTGTCATGTCGATTGTGGTATCAGTGGTTTATTGTCATTGAATCAAAACTTACATATTGAGCCGACTTGCACCTTGTTGTATGGTTGAGACTGGTTAAGCATGTGTTGTGTGTATTTTTAACGCATATTGCCAATACATTTTTCATGGTCATTGACCACTCTGTGCTCTAATCGATTTTTGCGTACTGCTCACTGTGGTGGTATTATTCTGCTTCTGATTGGGCTGAGGACATTTGGATGGTTTGGTAATTATGTTTACAGGGTATATCCCAAATCTTAGGTCTGATTTCTTTGATGGTTCTTGAGATGCAACCTTTTAGGGGCATGTGCCCTTTCAGAAGACTTGAACAGATTAGAGTAATCAAACAGAAATAGTGGAATGATTGTTCATCAATAAATTTTAGGGAGGTTACCAGTACTCCAAAAAAAAATATGGCACTTTGTAATAATTGTTTTTAATGGCAGAAATTTCCAGAATTATTTTCTCACCATGGTTCGGTGTAATTTGTAACAAAATCCGATAACTTATTACCATAGGTGATTCTACTTTTACTTACTCTGCTGCATTAGACCGTGTGGCAATTAACAAAGTGTACTAATTGAAAAATATACCATATTAATAAATATTTTTTTGCAGTTGCATTTTTTTATAATTTCAGGACTCTGATTGCTATATTTCCCTCTGGTTTTTTGGCCACATATCTCAATATCTGTTCCTTATGTCTGTTGAGTATCTCTATATGCCATGTTATGTTATTTGTTTAAAACTACCTTAATCACGTAACTTGAAGTTGCTTTGAGACCCTTGAACAATTCTAGCAGTGGTTTATGCATGAACTGGCTGCAAAGACTGTCCTATTATCACTCACAAAACTGAAAATACATTACTATAACAGCCTGAATGCACAGTAGTTTAGCTTTTGTTTGACAGTTTATGCTATCAGATGTTAATTTACATGCAGATTCTGAGTTATTTCTTCAAAGTGTTGTCATGGGAACACTAACCTACATGAGCAGATAGGTGAACTTGATACATATAGAGATAAATTGAAGAGACTTTGAACCAGTCTCACTGTGTTTTGTGCTTGTAAAGCACTGCTATATAGTGTGTGTCTTGGGAAACATTCTGCAGAAGTCCACTCTCAGGAATTCAACGCCGGATTTCGTTACGGCCGCGAACTCCTCTTACTATCTTTTTGGATTTTATAATCTTCCGACCCGCAGAGGCGTCAACGCTGTCAACAGTGCCTCCGGCGTTGGCTTTGCCGAGTGCTTGGGAGTTCTTTTAATTAAGATAAATAGGCGCTATATAAATACTCTGTTGATTGATTGATTGATTGAGTTACTTGTTTAGAAAAGCCTATAGTTGATGTGGCTGAGGAAGTTCTAAGTCATAGTAGTCTCAACCTACTTTGGCATTTGCTTACTTACCTTGCTGCAAATCAAAAGCAGTTGTGAGTTTTCAGATTGGAGCACCGTGTGTCTTGTCCCGACTCTCATTTATGCTTAATTGGAATTCCTACTCCATTAAGTGGTGAACTTGCTTTATTGAGGCTCTATATAAATGCTGTCTTAGAATAGGACATTGCTGAACTGCCAAATCAAAGTGTGATGTGGTTCTAATGCAGAGTATGTGTTTATGTTCATTTTGAGTGACGATGGGCATTAACTTTCATCCATTTGTGATGAAATTAGGATTTAGTAAACAGTGGTAATGAGTACCTTGTACCCCGATGCAGTTAGACTTGTGGTCTTCTCTGCGAAGTAGCCTTTCAACGCGCCTTTATCCATGTAGATCTTCGTTTCTTCCACTTGTTTCAGTGATGTTCCTCTGGACTCAAGCGCTTCACTGATGTTGTCCATCCATCGTTTTCTTGGCCATCCTCTTGGTCTGGTAGTCGGTGGGTGCCATAACAGCATTTGTAATGGCATTCTCTCCTTTCCCATTCTCTTAATGTGACCATACCATCTCAGTTGGCTCTCCTCTATATAAGTACTGTATGATACTTTTTATACCTAGCTCTGATCATGACATTTTTCTTCCTGTCTCTTAGTGTGAACTCTTTAATAAGCCTTATGACTCTAATCTCTGCTGCTTGTATCTTGCTTTTAGTGGCCAAGGTCTGTGTCCAAACTTTTCATCCGTAGGTTAGTAATGGTCTGAGGATGGTTCTATAAATACTGATTTTGGCAGCAATGGGAACATGTCTGTCTTTCAGGAGTGGATATAGCATGCCAAGATTTCTGCTGTACTGATTATGAGTAATGGTAATGAGTATATGTGTAAATTACATTACAGAACTTATAGGACATGGTCTTACAGTGTATAATTTAAATTATCGAGTCTCTGGTGTTTGACTTTGTCCTTGATACATAAATTATCTTATTTCATTTTCACTCACATTAGTACAATTCCTGCATAATGTGTGTGTGTGTGTGTGTGACATATCACATGAAATAGATGTAAAAACATATGCAACCATAGTCACTGTGTTTCACTGATTAATATGGGTGCTGGCTTAACTAGTAGTTAGATATTGGACTCCTTGCTGACTCAAAGGCTGCTATGAGGCAGTTATCAAACTGATTCAACTGGAGTAATTGTAGTGTAATGGTAATTTACACATGTCCGTTTCTTGTGGCAGTTCATCACTGTTACATTTTTACATTTCTTGCATGTGACTGCTTTTTTAAAATGACAGGTTGAATTTAATTTGGTTAATTTAATTTTTGAAAAAGACAGATAATGATTGTGCTGATAATGACGGGAGCAGTCAGTCAGAGGCAAATCCTTTGTGTACCTTTTGATTTACTGTTGCAGATATGTTTTCATATTCATTTGTAGATTAGACTTATAGGTTAAAATGCATGGTCAGCATTATTAGAGTTTATGGCTATGTTCTAATATTGAACATAACCAAAGCATGGGAGTTTGGTTAACTGAGAAGACAGGGCATTTAAAAAAAATATATGTACATACATAAATATGTACAGCACCCTTGTCTTTGGTAGACGCCATGCGTACGACGCTATATAAATTGTCTAAATAATAATAATAATAATAATAATATATATGTACTATTATACAGTACTGCTCAAAAAATTGTGAACACACATGGATTTCGAAGCAAAACGAAGTTTAAGGCTTGTTAAAACGTTGCATTCACAACCAAGAACAACAATACTGTATTTTTTCATTAATGATACTATTCTACGATTCATGTACAGAAGGTTATAGATATGCAAAAATTCAGAAGAGTGTTGAAAAGAATGTTATCCACATTTTCTTATGTCTCTATCTTCATTTCATCTACATTTCTTTGTGTCCCCATCTTCATTGCATCAAACCGTATTAGAACAGTCAATATATTCTGCCTCAGTTTTATATTAGAGCATTCCAAATGCCACGAAAAAGTGAGCTATATCAAACGACACTATACAAAATGAAACGAATGTTATCTTCCAGAAAACAATTCTCAAATGGTTCCAAAGTCGATCGATCCCTCTTATCTCTCGATCGACTTTGTAACCATTTGACAGAGAATTGTTTTCTGGAAGACTTTGTATAGTGTCATTTGACATAGCTCACTATTTTTCGTGGCATTTGGAACGCTCTAGTATAAAACTGAGGCAGAATATATTGACTGTTCTAGTATGGTTTGATGCATTGAAGATGGGGACACAAAGAAATGTAGATGAAATTCGTTTCAACACTTCTGAATGTTTGCATATATCTATAGCCTTCTGTACATCAATCGTAGAATAGTATTATTAATGAAAAAATACAGCATTGGTGTTCTTTGTTGTGATTGCAATCTTTTAACAAACCTTAAAGTTTGTTTTGCTTTGAAATCTACGCGTGTTCACAATTTTTTGAGCAATACTGTATATAGATATATATGTGTGTGTGTATATATATATATATATATATATATATATATATATATATATATATATATATATATGCAGATTGTGCATAGCTATATGAGTTTATTATACTTGGAATTATTACCATAGAATTCTAAAAATATCTGGTAATTAGTGTCATATTCAAGTCCGGTTGCATTGGTGGACGATTTTTATTCATAGATGGTTGTTATGGTTATCTATGAATACATAACCATTGGTGTGGTTATCATTATAGCCCTTCATGTATATCATGATGATTTATGGGTAGCTGGATGGCTGTAAAAAGATGAAAAAAACATTTATGTGATAAGTGACACTTGTGTTAATTTTGAGACTTTCTTTCATACAAGAACCCATTCCCCACTTCAAGTTCACCTTTACAGGTGTTTCCTTCTTCTTTCTTATTCCACCAAATATAAATCCAGGTAGCTTATACCATGCTTTCCATAGATCTAGCATATGCTGATATTATACCAATATTCTTCATTCTTCCATTATTTGGAGTTTGATAAATGGATCATTGTCTCTTCTCTAACTGATTTGCTTCTTCTTGTGTAGCACCTTAGGTTAGAGATCATGTTTGGAATATGGAAAGTTTGAAAACAGTCAATGTTGAGTTGGAGCATTGCCTATGAGTAATACTAGCATTCTGTAGCATCAATTGTTAAAGGAAGAATTAGTCGGTGATGTCACTGTGATTTTTGAAAACTGCTGTAAACATTTCAGCTGTGAGAGAAACTAAAAAACCCACTTTTTCTGGAGCTTAGCTCCTCAGAATCTTGTATCGGATTTTGAGGATTTGAATTTGCAAGGAAGGGGTTTAGGGGGATGAAGCTAGCAAAGATCTAAGTACACCCCAGGTTTTACTTAAATATAGTTGATTGATGATCACAAGGATAAGGAAATGTAAAAGGACAGAAATTATTGCTTCATTTAGATTTGCAACTTTTCCTGAAAATCTCTTATATTGACTAAATACCGTATTTGCACGATTATTACCTGCACATGTATATAACCCGCATACGTGTATAACCCGCGGAAAATTATGAATTATGTTCCAGTGTCCCAGCATAAGCCACACACGAATATAACCCGCATAGGCTAATCTTCAGGTATTTGGAGGTGTTGACACTATGATGTACGGGGTGCCGAGAGCGCTGACGGGGTGCCAAGAGCATTGCCGAAGTTTCAAGTTTTCAGTATAACCCGCATACGAATATACCCCGCAATTGGGGGCTGCGGTTTGTAGTTTCTTGTATTACCCGCGAGTAATAATCGTGCAAATACGGTAAGTTTTGAGTTCCATCTCTGGTGTACCAAACGTTACCAATACTCATTCTAAAGGCAGTGACATGCCAGTATCTTTAAAACTACACTATGTCCAGAAAAAGTGGCCCCTATGCATATTGCAATGACTACCTTGAACCTATACTGACTCAAACAGAATTTCATATACATGAGGAGACATGTATATTGCAGATCTCTAAACAAGTCACAAATTGGCACAAATAAATGTTGTATTATGTATTTAAAATTTTTGAAGTCAGTGCAGGTTTGAGGTAATTACTGCATTATGTTTATATGGCACTTTTCTTGGGACAGAGTGTATATCGAGTATCACTATTTCTAGGTTGAAAGCTTAATTATGGACACTTTTATGTGAGTGGAAGTGAAGCATGCCTGACTATTTAGTGTCTGTTATCTATGCTGGCTTTGTCTAATGTTGATTGCTGTGGTTTGTTTTTTCCGCGTCTCTATGGCGACCCGCAATGTCCGCGGCCTTGTGTGCTCGTCAAAACTTCGCTTCTTGGAACTCGGATGAATTTGTATTCCTGCTTTTAGCGTGGCATGCCACCACGTTTTGAACATCCACATCCTGGAATGCCTGTGCCGGGCAATAATATGGGGCCCGGTGGAAACATGGGGCCCGGCGGAAACATGGGGCCCGGTGGAAACATGGGCCCGGGCGGGAAAATGGGACCGGACGGCGGTCCGATGCGAGGCGATGACTTCTTTGAAGCCAAGCGACAAAGAAGATTTTAAGGACTATTCTGAAAGATGCTGGCAATTCTTGGCCATGTTGACACTCTGTCTTGCAAGATACAGGATCATCCTGTGTAAGAACTTTAACAATGGTTTAGGAGGCAAATTTTATCTAATATTGCTTCTCTACTGAATTTTGTCGGCTGTTGGAGGGATGATTTTGCTATCTGTCACTCGGTTTCAGTTGGCTGGGAGTGATGGAGTGCAATTAAGACACTGAATTGCTTGACTCTTGTATGATGTGCTGTTTCTAGTTAAAATTTTTTGAGGAAATTCATCCTCTGCCTTTTATTTGTAATAAATTCAACGTATAGGCGTGAATATTATGGTCTTTAATGAACATATTTAAACTCAATGAGACTAAGTTTCGGTCAAATTCAAACAATTGAACCAGTATAAATGTTTTCACTGGTTGGACTTCATCATGATCTGTATATTTGTATTGTGTTAGAATTCTAGTACAACTTTTGTTTAATAAAGTTTGAAAAATATTCTGTTTAGATGTCTGTCAAAATGGATGTTCATAATAAGTGCTTTTTGTGTTGTGACCAGTGCATTGATCGGAGAGATACTTTATTAGTTTTGTCTATTGAACTGCCATCAGAGAAACTTTTTCTAATTGAGGGCCTGTAACTGTTGCTTGGCACCACAATAGTTGTCTGTCTGTCTGTCTGTATATCTGTCTGTCTGTCTTCTTTGTGTGTCTGTTACATTAAATTGGACTTTTATAGCTTCAGCATTAAATGACTGCTTTTCTGAGTTGATCTCAAACCAAATCATGTGCAATGAATTTTTATTTTGCAAAGAAGATAACGGTGGAATTTTCAATTTTGAACGGCGGATTTTTTCTGTTTTTTTTTTTTCTGAAATGGCTGAAACCGACGACTGTGTAACATAATTTTGACCATTGGGGTTTGACCACATCTGATTTTGGTGTTAAAGTTTGTGTTCCAAATTGCACATATTCTTCCCGAGGAGTTAAGAGACAGAGAACATTTTTTACCACTGTGAAACATTTTATAATATCACTGACCTTGAATATATGATCAGAGTCGTTATTGAATAATTTTGTCATAGTAGTCCCATGGTCCCAGATGAACATCATTTGTATTGTCATAAGTAGCTGAAACTTTATAGACTTCTTTATTTTGAGGTTTAACCTTTGATGATATTATTATTATCCTTTTTATACTGATTTCATCATGTGATTATTTATAATGGTGGCCACCCTCTGTGTCTCTTCCTTATGTAAGACTTCTAGATGAGAGATGACAGTGGGTCAAATGATATTGATAATGAAATGATACTTCAATATTGATGATTCATGTGGGCCATGGATGGGACTCTGTACCGGGCCCATCAAATTTTAAAACTGCTGGTGCAGTCATGCAGCATGTGAAATTTTAAGTTCACCTTCATTAGTAAATGAAATATTAGCAATACAAATTGAACCTCTACTCTGCGTTAATGGAGTTACTATTGAGTACCTGTACTTTTCCTGTTGATTTTATAAATAGTTAAAATAGTTACCGTAATTTGCCAATGTGCTGTGGTCACTGGGTAAATTTGTGTGACCTATTGCCATCTCTGCTCTAAATGCATACCTGGTCATTACTCCATCCAAAAGTATCAGGATGCTTACCATGTATATTGAATCTCTGATGCATCAGTCAGGCACTGCTATCTGCGATGGTCAAACACTAATTAATGACACACTTCATCATTTCACTTAATATCTTGTTGGAGTCACTCTCATTGCTATATCTGGTATCTGCCATATCTGGTATCCGATATCTATATCCTCTGGAATGGTCTCCCTGACTATGTCACCAACTCAAACACTAGCGCCCAGTTTGCAAGGAACCTTAAGACGTATTTGTTTAGAATATAGTATGATTGTTAGGTGTGAAGTGCTCTCGACTTAGGTTTGGCCTTGGGCATAGCGCTATATAAATTGTCAAAGATAATAAAATTAATCAAAATAATCTGATAACTAATTGGAAGAGCTAATAATAATAAAATTGTCAAAGATAATAATAATAATAATAATAATAATAATAATCTGAATTCTAACTTCTTAGTGTCACACAATTGGAAGAGCTTGAAGAGTTCTGTGTCTGACTATGAAATAAATCTTTCCTGTTGCACTTAATCTGCTTAAGTAAAGTTTGGTTTCAAATGGCTGTAAATTCCTGATCTGTGGAACCAGAGGTCTGTCTATTATGAACCTATAATTTCTATTGAATTATAAAGAAGTCTTAGGTCCAATCAGAACTAATAGCCCTTCACTCAAAGCACCATCAGCTAATAATTGTTCAAATGTTCAATGGGATGCATTTAAGCAATGATTTTGATCTCTATGGTGTGTTTTTACTTTTTATAATGCATTATACATTAGGATTTGGGGGTGCTAACAACTTTATAGACACCTCATTTTTTAATAAAAGATTGTTATTCATGTTATTCCTTGTAAAATATGGGTGATAACCCTAAGTACAATATCAACATTAGTTTGAAGTTTATTTCCAATTTTCCAATATCATACATAACATTTATAACAAAACATGAAATTATATTTAAAAGAATAACAGCTGATTTAGCTAATAAAAATAATACATACCCCTGGTCTTCTCACTGTTTCCCACTCTGACTGCAATTCTCTTCAAACTTCAAATATTATGGTTTTTATGGGGTCTATGACTGCCATATAAGTCAGTATCATTCTAAGTACCATTATGCCAGTATCCTGAAAATGGATTGGTGGATACTGAGTGATTAAAAAAGCAACCCACCCAAAGGATCCAAGACTTCAATGATTTTGTCACTGGTAGGTTTATCAATAATCTTGTGTATGCAGTCTATTAAATCATGTCATCTTACCGCTTAACTCCTTGTGATTTTTGGGTGAGGTAAAAGTCTACAGTGGTGAATTTTATGATCCTGGATGTTTTAGGATGAAAAATTCCAGATTTGAGCTGTGGAAATTTGAAAGTGTTTGTAGTTTGTGGTAATTTATGTCTTTAAGTCAACAGTGATTTGTTAGGCTAAATAAAAGTAAGTGATTTCTTGCATCTCTTCCAGTTGGCTGTTCCCTTGGTCTTCTCACTGTTTCTCACTCTGACTGATATCTTTAGCATTGATCTGATTGCTGTTTAGATGGGTTTTGAGCATACCTGATTTTGTTTGATCCACTCTGTCCTGATTATCTAACGGTGCTTGTACGAAGATTGACTGCGATCGAGAGGAGATAGGTTCTCAGGTCCAGTTGGAGAGTGCAGTTGGTCCCTCCCCCGTCCAAGACCCCTAAGTTTGGGGAAAGATCATTCGCGCGGGGGAATCCCACCCTGTGGAACTCTCTTCCAGACAATGTGACTGGGGCAGACTCAGCTGGACTATTCATTAGAAATTTGAAGACACATTTATTTAATATTGGATACGAACTGTGTTAAGCGCTCTTGTTGTAGGCCTTAGCCTTGCCTACTGCGCTATATAAATTGTCAATAAATAAAAAATAGATTGATACCTGTGTATACTAAAACTGAAGTGCATTATTAGAAACAAGGTGCAGTTAAGGACTATCGTGTCTGTGGTCTTTTATTACTCTGATGCATTTTAATGGCTTTTGAAAGTGTGATGAAATGTACATGTTATGCAACATAGTATGGAATATGGTTAGCTGACTTACATGAGAGCATTGTAACACACAGGATTGGAACACAACAAGTTATAGTGGAAAAAGCAAGAGCAGAAGTAATTATGTGGTAGATTTTAAAAAGAATTTGACAGAATTGACCAAACAGTTACCAGGTTTGTATTGGAGTTGTGTGGAACAACAGTACACAGCAGATTACAGTGGAAAAAGCAAAAACAGAAAGAACATTTTATAATTGCTTGGTAGATTTTCAAAAGGTATTTGACAATATTGACCAACCGGTAGGCTGCATTGGAGTCATGTGGAGTGCACCAGAAACTGACAAGAATGCTGAAGGAAGTTAACAATAAATCAAATCTGTGACAATGAAGATTTATGAAAATGTATTTGTAACAGCTTCTTCTATGGATATGAGACATGTACCATTGCAAAAGATTTAGAAATGTACTTGATTTTTAAAGGAAATGCTGTTGGTAAGCTCAAATTGAATGTGTCAACATGGTCAGACACAAAGAATTACACAAGAGAATTGAGCCTAAGGAATCCTGATGCGAAAGGTAACGGTCAGGCCAAAAAGTCTAATGCCCAGTAAAAAAGATTTCCCCAAAATGAATCGAAGACTGCAGGGCAGGTGTCTGCTGATATCTGTGGTTATAAGGGGTGACGTTAGCCTATAATAATTGAGACCACAGAGCCCTGAATAGGCATGAATAACAGTAAACTGTAAAGATTATTATTATTACGAACATTTCTATAGCAAAAATTATCGCAAAAGCAGCAAATGCACTCATGTCGAGATCAATCAAACAAGAATGTCTTCATTGTTTCCTAAAAGATAACAGCGTCATGGTTGAGTCAGAGGAACGCAATGTTGCTGTGACTGAAACAACCGGGCCAGCATGACCAAAGCCTGTCCGAGTTCGAGGCACTGCAAGTGTGCTGGTCAAGATGACCACCGATATCAACAGGCATTTAGCCCGTGGACGACGATGGTGGAGATGATGATGATTTGGCGTCCCCAATGAACACCTATGTGTTTGAAATGGACGATAAAATTAAATTAATAATAATGATGATGATGATTGAGGATGATGACAATTATGATATTTATGTAAATTCTGATAATTCAACTGATTTACACACAGCCCTTTGAATCTTTGGTTGGTAAACAATTCATGGTAAGTAAACAGCAACACAGAAAGAGTGTAATGATAATTTGACAACCCAATGTTAAATTGACAGTTTTTCAAATCTTAAAATAATTACTTCATTATTCTAGGCTCAATGTATGCCGTAATCTTGTAGTGTAATATAGTAATTTTGCTATAGATTGTCCATACTATGATAAGACATAATACTAATTTCATATAAATTTCAATAATATTAATACTAAGTTATGGTGGATGCACATGAACAGCTGAAAATAACATCTGAGTTCTATTACTTGTAAAGAATTATCCTAAATGGATTACTGCCGATTTACCGGTATATTGGCTTGGCCCTTGTTATTTGAATCAAGCAATTCTAAAACCAATCCATAATCTTCTATTGCTGAGTCTGTTTTGATGAGATTATAGTTTTAGGGACTCTTTTGTTTAGCAAGTGCATTTAATTGAATATATCACCAGTGCTGAATCTCTTCAGATTCTTCTATAAGCAATTCAGAGATAGTTGGTCTAGTAACCATAGCACTAAAATGAAAATGTTTCTTTCTAATTTATATGTGTGGCACAGGTTTTGAATTTTTAGATTAGGGTTTGAATAAGTATATTTTATTTGGTTAATACATCTGAAAAATTGGGTCCAAATATATATTTATTGTCAGATTATTTAAATTGGTTTAAAATTTTCGGGTTATGAATGTGGAAATTTTGATCGTAATGCTATTGTGGATGTGATGTCTTTCATTATTTTAGAATTTCCTTTTGTGAAGAAATTTATGATTGAATATCAGAAGTCAGTGTAAAGGTCAGGTCAAACTAACTATGGGAAGGAAGCATGCTGACATTCTAAGCATTATTGGCAACCCCCACAGTCACTTTTGATGGCATGACCATTTGAACTGACTTACTTTCTGACCTGACCTTGATAATCTGACTTCTGACATGCAGGAAACAGTTTAATCTGGTTTTGCCAGTTTGTTCTATTGTCCAGTCAGATCTTGGATGTCAGGATTTGTCTCCTGTAAATTGGAAGCCTGCCTTTGAATCAACAAAGAAGAGGTAACACAAGGAATACAAAGTTACAAAGTTATTTATAGCAGCTTAATGTATTCATTATAAATGTATTTATGTATTTTGGTGCTATGTCAGTGGCATTGGTACAATCACTTTGTATTATTGGAAATGATGGATCCATGCATATGTATAACACATGAGCATAGCTTTTAGCAAGTGTGTTAAGCAGTATTTTGCCTTTCCCGCATTAGCCTTCCCGAGGTTCTTTCACACACCTAGGACTTGAGGAGAGTTATCCACACAAAAATTTCTCAGACAATTGTCTGTAGACAATTTTTTCACAAGTGCCTAGGGAATGAAGTACCAAGAACGCTAAAAATGTGTGTGTGTGTGTGTATGTTTATGAACTTTATGGCTGTGATAATGATAATTTTTATTTCAATTTAATTTTTAATTTTAATCTGCTTGCAATAGCGGTACAATATATATATATATATATATATGTAATTATTTTTCAGTTTTATTATTACAAATCTTTTATTTATATATATATATATATATATAGAGAGAGAGAGAGAGAGAGAGAGAGAGAGAGAGAGAGAGAGAGAGAGAGAGAGAGAGAGAGAGAGAGAGAGAGAGAGAGTAGAATGCAGTATTCGCAGTGCATATGTATTATGCCCCTGGAAAGCATTTTTGTACTGTTGTTGTGCAATTGATTGAGGGTAAGCAAGTAGCCCTAATGCAGGGATATTCAACTAAATTCCTTGGAGGGCCAACACATTTTTATGACTGATGCCTCCTGAGGGCAAGGTGCAAAATCTTTTTATAGTTTCAAAATATAGTTCATAAGTACTAAAAAACAGATAAGTTGAAAACAAGACATCTAAAAATATTCTGTATGTATTAGGAAAATTTTTATTGATCGTTTCAGTATCTTTGCGGGCCATTACACCCCTGGTGGACTGGATCTGGTCTGTGGTTCCACCAGTTAAATACCCTTGCCCTCAAGTATTCACTGCCTGACTGTTCAAATCTGATGAATTGGTACTCACTATGGTGATCTCATCCATTGTAGTAGTACTGGTACTTTATTTTCACAAGTTAGCACTATATTGCACGCCAAACATTAGCTGTTTTGGCTGTATAT
This sequence comes from Metaphire vulgaris, assembly GCA_018105865.1. Classification (NCBI taxonomy): domain Eukaryota; kingdom Metazoa; phylum Annelida; class Clitellata; order Crassiclitellata; family Megascolecidae; genus Metaphire; species Metaphire vulgaris. The sequence goes on along the minus strand of CM030859.1, from coordinate 808,239 downwards.
TATATTTATTTGCTGCATGTTTGATGGCGGTGAACATTATTCATGGGTATGTCTTATATGGACGAAAATACGGTACTATGTATTTTATTTCTACTTGCTGATCACTGGAAAATGTTCTTGCAGTATTGTTTATGCATTGACAGTGTACAGTCTGGGTTATTCGTCTGCATATTTTGTTATTGCTTAATCAAAGAATTACATTGGCAGTCAGGCCTGCATCTGGGACATCTTGGAGAATGGCACCGGTATTCATTATACAATTTACCGTCTGGTTTCATTTCACCGTGGTACTGCACTGCGAGATAGAAACAAAAGATAGCTTAAATAGTTTGTAGCTAGTGTTTACTTGTAGGGTGTTTATGGAGGTAGAGTCACTGAACTTTTTTGGACTGAATGATCTGAAATTCTCAATTGGGTTACAGGTTACAGTGTGGTACAGATTTTATCAAATAATTATCTTTCTTAATGAGTCTTAATGTTATTGTTTAATCTTTGGCTGCTAGGAATGTCTAGATTAAGATGAAAGAATTGACTGCAGGTTTTATTTGGTGCATAAGACATAATAAATTCATGAATTAGTTGCTTTGTCTGTGGCTGTTTCCCTGTATCAAAAAAAGAGGTTATGTCTTCAATGCCTGCCAATGATTTGGAATTCTTGGGTAAATCTCCTGCAAAATGTCTATGTTCTTTCATATTGTTATGTTCTAAAGTGACTTCAAATAACTTGTTGATTTCAGAACCTATTCATTGAATTTGCTTATCCTCCAACCAGTCCTTGTATCTCCATTCCTTTATTTTTCATAAAATATAAGAAACACTAGACCATGATGTACATCAATACTTTAAAACACCATGCACTTATATGAATTCTATTTATGAATCTAGATAGGCACGTATTTTCATTTACAAGGCATTTTTGCATACTATATGTTGATAACACTACCAACACATGTTTACTCTTCTGGTAATGTTATGGTAATGTAATGTGTTAATGTCATGACCTTCAGAACAAGAGCTAAGACTTGATCCTGTTTGGTTATCTTCATTGAGCTACCATTGGCGCTGATGTTGAATTACAATTTGACTTTGTAGCAGTCATCAGATGCTACTGGGTGTATTATTAAAGTAGTGCTGTGGAAGTTTAGTCATTGTGAGAGGAAGACCAAACTGATTTAAGATCCATATTGCCCAATTCATGGAGGCTTTTAGGAGTCATTCATTCATGTTTTTCTTTCTCCATGGGCACAATACCCATTGGTGTCTAATGTCTATTGCAATTTGAGTTTGCCTCCTCCATTCATCTCTGTCTTGCGTGGCTTTGTAAGCTTCATATATTTCCATGTCGCACCATTCTTTATTATTGTCCATCCATTCTTTTCGTGGTCTTCCTCTGATGTTTTCACATTTAATTACTTGGAGCATGATTATTTTCTCAGCCTTTCTTCATTAATTCTGCAGATGTGGCCAAATAGTTTCTTTCAATGACTGTTTGGATGATGTCTTTCTTCATGCTCTTTCTTTGTTTTACCTTTGTTGTTGATCTTGTCAAACCATCTGATTCCTAGGTTGTTTCTGTAGCACCTCATTTCAAATGTGTGGAGTGTATGGCTATTTTTCTTGTTTAAAGTCCAAGTCTTGTGTGCATATAATACAATGCCTAATATGCATGCTTGGAATAATTTTAGACATGCATATTAATCATTGAATTATATGCATGTGAGACTTGGACATCTTCATTTTTACATTCGTGGGTTAAATTAAATGTGAAAATTGAGATATCAAATTTACTGGTGGCTGGTTTGAAGTAATTACCGTATTATCTCGCCTATAAGACGCACTTTGGGTGTGTATTATGCATAGAAGTAAATTCTATGTACATACAATTTTATATACTTAACATCCATAATTTTAATTTAGCCATATTTTTATGCATATAATACGCACATTTTATGGGATTTTACCTACACGGTTGGTGACCCCCCTCTGCTATGGACACCGAATACCCTAGGTAGGCCTCTGCAGTTGCAGCATTCACAGTGAGGTAATTGGTACAAGCCACTGTTTTGACTCATTGAGAACCACAGTGGAATTCCGTGTACCAGAAAGTATGACTTATGTAAAGATATATGCAGGAAAAGACCTTTTATTTCTGAGACATGAGATTATTAATAAATGAACACAGTCAGGAAATTTTTATGTTGATGATGCAGTCTTTATGCATTTCCTGTTATCTACTTACTATGTCCTCAAACCCTGAATGCTTTGTATAGTTGAACAGAACTGAAGTGTCTTGTGTTATGAGAAAGGGAATGTAAAGTTGTCCATATGATGATGCATTATAGCAAGATCCAGATCTCAAAAGAAGTCACTGACGTTAGAGACTAGGCAAGAGTAGCACTTCAAATATGATCATTCTCAATTTGTGTTAACTCGTAATAAGACCTTTAAGCTATCGGCTTAAGAGAGGGTTAACCTATGGGAATATGTATTGTGGGTGAGGAAATTAATAAGGAACTTCGTTAGTCTGTGGGGAATTTATGAATCAGGCAGTGCTAATCATGGCAGTATTATGATAAATGGTCACAGAGAAGTCAGACTTCTGACCAACCTGCTGTACAGATTCTTGTAATTAGTATCTTGAAATTCATCTTGTAACTTCAATATGTTTCTTTGAAGGAATTGAAATTTTATGAACTTTAGCCAATTTAGAACGGTGCTTCTGAATGAAACCGGTGGACGAGAGCTAATGAATGCAAGATGTATGATGTCTATTTAGCAGAGAAATGTGATGTCAGAGACACGAAGACTTGAGATGATGCAGCAGACTCCCTTGACTTGACTTGAGACATGTTTCGGTTTAAATGATTTGATGCAGTTGCAAGTGCAGTCTCTCTTCCGCAGTAGGTATTCTTCTGTCAAGCGGAATCCAGGTGCTCTCGGTCGACAGTGCTGTCCGGTGCTGGTGACGTCGTCTTGGGTGACAGGGTGTCAAGAGATGCGCGTATGTACTCTTGCATTCTTCCAACCTCTCTGTTTAAAGCTGGCTACTGTGGGCAATGTAAGTAACTTTCTGAAATTTTAATCTTATCTTCAGAAAACTTATCCTGTGTGAAATTTTACTTATGTACAGTAGAACTTCTTTATAATGTTAACTATAATTAACTGTAATTAAAGGTGGGTCTATAAAATTCAGTATGTTATATCCAATACAATCCAATACACGGACCGTCGTACATTGTGGTACGCTATAACTGAGTATACGCTATAACTTAGTTTGTTATAATGAAGTTCTACTGTGTGTGTGTGTGTGTGTGTGTGTATATATATGTATATATAAACCGGTATATAATATATTTAATGTTTAGGGTTATTATTGTTTCTATAGCTTCAAATAGTTAATAGAACAGATTTGTAAGATTTTGTAATCATATTGATTACCGGTAGTATCATTACATTTTCTTGAATAGTATTGCATTATAAGTATAGAAATGCTATTTTCAAATCCCAGTTTCTTTGTGTTGGCCATTCTCTATAGTTTGCTATACTATTGGTCATGGTTACAGGTAATACTTGGCAGTGATCAGATCTTTTTCACTTGGATTTTGAACACACTGGATTTTTACATTAGATGTTTAGACAGGTGTTTCAATAATTGTTTGATGGTGATGATGGTGATGATGATGATGATGATGATGATGATGATGATGATGATGATGATGATGATGATGATGATGACACAAATATTTTCTTATTTTTGGAATCTTTTGATTATTTCTCTTGGTTCATTTCACTTGGTGAGGCTTTGATTGTAGGTTTTATCAAGTGTTTGTCCACCATGGACAGGTCAAATGAAATTTGCTTTGGTTCATTCGTCAATTGCTCCCTAAACTGACTGGCTTAGTGGCTTAGCAGTCAGGGATATAAGAAATGAATCAGTTCTGGTTGCTGCATTAAATGCAGCATGTCACAATCTACAGGCTTTTATTCTTTAGGGTTTCATTATCACAGAGACTTTCTTGCTCTGGCCACTGATTTTCTTTCTTGAGCATTGCCCAGGTTCAGTTTTTATAATCCAACAAGTCTAGCAATAGTTAAACAACTGGCACTTCTGAAAGCATATTTGTATTCTTTGTGTGTGTGTGTGTGTGTGTGTGTGTGTGTGTGTGTGTGTGTGTGTGTGTGTGTGTGTGCTTCTGAAGGTATATTTGTCTGAGGTGTTGTCCAGTGAAACTGTTATTGCTTGAGGTGTTGCTCATGAAGAAGATTGAGAAGATTTAAAGTAAAGGGTTTAATTATAGTCTTTTAAAGTGTCATCCAGATGTTGGAAGATGGCAGCAACTGGAAGAGACTGAAAAAGAGAGCACAGGACAGAGTTGGATGGCAGAGAGGCTGCTGCCAGAAGACCTTTGTGAACTGAAGAGATCTCATAGAAGGCTCTTGAGGTGTTGGGTTCCATTTTGTTTCTGTGCATGTGTCATTCAGTATGAGTAATTCATTGTTATCATTTGGATATCTCCAGGGGTGTACCTAGGGTGTTTGGCACCCATGGTTATGGGGATCAGAATACTAAATTGGCAGGTTATCAACTCATTAATCAACAAATCATGACATTTTATTGACACAAAGTTAAAGCTATAGATGCACTTTTTTCTCTTACTGATGCTGACTTGTCTATGATGTGCTCGAAGTCAGTTTTCTCAGTTTCTTCTCTTTCTTCACTGACTAGAACAAGATCAGTTTTGGGTACCCCCTTCAAGTGGTGCCTAGGGCATCTGCCCAACCTTCATGCCCTAGGTACACCACTAGCTGTCTCTTACTATGAATGGTATCAATGGGGACCATATGCACCTGTGATTGATTATCTGTGGGATACCATGCGATCAGATGCATAATTTATAATGAAAATGTCAGGACCCTCTCCCAATGCAGTTGAGTTGTTATAACTGTTGCTTTTTAGTGGAGCTGCACTGTATTCGACTGTCAGTACATGTAATTGTGCTTTTGTGATGAGATCTTATTGTACAGGTATACAGTACTGCTCAAAAAATTGTGAACACAAAACATGGATTTGCAAACAAATAGTGAACTTTGAAATGACACTATACAAAGTTGAAATCATTGCAAAATGTCTACAAATAGTAAGAGCTAAGATAGCTGAAATGACACATGCCTTAGATTGACAAAGTCTGACATTGGCCAGAAATCTATTCTCTGTCAAATGTCTCACCATTTTTCGTGACATTTCGACACTCTAGAGAGGGGCAGAAGGACAAGATAGCTGGTGTATCTCACCATTTTTGTATCACAGTTTTTAAAACTAGACCAGAAACATGCCTTAGAAACTGATACACCATTTTTGACATTGGCCTGCAGAAAACTGGACTACTATTCCTGCAGTACTATTCCTATTGAAACTGTATCTCACCATTTTTCGTGACATTTCGAACACTCTAGAATAAAACTGGGGCAGAATATATTGACTGTTCTAGTACTGTTTGATTCAATGAAGATGAGGACACAAGAAAATGTGGATATAATTTGTTTCATCACTCTATTGATTTTTTCATGTCTATAGCCTACTACAGTAATAAGAGAGGCACTAGAGGAAGAAAGAGCGGGAATAAACATCGGAGGGAAACTGATACAAGCCATACGTTTTGCAGACGATCAAGTGATGTTAACAGGGAGTAAAAGAGAACTACAAAAAATAATGGACAAACTAAATACAACATCAAAAGATTATGGCATGAAAATAAACACTCAAAAACAAAAATCATGGTAATAACAAAGAGAAAAAATCCACCTAGATTCACCATAACGGTTGATGGAGCAGAACTGGAACAGGTCACACAATTCTGCTACCTTTGGAGCCCAATAATAGAAAACTCCAGATGCCAGGAGGAGATAAAGAGAAGAATAGTGATGGGAAAACAGAGGAGACCTGGTAAGAGGAGGGCTAAATAGGGAACTAAAGAAGACACTGATAAAAACGTTGATATGGAGTGTCACTTTATATGCCTCAGAGACCTGGACTCTCCAGAAGAAGGACATACAAAAGCTGGAAGCATTCGAAATATGGATATGGAGAAGAATGGAAAACCTCAAGTGGACGGACAAGAAAACAAACGATCAAGTACTACAGATGGTGGACGAACAAAGATCGATAATCAGTACCATCAAAAAAAGACAGAGGAACTGGATTGGACACGTACTAAGAGGAGAATCACTACTCAGAACAGTAATTGAGGGGAAAATATCAGGAAGAAGGACAAAAGGAAGACCAAGGAGGATGCTATTGGACTGGATGGTTAAAACAGACACTCAGCGTCGTAAGACCTATGCAGAAGTCAAGGAGGAAGCAAGACGCAGAGAGGAATGGAAACAATGGAGCCCTGAGCCTGTCCCAGGACAGAGAACATGATGATGATGATGATAGCCTACTGTAACAATAGTCCTTCCACAGTCCAATGTCAAACAGAGTATCAATTTTAAGATTTTCTATAAAACCTGTGATACAAGAAACCAGCTATCTGAAGACTCCTTTTATCTCTCAATTGACTTTGTAGACATTTGACAGAGAATAGATTTCTGGAAGACTTTGTATAGTGTCGTTTGACATAGCTCACTATTTTTTGTGGCATTTCAAATGCTCTAGAATAAAATTGAGATAGAATATACTGTAAGTTGGCTCTGTCCAGCCTTCATTCTGCAGTGGTGGCCCACTTCAAGGCTAGTCATGGGAAAACACCTGGCTACCGCTAATGACCAGTTAACCGGTTTTTTATGGTTAACCCGTCCTTTGATGCCAGCGGTTGTAACAGCCTTACTCAAGAGGTACGTTATATGTTTAGATGATTATCTTGAAAGGCACCTACTGTCTTAGGGCATTTAGATATTTACCTCAAGAGAGACTTTGGATATTTAGACAATGTATCTCGAAAGGTACTTAGGACATTTAGAAATGTATCTCGTGATTCATACATTTTATTGGACGATGTAGTTTCTTCTGGACTTGTATGACAGTATAGTTTAGTTCTGTGCTGTTCATGTTGATTTGATGAAATGTTTATAGAAGCTGTGAACCTGAGGAAGGCATTTGTAATCGCGTTAAACAGTTTTATCGTCTGTTTGAAGATAAATTAGTTTCAGAGAGGCGTTTTGGAACGGTTTTGCAATGTCACCGGTAAAGCTTCAATCTATTTCTTATATTAATCAATTTGTAAAGTTACATTCAATTTCAATTAGTTTACTAATGAATATATGATAATTATCTGTGTTAAACTTGTGTGCTGTTAATTCACATGTCCAAGACTTGACTTCCTTTGTGCAGGTGATGACTTGTGCTGCTGGGTCATCTGTCACAGCATACAATGGTGTTTGAAATTCTGCAGAATAAACCTGCTGTTCCCCATATTAAATTCTGTGGGCTCCCCACACATTTTCCCATATGCTCTTTTCACCGATTCGTTAAGATTTTCATTCTTTAGTCAACTTATCATGTCGCAATTGAGATTTCATCATGATATAATGACATTACTAAGCGTCTTAGCTTTTGTTAGCTGTATAGTTTGTCGATTTAGACTGCCTTGTGTTGTAGTCTTTAGCTGAATATGCCTTGAGAGTATTGTGCATTTCTGCAAGATGTCTTTTACAAAATGGTGAAAATCCTTGGACAAATATGTCTTAGATATGAAACGACCCTTGGGGCATTAGTGTTATTCTATCATTTATATCCTGTCTCACTTCTCACCCCAAAACTCAGTTCCTTGTGAAGACTAAAGTGTATCATTTCCTTATCAAGCTACTGTAAAGCGGGGAGTGCCTCTGAGTAGTAACATAAGAGGGGTTATTTAAGTTCTTTGTTACATTACATTCAGATTGGGACTGAATATTGTCCCAGTTTCATTTGTGCAAGGGGGCAAGGATAGTTGATATATTATGTACCTAAATTATGCAACACACTGAAATTGTATAATGCATATGTGAGCATATCCAATATGTCCTTTGTAGGCTGATTTCTCTGGTGATGCTGATTATAAGCATTGTTTGATTTTTTGCATTTATTTAAGTACCGGTAACTGGTGATTTGGTGATGAATTTGCTTTTAAGATTTCAGCAAGATCTATTCATAAGCCATCTGATACATTCAACTCTATTCTTCTGGTAGCATAGCTATTGTCAGCTTTCAATAACCAGTTATTTAATAAAAAAAACAGTATCTGATTTACCTGGTACTCAATGAGGAGGTAAGAAGGTGTTCATAACAAAATTTGAAAGCAGATTGGGGGGAGCAGTGAATGTTGTGTTTGATTCTCACCAAGCCACTTTGTTTTTGAAAATGTTCAAAGTGACAATGTGGAGGAAGAAAACGCCAAATATTGAGGAGCATGTGACTAGTCAAACTTAAGTTTGGGCTTTAAAATAATTCTTATATGATGCAGACGTAATGAATGATTTGATTTTATAGCTGAAATTTTCTGGTAATCGGATAATTAGGCTAATTGTTTTTAAATAATTTAATGGTTTAAAGTTTTGGCAAAACAGTTTTTATTATGACCTTAACACTTTAATGCCGGGGAACCCTTAAAAGAAAAACTCCATGCAGCCGTGTTTTGGTGGGCTCTACTTTAAAGGGTTAATAGGGTCCAAATTATTCACAGGAGGCTGTGTTTACCTCGTTAGATTAACCTGTTTGCTGTGAGAAGATTGTGCTAATTGGTTGCAGGTTTTGGGAATTTGCTTTTCCAGAATTCTGAGATTGGTTTTAGGCTGCAGACATTTTATAAAATGTTTTAAAAATTATTTTCCAATCAATTTATCAGAAATTCCAATGAAAGTGTGAAGTAAAATATGAAATATTTTCTGGTGCAGCAGAGGAACAAAGCATTATTGATCTGTGTATATATTGATATTGAAATGTTGAAATCAAGTACAGCTATGCGTCTTGCATTTTATGACATCTGTTTGTTCAGTGAGAGACTGATTTTCATTATTAAAAGGTGAGAATAAGTAAGAGGGAATTGTATTTATAGAATACTGTTTGGTGGACACACTGTGTGCTGTTATATATCTGTTAGTTTAGAAAGTAAGATGATTTACAGTATGACTTCCACTTCAATTATGTACAGTCAAACCCTGTTCATATTGCAGTCTTAATTTTATGCTATTTGTGAGTCCGGTTGCTATGAGTAACTGAACTCCATTGTTGTGGTATTAATCGGGTTTGATTAAGGCATTAGGTGCTAGAAATTAGCATTGCCTTGTAGGTTTAGTTTCTGGTTTGTGTCAGATTTCTAAAGAAGGACTTATATAATGCTTGTACATATGAGAATGTATATATGCATCTGAGAATACCACACTGCACATCAACTTGATTTTGAAATATCAAATATTTCAAAATACAATATCTTGCTGGCACTTGTTTATATATGTATACATGTATCTGTATACCGGTACATATATACATATAATTCCTCCATATATACAAACATAGATACATATAATTCATTCATGCATGTATGCATGCATGTATGTATGTATGTATATACAGGAACTCCCCTACAATACCACACTGCACTTAGACTTGATATTGAAATATCAAATATTTCAAAATACAATATCCTGTTGACTTTTGTAGCCATGTGTTATTTGCAATGTAAGACTGCTGAAGATTTTGGAATTATGTGTAATAGTTGTTGTCAATGGATTTTCAGCCTTGTTCTTCAAAGACATTCCGTTAAATGCAATTTTTTTAGTTCATGCTTAAAGTCATTAAAGGGCGGGGCGTGTTTCTTTGTCACATCATGTAAGTTTTTCCTGTTTGGTTTCGGGCGTTATCGTTGTTTTTCTCTCGCTGTGTTTGCTGTTCTACCTTGTGTATTTTCATTTGATTGTAGGCGGGTGGCTGAAACCAGTGGTAGTGCCAGGTGTTTTGGATGTCTGGTGAACCAGCGCTAAACTGGGTCTGGTGTCATTCTAGCCACTTGGAAAGATTGGCCCTGGTAAGGTTTTTATCTGTGTTTTTATACTCTTGTTGGTTCATTTCAGTTCAAAACAGTTAGGATCCTTGGCCTATTTGGTAAGACAAAAGCGTTTAGAACTCATTGCCTGAGAAATAATGACTGGTAAAAAAACTTGTTCCTGTTCCTTCAGTGCTGTTATTTCCAGCATTTCAGTTATAATTGCAGTTCAACTGAGACCATTTTCAGAACTGTAGACCACAATGCAGAATACTTTCATTGGATGCTTTCCCAATATAATCGATATTATTCTGCTTCTCAGCATTAAAAGTTATCATTAATTTTATAGAAGGTTTCTTCTATATAATAATAATAATAATAATAATAATAATTATTATTATTATTAATATTATAGGGAGTAGGTACTTGAGACTTATTTCTTAGTCTTAGAATTCCTTTGTTGTTGATTTTTTACAGACTGTTGTCACATGAATGCAATGTGTGTGAATGAAAGTCTGTGAAGGGGTCAACAACATCTTTATTGAGGTAACTTATTCCCGTCTTCAGATATTAGTCATTCTAGAAATCTAGTTTATGTTTATCAAAAGAATTCACCTGGGTATCATCATCATCATCATTGTTATTCATTTCTATAGCCTATTCTAATACTCAAAATCTTAGTCAATGATACCTTCAAATCCATCTGTAAGACAGAAATGAATCTGCCTTTTTGATTCATGGTTTTTCTCAAAACATTGTGTTGTTTGTTTTTCTGTCATAGAGTATGGAAGCACTGTTCTTTGCCTTTTCCACGTTCGGCCCTTGTCTGGCCCAGGGGCCAACACAGGGCACCGTCCGTTGCCTAGCCAACGGGGTTTTATAATTGATCAAAACCAGAGTATTTGAGAAATCGTATCTTCAAAACAAAGTTCCATTCTGGATTGTCAAAATTGAAAACATATCAGAAACTCTACAATTAGATGCTTAGTCATATAGTATATGCTTCAGTCAGGCACAATTTCTTGATAGAACAAGACACGTGCAATATGATACATTTAAAGTTGGATTTGTAAGTTTTTTTGCTTACGATGGCTACACACTAAGTCGGATGAAGGCCCTATCAGAGGGGCCACGGCGGGCCACTTGGCCTGGCCTCTGCTCAAAAAGGGGCCTCAAAATAAGACATGCCAATTTTGCAATTCTCTTGACAGGAGCGGTTCCATGTTGGGGATGACTGGGGATGCATCCCTCACCAAGCGTTTTTTGCTTGTCCGAGTCGCTATCCATGTGTGCAAAACAGAGCTGATGACCTTTATTTGCTTGTCAACCTTTTTCGGGATTTCATTGCATCCCCTCCCACCAGCTTCCTAGAAATTGTATCCCCCACCAAGAATTCCTGGAACTGCCACTGTCTCTTAAAGCACTAGATTCATCTTAAGAACTAGTGGACCGAGGGACCTAAAATGCATAAATGGCCCGGGCCAACTCTGCAGTGGCAGCTCCAGGATTTCACAAGTAGGGGGCCTTTGGGGTGGCAACTTATAAGCATGGGACCAACTACCCAGCATTTTTAATAAATAGCACATACGGGAAGAACATCACCCTCGACGAAGGGGCCAAGCATTCAATAGGGACACGGGCCTCCTGTGGACCCGCCTCTGCTCCTCATGATCTCTGACAGGCAGTGGCGTAACTGGGGGGGCACTTTGTTGACTGCGCCCCGGGCGGGGGGCCCCAAAGAGGGGTCTAAGCTAGGGTTAGGTTAGGGTTAACCCTAACTTAAACTTAACCCTAGAAATGATAGAAATGATGTGGTGAGGACCTTTTTTTGCTCGACAGGGTCAAAAAGAAAAAAGGTGGAAACGATAACGTTTTTTTTGCTCGTCAGCTCGAAACTCTGGGGCCCCCATGGCAAAGATGCCCCCGGGCCCCCAAAAGTCACGCTACGCCACTGCTGACGGGGCCTGGTAGAACGTGCTTTTACGTCGACCGGACCGGAGATGATGGGGGAGGCGCTGAGTCAGCATTTATTTTCGTCCCTATGTCTGACTTTGAACTCCGCCTCGTAACCGATCTTGAGGTTGTCAATGACGAAGGCGAATAGTGTGGCCCAGGCGTCGCCCGTTTCGTCCGTGTAAGCATCCTTCAGTTCCTGCTTCCAGACGCTGAGTATCGCCCGCGTGAAGACGTCGAAGTAGTCCGGAAGGAAGCCCTCGATGGTCACGTGCTTCCGGCCGAGACGGACCAGGCGTTGGGCGGCGCTGCCGCTTGACTTCCTGGTGTCAAGGTCAGGGTCTAGGCCGTCGACGACGCAGGCGATGACGTGCATAAAGCGTCTCGCCTGCTCGATGAACTGCGGATGTCTGACCAGGCGGTCACCCCAGGCGTCTCGAAAGGGATACATGCGCTTGACGGAAGGCCGGAATTCGAAGATTCTCAGGAACACCTATTAGCAACAATGCAGACCCAATATAATATTACTACTGTATTATTGTAAAAATTAAAATGTTGTCAACTGGTCACACTTTATGTACAGCGTGTTTAATTAAATAAGAATCGGTCTTTTGAAGCTCAACAACTCAGGGACGTAGCTAGGCATAGGCAGGATTTTATGGGGGGCTGAAGCCTAAGATTCACTCCCCTTTCTTCCCTTTGAGTACGTGGCACCATTTTGGGCTTGAATTCATTTGGACGGGGCTAGCTTCAGGCTTGGGAGAGCTTGAGCTAGCTACGTCCCTGCTACAACTTTATTAATTTATAATGTATTGTTCTAAGGAAATAACAGCATCACACTAAAGCATACTTGGGTGACTAAAGAATGTTAATGTCACACTTCGCTAAAAAAATGGGTAGATACGGGACTGACGCAAAATTAATTGGGTAGGGAAAGGTTAATACTGCATTTGACACAGTGGCGTAGCCAGGAATTCCGGAAGGGGTTTTGGTTTCGATCGTGACTGAGCTTTGCAAAATTTTCCAAAAAGATACGTAACCTTAGATAGCCTTTGAGACCCTTAAAGTTCAATCGAAAACCAGGACTAAAAGATTCATTCAACTGTTTGAATATGAATTGATCACAGTTTGTAACGTTTTCTTGTAATGACTATTTGCTACACTAACGATGGATAAGCTAATTTACTCAACTCCCGAGTTATTGACCTCCTTGGCGTTAGCCTACATTGTTTAGCACTTTTCCCTTCCAAGTTGCATTGTCTACATTGCATTCGACCCCCTCGCTAGACAAGCATTGTTCGCCTAATTTCGCCGCAGGGCAATGTCAGGTGTATATGTAAGTGTATATGTGCAATTATTGGACACCTGAATGCGTTAATAATGGTCTTAGAAGGTCCATAGGCATGCCTCGTTTGCTAAAGCACAAATCGCACATTGGCACTTTTATTTGGGCGTGTCACAGGAGCAATTAACTCTGGGTGCTCTCACCTGCTCCAATTACTCACTACGCTGTAGATACTGGGCTTGTAACTGTCGTCGTTACCGATTTTCGGCCAGGAATGTGACGTCATAGTCATAGAATATCAATTAATTACTGTGGTAAATAATTACACTGTGAATAGCAACAAACTTTAATGTTAATGTTGAAAAGTAAAAGTAACTTAGAAATTCAATTTACGTTTGAAAAGGTACAACTGTAAATAACCTTCACAAAATAAATAACCTTAGAAAACCCTGCTTTTTCAAAATCGTACGTAACCTTAGATAACGTTAGGAACAACTATGTTCTACGCTGAGTAGAGCAGGGTCACTAGTTTTTTGGCACCCCCTCAAGTTCTGCAAGTCACTGGAACAATTAGAAGAGACAGTTTAATGGGGATATGGTTTAGAAAAATCGTTGTTGGAAAGCCTGGGGCTGAAACTCTTCTTATCTCTCCCATCATCCGAAAGCATTGTTCTTTTTAAACTAATTTAAGTGCCACTTGGCTATAATTGCAAAACAATTAACAGCGTCATGTGGTCGCCAATCGCATTATCTGGATTATTAGATTAGGTCTACGATTGAAACGAACACAATGCGAACACTTAATTGTAAATCGACTTAAAAAGTAAACCCAAAATTGAAAATACTGCATAACAACAACGCGATTTTGCAGTGGTCTAGAAGGATAAGGTATCTCTTGTGATAACCAATATATATATAGGCCTATAGGGCCAACAGTGGTTTATTACTACCAACATTTAATAACCCAGTTTTGGAGATGCACTTTCAATGGCTTTCGATAACAATAAGAGGAATAATAATAATAATAATAACAATAATACGTAAATTTCAAGTGGTTTGGGATACATTTAATGCCTGTGTGAAAACCACCAATTGTTCGTAACATTTTATGGCCCAGTTGTCTCAGATAACATTTGAACCCGTTTTTCATTTCAATTTAAGCCCAGTTGTGGTTTCCACCATAATTCTAGGGAATTGAAGCATTACGTGAATGAAAAAGCTCACGAGATGTTAATTTGAATCGCAGGCCGTATCCACTGTAGGCGTCCATCCATATAGTAACCTACGTACGCACTGAAAGGGGTTAGATTTAGGAGGTTTTGCGTACGTACGGTGTGTGCAACGGGGGGGAGACATGGGGTTGAAGATATGCCCTTTTAGCGTGCGTAGTATATGGATGATCCCTAGCTAAAATCTTCGCATAGTCCAGAAGCTGCAAAACAAACTTCCTATTAGATTTCGATCTACCTGTCTGCCTCTTTCCTTCCCCAAACACTTCCCCATTTCATTTAATATTGAAAATCGGTGAAGCAGTTGAAATGCTGCTTGCGGCCTTAAACTAGCGGTCTACACAAATCTCGCTTAAAAGACCGAAATACACGCATGCTGATACGCCCTCAAAAGCATGAGAGAGAGAGAGAGAGAGAGAGAGAGAGAGAGAGAGAGAGAGAGAGAGAGAGAGAGAGAGAGGCAAACACTTTATATAGCGCCTCGATATCTCAAGGACCTTCTCGCCGTGACGCTCTCTGTTACCTGTCGATCACGTGATCTGATGACGTTACTACGGCAGCGGTCTCTTTATTAAGCTTACCTGTTTCCCGACCGCTGTCAGGTTCGGCAGAAGTCGGAGCCACGAGGCCCGGACGAGTAGGACCTGACTTCCGGTGAGGACTAGGTCCTCGAATTCCACTTCCTGTTGCTCTGCGTCGTCTGCGATGTCCGGCTGTCCATCCTCCTCCTCCTCCTCCTCCTCCTCCTCCTTTGGATTCGGTTCGCTGTTTTTTCGCAATTGCGCCGCCCATTTGCTGTTGCAGTCATCGGACGACGACGATGACATGGAGCAGCCCATGGCTCAGCACAGTGATGGGATGGGATGGATCAGGGATACATCCACGGATATAATATATATATCATCCGGATATCCTAAGCACAGACGATCAGCCGGTCAGAACGATCTTCGACAGAGGAGCACGCTGAAAGTTTTACCCTTAAGAGAAATAGTTTTCTATAAAAATATTGCTGACTAATTAGTCCTAAATCAATTCTCGTAAGCTTGACCGTAAATAGTGCTCACTCTCTCTCTCTCTCTCTCTCTCTCTCTCTCTCTCTCTCTCTCTCTCTCTCTCTCTCTCTCTCTCTCTCTCTCTCTCTCTCTCTCTCTGTAGTATCCGTTTATCCGTTTGTCCATATCATTTTCCCGACGTCTTAACCATTCACCGTCGCAGAGTTTGTATTTCGTAACATCGTTTCTCCCACAGACTCACCCTCTGCCAGACTGCATTGCTAGTCATCCTCCTCCTCCTCCACTTCCTCCTCGTCCACTTCCTCCTCCTCTTTCTGTCCTCAGCAGCTGGGCCTCGAGGTCTCTTGTCCCATGGAGGCCTTCGGTGTGTGTGCATGCAGCGCGCATCGAACATTGAAGCTCGTTGCGCTAAGTATTATTACTCTGTTGCCTAATTGCTTCCACCCAATGCACTGATACAAAGTAGTACTTATAACGTAGTATAGCCTACCTAGTAATAAAGTACCGAAATGTACGGTCTGCAGTGATGCCTTTGCACTAGAAAGTTTGGCCGTATTTATTCGCCTCGAATTTGTCGATTTTCCTGCTAGAAAGATTACTCGCTTTTTTCTTAGTTTAAGAATAGCAAGAAATCGAAAGCCACGAGAGATATCAAAGATCATAATGCAGATTCTTAGAAGACATCGAATAGGCTTCAAATGCCGTGAGTTTCATTAGAATCGGATGACACAGAATTTTTGCGACCGATCAGAAAATACCTGGAACTAACCATCGTTGAATTTTAAAAAAATTGACGTAAAATTCATGTCTGAAATTCGCTCAGATTTCGCAAGATAATTGTAGGGGGCCTTTCAGTGATGCCTTTGCACCAGAAAGTTTGGCCGTATTCGCCTCGAATTTGTCGATTTTTCTGCTAGAAAGATTTCTCGTTTCAACTTAGTATGGATGACAAAGAATTGATAAAATGATTAGCACTAAATCGAAGGCCTCAAGAGATATCAAGGATCTATCAGCAGATTCTTAGAAGACATCGAATGGTCTTCAAATGGTGTGAGTTTCAGGAGAATCGGAGGACAGAAAATTTGTGCGACCGATCAAAAAATCTGGACTAGCCATCGTGTAATTTTAGGAAATTTCCAAGAAAGATATAATATTATCGTTTATAATATTATCGTTTTAATGTCGGAAGCATACTACATTAAGCCACGCTGCAGTGTACTTGCAGTGCATTTTAATCATATCCAATTAGGCCGTGGCGTAGCCATGGTTCTGGAATAGGGGGGGGGCGGGTGCACATCGACATTTTCAGACCGCAAACTCTGACAAGCAAAACCAAAGCTCTCAACTCGTAGTTCTTAGCACATTCGCATCATTTCTTCCATCACTCTCCACCCCCCTACCCTCACCAAAAGAATACAGGCAAAAGTTGATAGCATCCACTTCCTTGGCAATGATCAATTTGGATTTAGAAGAGGAATGGGGACTAGGGATGCCATTGGATCTTTAAGAGTACTAAGTGAAAGAAGTATACAACATGGCAAGGATGTCTACATATGCTTTGTAGACTATGAGAAGGCCTTTGATAGAGTGGACTGGGTTAAGTTAATGAGGGCATTGCGAAGACTTGGAGTGGATTGGAGAGAAAGACGGCTAATCGGTAATCTCTACATGGGACAAGCAGTGAGAATAAGAATAGAAGGAGACATGACAGAACCAATCAAGATTGGAAGAGGGGTAAGACAGGGATGCCTCGCTGTCACCACTGCTATTCAATATATACATCGAAGAACTGATCAAAGAAGCACTAGAGGAATTGGAAGAAGGAATCAAAGTAGGAGGAGTATTGGTACCAGCATTCAGCATGCGATTCGGCGCTGCACAAAAATGCCTCTAATTGCAGACGATCAGGCTATGTTAGCAAACAAAGAAAAAGCCTTACAAAACATCATGGATAGACTGGCCTTCGTATCCGAAGAATATGGTATGAGGATTAACATCAAAAGACGAAAGTGATGGTCATCAGTAAAGAGCAAGGAAAGGAGGCAAACATCACAATCTATGGACAGAAGGTAGAACAAGTGAAACAATTCTGCTACCTTGGCAGCCTTATCACGGAAGATGCCAGATGTCAAAATGCTAAATAAGAAGGAGAATTGCAATGGGAAAGGAAGCATTCTACCAAAGGAAGGAAATAATGAGGAGTAATCTCGATAAAGGGCTAAAGAAGAGAATGATTAAAACACTGATATGGGAGTGTGGTGTTATATGGCTCAGAGACATGGACGATGAGAAAAGACGACATCAGAAGACTGGAGGCGTTCGAGATGTGGATATGGAGGCGAATGGAAAGAATAAGCTGGACACAACATATATCCAATAAAGAAGTCCTAGATATCGTGGAAGAGAAAAATACAATAATACAAACAATAAAACAAAGGCAAAGGAACTGGGGTGGGCCACATTTTAAGAGGAGAATCGTTGTTCAAAACAATACTGGAAGGGCACATGGGGGGGGGGGGGGAAATAAACAGAGGAAGACCACGTACATCACTACTGCACTGGATGATGCCAAAAGACGGATACAAAGGATTAAAGACCCAAGCTGCTGACAGAGATAGATGGCGCCAGTGGGAACCAGGACCTGCTTCTGGGCAGAGAACTCGATGAAATGTCGGAAGATGAAAACGTAGCAAAATGTATGGCAAGTGTGACGCATAGTTATGCTAAGTGAAACAACTCAAAACAGTATCACGCTTTTATCAAATCAAGTAAAAGAACCGGTTGGCCACATTAGCAGAGGAGTCGTCTTCCTGTAGAAAAAGATTGTGGATGAGAAGTGCATCGGGTAACAGTTAATTTGCAAGAATTAAAAAAACACGAGCGCTCCATACATTATACTGCATTACACATTGGCGTAGCCAGGATTTTCAGAAGGAGGGTTACGAACAACCATTTCCCATCTTCGGAAAATCCTGTCAAGCAAAAAAATAAGTCATCACTTATTATTTCGCTTGTTTAAGTGCTAGTGTTATATAGTTATTGTATAGCTACACGGTATATGAGTGCAGTCAGCCTATTCGTCTATATTGATTTTTTTTTCTTTTTTCTTTTTTTGCTTCCTTAAACCCGATTTTCGCGCCCATCTTCCCACAAAATAATACGCAATAAAAATTGTTTGGCGGGCCAACCATTGAAGGGGGTTTAACCTCAACCCCCTCGTCTTTGGCTACGCCATTGGCATTACATTAGATTAACATTTCTGGTATCCCTCACTTCTACTACATTAAGCCACGCTGCAGTGTACTTGCAGTGCATTTTAATCATATCCAATTAGGCCGTGGCGTAGCCATGGTTCTGGAATAGGGGGGGCGGGTGCACATCGACATTTTCAGACCGCAAACTCTGACAAGCAAAACCAAAGCTCTCAACTCGTAGTTCTTAGCACATTCGCATCATTTCTTCCATCACTCTCCACCCCCCTACCCTCCCCACCCCACCCCACAATAACTCACCGGTTTTGGGCAAACGTTGACCCCGAGTTTTGAAAATTATCGACTTAATATTTAAAGCATTCTACAACTAATCTACGTTAAGATGTCAATCATGTAATGGTAAAAGTACTAAATAGTTATTGTTTGCAGGAATAGCATTTGTTAAGATTCATTGTTTCTTCTGAGAAAGAAATATTATCATCGCTTTTCATCTTGGTCTTGGTCAGCGATTCTGTTGCGAATCCTGAAAAAAACGAAGAAATTGCTTTACATGTCGCCTTCTTCAAATAGAATTCTCTTTGGCGTTGTTTGGCATAGATAGACCCAATGGCAGTTAAAACGTAACTAGTGATTGTTGAGCCGCGTTGCGTTGGGGGGACTTATCCCTAAACCGATTTGTGACTCCACTGGGCATGCAGTGGCACTGCTACTTGGTTTTCCTCTCGTACAGTGGCGGCTCCAGGATTTGGCAAGTGGGAGGCCTCAGGCCGTTGGGGGTGGCAACTTCTAATCATGGGGGCCAATCATTTCTTGTTTGGAATGTAGTATTAAGTATAGCGTCCCAACAAGGGAGCCACTTGGGGCAGGCACTCAATAGGGGGCAGGGGTCCCTCTGGGCCCCTCTGTGAAGCCGCCACTGCTCTCGTATAGTCACCGGCACTAATCGTTTTCATCTCGAACGCCTCTCAGTGCTCGATCAGTAGTGGCTCCATATAATATAATATATATAAATACTCTGCTATATTATATTACGGTGAGTGGACCCAGTCTCATTTCGTGTAAACCAGAACATTATCATCTTTTAAATAGTGGCTTAGTCGATCCACCATAGATTGATCTGGACTTGGTCGATTGATTGGTTGATTGATTGATTGACTGATTGATTGACCAACTGATTGGTTGATAGATTGATTGATTGAATAGGGGCAAAATTGGATGCCAGAAGTGGAAACGATGTTCTGCATAGCGAAGAATAGCATCGGTGACAATACGAGAGTTTGACTCCATTATCTATATCTAGTATTACTCTAGTAGGCCTAATACCAGTCATCTAGTAACAGTATTACTCTAGTAATACTAGTAGCCTAGTAACAGTAATCTAGTAATCTCTAGTAATGCTAATTATCTAGTAACAGTAATCTAGCAATACTCTAGTAATACTAGTAACCAAGTAACAGCATTAATTTAGTGATACTCTATAGTCGTCCACTCACTCCTCCAGTCCAGTTCCGCCTGATTGCCCGCGGCTGGAGCGACGGGACTAGTTGCCGCCGAGGGAAGAGTCGGCGTCCCACTTGTCCAGTTCTTCTCTGACCAGCTTCTCAATTGCCTGACGCTTCGTCTCGTCAGAAACGTCATCCGACTGAAGGACGAAACAGGACTGTCGACGTCTAATTCTACCAATCACTTAAACAAGTTTTTAAATTCGAGAAATGATTTAAGATGTGGAAGGAATTCTGCTGCAAGACTCGCTTAATGTCGGGTATACGAGGGCGATTCTTTCTTGGGGTGGGGGTCGGGGGGTGGGGCATTCTATCGGCTTCTACCTTCTACTGACCCTAAATCCAATCTCAATTGTAAGATTGTTACTGGTGATTGAAAAATGAGCGTAACAAGAGACGTTCTTGAGAAATTGAGAGAGAGAGAGAGAGAGAGAGAGAGAGAGAGAGAGAGAGAGAGAGAGAGAGAGGACACAAAGAGCAAATCTAATCTAAACTCAATTAAAATCGAAACGGTGAAAACACAACAACGAGATGGCTTTTTATAGTAACAATAACGTGATTCTAAGTGGTTTAGGAGGCTAGGTTAGCCTGTGTGAAAAAGGCTCTAATATTAAACTCTCAACATTTAACAGCCCAGTCCTCGTGGGTAACTATTCTAATATTGAGATACAGAGGAGAGACGACGACGATGACGATGATGACGACGACGACGACGACGACGACGACGACGATGATGATGATGATGATGATGATGATGATGATGATGATGATGATGATGATGATGATGATGATGATGGTGATGATGATGGTGGTGGTGGTGGTGGTGGTGGTGGTGAGACGTAATAATACCTGTGAGATGTTGTCGAGTAGTTTTGCCATCGTCTCCCTCCTCTTCGCCTTCGCCCTCTCCATCGCTTCCAGTTTAACCAGGACGGCGTCTATCTTGGAGACGATGCTGCCGATCGAATGCTCCATCCTATCCACCCGGCGCTGGAGGAGGGCAAACTCCTCCTGTGACACCCCGTTCACCACCGAAACCGACCCCTCCTCACCGCGCTCCTCACCGGCGACCACGTATCCTCCTCCTCCTCCTCCTCCTCCTCCTCCTCCTCCAGCGATTCCCTTCTGATGGTAGTCGTCGTATTCTTGGTTTATCGCCAACTGCAACAGTCAACTGACTGACATACTTACTTACTATAACAGCCTCTGCCTGATACGGCAGTGGGTCAACTGGTCAATGCAGTGGCGTAGCCAGAACTCCAGAATGGGGGGGCACTTCTACAATTTTCGGCCCAAATGTCTTGACGAGTAAAAAAGGTCGTCGTCTCAAACGCTTTGGAGCCTGGTGCGTTCATTTCCTCGATCTGATATTACCCCTAAACCCTCCCCACCCCCACCCCCAACTACTCACCGGTTTCTGACGAATCGTCACGACCGGTCCCTATCCGAATTGGGGAGAGGAGTACCTCTCTCCTGGCTACGCCAATGTTTATGTTCAATCGATACTCAAAATTACTTATGATATGGTTTAACGACTCTAAAAATATTATAGGCCTAGATATAATTATAATTGCTAATGATCCATGTGTCTCTTAAAGGTTCAATGGATCGCATGGGCCCAGTGTTTAATCTAAGCCGTTTCCGTGGAAAAATTGCCCTTTTCCCCGGAAATTTTGGAATACTACATGGACTAACAGCGGCCCCTAGCAGAATTCCCCAGCTTTGTCAGTTTGCCCCCGGTTTTCAATCCCCGGAGTCAGGAGTCTAGATTAAGCACTGCATGGGCCATGGGCCATTTTGAGTGATTGGGTAAACTTAGAGACTGCATTTGACCATATATTAATAACTGTTCGTTGTGTTACCCTTTGTCCTTCTAGATCTGTCTGCATCTTTCTTAGTTCGTCTTCGTTCAGGGCTCTGTCCCCGTCCAGGTCGTATTTGGAGAAGACCGCTTCTACCTCGGCCTCTGCGTAACCGCGCCTAAAACACGAATCAACAGAACTAGAGAGAGACAGGCGCTATATAAATTGGCGTCACACTTCGATACACTGCCACACAGTGGCGCAAACTGGGATGAAAAAGAGGGGGCCTAACCCCGTTATCTTCCCTAGAGAAGCCTCTCAAAAAGTGTGAGGTGGGATTCTAGCCTAGATGCCTAATAGAAGTTTAAACCTGTGGTATCACTCTTACAGTCGTATCTATCAGGAGAATATGGCAATCTTCCTTAACCCCTTAACCGTGTATTTAACTGTAACTCAATGTAAAATGGACGGATATATCCGGGATCCCCAGTTAATGGGTTAATTAATCACAGCTTCCATCTGACTGCCTGTCTGCCTGTCTGTCTGTCATGTATGTCTGTCTACCTGTCCATAGGCCTATTATCTTTTCTTTGAATGGAAATTATTACAAAATTATTTTTCATGTTCTGGGTCCGGTAGGGATCTTATTGACAGCAATGGGTGCGATTTGTGACTTGGAAAAGTGGGGAGAGACATGGCGAGCGTGGGGAGGATATAGCTGAGGGAGATGTCGTCGGGCAGTGGGGTGAAAAAGTTTCCCTTTTCCCCCGCATATCTCACTCTGTGTTTGACAGTGTGGCGATTTGCTATATTTTCTAAAGTGTCCAGCGGCGGTAGACGGGGGGAGACGGGGGGAGTCACTCGCATTTTGAGATCGTGTCTCCATTCCTCGAAATCGATGACTCTATCTCCGTTTGCGTCCGCCGACTGAAGCGCCATCTGGATCTCCGTTATCCGACTGCTCTTCAGATGCAGCTTCGACAGAACCTTCTCGTATTTCTGCATCGAATCAACAACGCTTTAGGTCATCGGGTCATTTGGGTCATTCTGGGTCATCTGGGTCATCTGGGTCATCTGGGTCGTTTGGGTCATCGGGGTCATCGGGGTCATTTGGGGTCATCGGGTCATCTGGGTCATCAGGTCATCGGGGTCATCTGGGTTATTTGGGTCATCGGGGTCATCTGGGTCATTGGGGTCATCGGGTCATCTGGATCATTAAAGGAGGAAGACGGAGTTTTGAAGGGAATTCGATAATTATCAAAGCGTGACAAAATTCAACGAAATTTTTATAACAGATTTTTTGAAGACATTCTGTCATTTCTCAGATGGATCTGACTCTTAGAGAAACCTGACCTGGTAAAGATGAACCGTCAGTCTAGAGTTTGAAACAGTCAGTGGCGGCTCCAGGATTCGGCAAATGGGGGTCTTCGAAGTGGCAACTTTTAGGCATTCGGGTCAATTATTTTTCAAAACCTGGACTAAATATAGTCCAGTCGCTTAGAATGAGGGCACTAATGTATGGGAACCAGTGAAAGACAGGCATTCAATAGGGGCATATGGACCCCCGAACCCCCCGTGTGGGAAGCCTTTGGTTTGAAACATCATTGGCTCAAATGCAAATTTATTTTTTAAAATATAAAATTAAATATTAATATGAAATCAGATATAACTATTAAGCAAAACTTCTTCTGTGGGGGTCACTGCTCTATTGTACTGTACTATGAGTACTGCTAAAGTAGGCCTACACAGTGTACTTGTGTACTTAACCCCTTAACCGCGTATTTAACTGTAACTCAATGTAAAATGGACGGATATATCCGGGATCCCCAGTTAAGGGGTTAATAGCGTGTGTGTGTGACCTGTCTGAAATAGTCGCCCATCTCGAATTCGTTCTTCTGGTTGGCCAGGTTGGACTTGACATCGGAGTAGGTGTCGTTGATGATGGCGAGGAACATGTTGAGAAGAACGAAGAACACGAAGAATACGTACAGGATGAAGTACGTCGGACCGAGGATACGGTTGGCCTGCTGCAGGGCCTGGAAGTTGAAGTCACCGAGGATGATGCGAAACAGGGTGAATCTAAGATAACGAAGTACGAAGCTGCTGCATCTTTATCATCTTCGCTATGATCGGTTATATACCTCTTATTTTCCAGAATTTCAAAAAAATCAACAACTTTTAAGTAGCTTATAGCAATGGCTTGCTTATGAATTCCCATTCTAGATTATTATAATACATCAATTAATTCCTGCATTGCTATTTTGTATAGTTTTGCTATTTTAAACACTGAAAATCTATTTTTAAAATATGCCTAATTTGTCAGCCAGACTATCTGTGGTAACTCTGACACACTTTGCCATTCTGCAAAAAGCGAAATATTGTAACGTTTTGGCGAAATTCGAATTGGTCGAAATGAGAAGACGACGCTCTCATCATCATCTTCATCGTCATCATTGTTATCGTTGGTACAGTAGCATTCACCTGTACTTTGCCTCATTATCGTCATCATCATCGTCGTCGTCATTATTAACGTCGTCGTTGTCTTCATCTTCACAATTATTTGCTATTTGTCAGCTAAATGTAGCCTAAGCAAGTGCGATCATCTTTCTGCCATAGAACGACTGTCATTTATGATTGCGACAACGATCGTGCTATTGTTATTGACGATGATGATGATGATGATGATGATGATGATGATGATGATGATGATGATGATGATGATGATGATGACGATTATTAGTACATGGAGGTTTCGAATGAGACGAAGTCGGCCACTTGAGTCCCGAAGACGAGATATCCGAGTTGAGCAAAGGCCAAGAAGACGATGAAGAACATGACGGCGAAGCCGAGCAGATCCATGGCACAGGCGCCGAGGGTCGAAGACAGTTGGGTCATCGTCTTATTGAAACTGATGTACTTGAAGATCTAACAGACATATCATCATCATAACCACCACCACCACCACCACCATCATCATCATCATCATCAACAACAACAACAACAACAGTGCCAGCATTATTAGTTAAGAGTAGCTGCTGCAGTGGCGTAGCAGCAGCAGCAGCAGAAGTAGTAGTAGTAGTAGTAGTAGTAGTAGTAGTAGTAGTAGTAGTAGTAGTAGTAGTAGTAGTTGAAGCAGCAGCAGTAGTACTGTCGTAATCGTCTTCGTCATCGTCACCACTACTTTAATTATTATTATTGTTTTGTTGTTGTTGCTATATTGATAACGTCTTTGTAGGTTAGTTTTTCTTCAGTGGTTCCAATTGAGTATCGCACAGAGTAGGGGTTCTATGCAGAGAGTGTCTGTACCTTGATCCAGGCGCAGAAGACCATGATGGCCAGAGCCGAGTTGAAGACGACCTGCCAATAGCTGAGCGAATCGAAGTCGCAGTAGACGTCCGGATTGGCCAACAGGACGTCCAGTTTGTTGCTGACGGCCAGCGTCCTATAGACGTTGAAGGCGATGCAGCACAGGGATATGGAGACCACGATCAGATCCAGAACGTTCCAGAATTCCTTCAGGTAAGCCAAACGCAGGCGCCGTATCTGGTGGAAGAAACGACAGGTAAAGGTATGCTAATAGCTGTAGTAGGCTAGTAGTAGTAGTAGTAGTAGTAGTAGTAGTAGTAGTAGTAGTAGTAGTAGTAGTAGTAGTAGTAGTAGTAGTAGTAGTAAAATGGTTAAGAGTAGTTCTATAGGATCTGCCCTGTATTATCATTATCTTGGTGGCTGTGGTAAAATCAGTGCTATTTTCATTGTGAACGCAAGGGAACTGTGTTCTCAAATCCTTTTCGCCAGATTCGTTTATATCGAAATGCAATAATGCGCGTCTTTTACTTACAATCGGTTATTTTTCAGTTTAAAAACAATGAGTTACATGTGCAGTGTTAGGAAAGATCACTTGTAAAATGATCTTGATCAAAGATCAAGATCACTAGAGAGAAATTGATCTAAGATCAAGATCAAAGATCACTAGAGTATAAATGATCTAAGATCAAGATCACTTTAAAAGTGATCTAAGATCAAAGATCATACAAATATAGTTATTATATCATGTATGACGTGTCACGTATATACGATACAATTCCACTGTATGATGCATGTAAACTTTTGTAATACTATGTTACTAACACAACTGAAAACAGTTCATGACAATTTTAGCAACTAACTGTCAGTTCACAGTCAGTGTTGAACACGGCAGTTCATTTTCAGCATGAGCAGATGCTCAAACGTTTCGTCAGACAACCTGTTTCTTCGCGGTGTAGCTATCAAACCTCCAATACTAAAAATTCTTTCGACAGGCGCAGAAGATGGCAGGGTTGTGTTATATTTCACAAATGCTGCCTTGACATGTGGGTATGCTAACAAGCTAGAAAGTTCCTTATTTGGGTTATTCAGGTAGTGCATGACCTTTATCTTGACTGCATTTTCACGACCAGTTGCAACTGAGCAAGCCTCCCTCTGAGTCCCAGTGGCAGTGCCAGTAATAATGTCAGGGCCATATACCCATAATCCTCATCATCTGCAACGGCTGCACTAACATGATCATTGAGGTCTGAATGCTTGATTTGTCCGCCATTTTACTCAATACACTTAGAAGTTTGTTGATTGATTGACTTAGTTGGGAGAATGCGTATAATTTGATCTTTGATCTTCTGTTGATAATAAAGATCAAAATCACTGAAAAAGTGATTTAAAATCAGAGTCAAAGATCACTAGTAAAAAGTGATCTAGATCAAAGATCAAAGATCATGAATTGTGATCTTAGATCGTGATCTTTGATCTTTTGATCTAAGATCACTCCTAACACTGTACATGTGTATATAAATAAACCAAGTACTGCTATTCTACTTTAAATATCAGATCTATGGTGTGTTTCTTACGACAAAATATATTATGTGAAATGAGTTCCCAGACCTTTTTCCCGGGGAAAAAATCACCGGGCAAATGTCTAAATCTATGCCGACCTCTGTCTCAGTCGTTGTTATTCTATGATCGAAGTGTCTTGCCTCGAGCACTTCCTCGACGCAGTAGTAGAGGACGAAGAGACAGAAGAAACACTCGCACGCCATTACGAAGTAGTCCATCGTCGTCGCGTAACGAATGAGTTTAACAGTTCGGAAACTGTAAGAGGGAATCGCCCCACCGGTCGGCGGATACTCCGTCACAAGCCTTTTAAATATCAACGCCCCATTGGAATTAACGAACAACAACAACAACATCATCATCAACAACAACAACAACAACAACAACAACAACAATAATAATAATAATAATAATAATAATAATAATAATAATAATAATAATAATAATAATAATAATAATAATAATAATAATAATAGTAATAGTAATAATAATAATAATAATAATAATAATCCTTAACCCTGGCTACGCCACTGAAGACCAGAGGTGTAGCGTGCACCTTTGCCGCTCATGGCCCATGACCATTCCCCCCTCAGGAACAAAAGAAAGATAGTGAATGCGGCATCATGGCGCGCCCCTTTAAAAATCCTCACAACAAATCGGCAACCGAAAAATCTCCTAACAGAACAGCAAAAAAAGTCGTCACAATAAATCCGTATCTGAAAATCATCTGACAATCAAAAGAAAGGTAGTCACTTTCTAGATTCTCCTCCCCCACCCCACCCCAACTGTGTGCATTTCTCAGAATTTTCCGTTGTACGCGCTCATGTAGCTATATACACTATTATACAGTAACTAACTTAATCAAGGTAAAATAATATAGCCTATAGGTGACGACCTTTTTTCCTTGTCAGGATTTTTCTAAATTATTGGGACTGGCCATAGCCCCACACTCCTTCCGGAAATCCACTGGATGACGATGATGATGATTACGATGACGATGATGATGATGACGACGACGACGACTACAGTGGGATAGAAGCGCACAGTACTTGATGACGCAGAAGAGGTTGACGTTGGCGTTGTAGACGGTGAAGTCGATGAAAACCGCTCTTGTTCCTCTGTCGAGCCAGAGATTGTCGTGCAGAATACCGATCTGTTGCGTTGAGCCGTCGTTGTCCTGCATCAGGTCCTGCACGAACCCTCCGCCGCTGTAGGTCGACACCTGGCCCCAGTAGCTGGAGCCACCCAACTGCTTCTCCGTCTGGTGAAACCACCTTCAACGGGTCAACAAATCAGTCACCATTGGCCATCACTCCACAGACTTTCCGAAAACAAATTAAGACTATTCTTTCCAGCAAATCTTTTGGCGAAATCCTTACCATAGGCCTGAATTATATCCACCGCAAATCTTGTTATCATCCTCTGTAAAAATACTTTGCTGCGACTGCCTATCTATCTGGATCTACAACCTTGACCACCACGGACTACGGATTACGAGCCTCCTACAGATCGCCGGACCCCTGGGCATTTTCCCCTCTCCCTCTCTCTCTGCGGGCCTAGATCAATGGCTGATTTACCACGGTACACATTTGTACATTTTTAACCGGGCCCGCCAGCAAAATAAAAATGTAGGGGCCCACCTTTTCTATTAACAATCATTTATAATGATTTTTTATGATTTATTTGTTTATACAACTATATTTTTCGAAATGCAACCGTTTGTCACGCAACGTGTTCTGAACAAAAGAAAAGAGGTTATCGCCACTATTAGTCTACTCATACATCTGATCTGTAACTCTTTCGCTCTTCCGAAAGTTTCCAGAAAAAAACTTTAAAAACTTGACAAGGAAAAAACGTCATTTCGACACTTTTCACACTTGATCTGTAACTTTTTAGAAGAAAGTGTACCGGGGCTTGAAAATGAAAACCCGCCACTGGCCCGGATAGACAGGTCTACTTCAGGGATATTTTTACACCCCTAACACTCTCCAACACCCCCAATTTGAGACCGACAGCCCCCCAACACAACAGCCACCAATTTCAGTATGTAATGACCTTTTTTTGCTTTTCAGACTTTTTTGGCAGGGGACCCCCAGAATTTACCGACACCCCACACCCCAAAAAAGAATTAATAATCCTAGAAATAACCCTTGTGTGAAAGTGTGAAAATTCGCAGACAGACCACAAGTCTAACTGCATTGGGGTACAAGGTACAAGGTACAAGGTACAAGAAATAACCCTGGTCTATACTGTATCAAAATAGACGGCGTGGATGTCGGAAACTGTGTTCTCTTACGCGGATCCGTTGCGAGGTCCGTAAGTCCCTCGGTCTTCGTTTCCGTCCGAGAAATGTCCGTAACAGAATCGGATCTTGTCTTTGAAATCGTCTGCCACTGTGCACGAGTCGTTCCGTACCCGCAGCTGGCGTATGCGCGGCACTCCGAGGATCTTATTTTCGTAGTAGATGTATCCGTACTCCTCTTCGGTGATGTTTCTATTGTTGTACCATTTCTCCCAGTTGCCATAGAGACCGGCGATCAGGACCTTGTCGACGTACTGTTTCGGAAAATCACAGAAATTGACATTCTCTTAACAGTGAACTCGATTAAAAGTTATCAGTGACTTAGACCTTGGCTTTGTTACGGCGCTACAGAAGTCGTCTCGGATAATAATAATAATAATAATAATAATAATAATAATGATGATGATGATGATGATGATGATGATGATGATGATGATGATGATGATGATGATGATGATGATGATGATGATGATGATGATGATGATGATGATGATGATGATGATGATGATGATGATGATGATGATGATGATGATGATGATGATGATGATGATGATAATGATAATGATAATAACAATAGTACTTATAATAATAATATTGGACTCCCGTACTTACGTCGAACCAGTCTTCTTGGAGGTTGACTCCGAGGAAAGTGGATCCTTGGTTGTTCGGGTCAGCCGGAGTGTTGATGAACAGCGTGTTCAAAACATTCGTGTAGTAGTACATCGTCGAACTCGTCATTCCGAATGTCACTAAATCAAACGCAATAATTGACATACGAATCTTCGAATATAAACTGCAGATGACCTTTTACCTCAAAGTGTCATTCCCTCGATCCGTCGTCTTAACCCCTTAACTGCGGATGCCGGATATATCCGTCCATTTTACATAGAGTTACAGTTAAATACACGGTTAAGGGGTTAATCACGACGCCCTTGTGTAAGTCCCAGTGTTTAATCTAGACTCCTGGACTCCGAGGGGGGAAACTGAAAAAGCCGGGAAGGGGACTGACAAAGCCGGGGGGAATTCTGCTAGGGGCCGCTGTTAGTCCATGTAGTATTCCAAAATTTCCGGGGCGGAATTTGAAATTTCCGGGGAAAAAGGGCAATTCCCTCCCTCCGGAAACGGCCTAGATTAAACACTGGTAAGTTCTTATATAATGACCCTCGCCTGTTCCTCCCCGCCCCCATAAATCTTCGCTTTAGCAATTTAACGCCAGGTTAAGCGCCTAAGAGTCTAAGAATAAGCGACGGAAACAGCATATACGGCGGGTTTAATTAGAAAGCTCTACATAAATTCACGTGATTTTGCTTACTTACTTATTAGAATTCCCGCATTAGAACACCGACAAAATGGCAAATAAAGCCAAATTGCTGACAGACAAAAAAGATGCTTGTCTAAACTTGGCACGCAGGGAGTCAGCGTCAATTCTACATCACATCCATCTTTTCCATTCAGCAATATAGCAAAGAGGCGCTTTAAGCCGTCGTTAGCATATTTAGCTAAACTATTTAACATAATGAATTCTTTGTGATGTAGACCTTTAATAAGGAGGCATAGAGTGGTTCAGTAGGACCTGCTCTGTGTGAGAACCACCATGTTCCACCCATCCATTCATTCGCATTATGGTCTTGCTGTGTAATCTCATTCTTTGCCCTTTTTTCTCTATAGTAGGTTTGTCCCTATAATCAGTGGCGGCTCTAGGATTTGGCAAGTGGGGGGCCGTTGGGGGTGGCAACTTCTAATCATGGGGGCAACCATTTTTTGTTATGTATGTAGCATTACGTATAGGGTCTCAACGGGGGGCCACTTGGGGGGCAGGCACTAAATAGGAGGGCACGGCCCCTCCTGTGGAGCCGCCACTGCCTATAATCTAATTCTTTGTCATCTTTTCCTCTCGTATGTTTATCCCTATAATTATCATTGTTTTAGGCTGTCCATTAATTACGTCAACAAAATGGGGGGATGGGGTTTGAAAAAATGTTAACAGTTGTTGGAGGGGTCAAGAGAGGTTGACGCCAACAATTTCACTTTTTACAAGTAATCAAAAAATAGGAAATTTCATGGAATACTTTTTATTACAGCGAAGAAAGGTCTGCCAAGCAAAAAAGGCAATCATTTTGACACTTGACAGGCAAAAAGGGGAAAAAGTTCATCACCGCACAAAAATAACCTTTCTGAACTTTTTAGGGGACCAGTCACTGATTCTAGGGGGTTAAAAGTTGTTGACATAATTATATGTGGGTCACTGAAAGTTGACAGTTGTTGACAAGGGGCGATGGGGTTAAAAATTGTCAAAAAATATTGTTGTAATTAATGGACAGCCCCTTTGTTTTGTTGTCTTTTCGTAGGTTTGTCTCTGCACGACCATTCTTTGCCCTCTTGTTCTCTAATCGGTTCGTTCCTCTGCCTCTCCTCCTCTTCCTCCTCCCCGCCACTCGACGACTGCCATTGACCTTATCAAAGCGCCATCGATTAATTCCGTTGTGCTTCGGAACCAGCGTTTTGCGATTCATTGTTAATCAGATGAGCGGCGTCGGACTTTAGAAAATCAAAGAATTTGCCGAAATCAATTTCAATCGAGACACCGGTTGCCAATGGCAAATTAGCAACAAGCGTTCGACTCAACTGCTGCTGCTGCTGCTGCTTTGAATGCAATGGCGGAGGCGGCGGCAGCAGTAGCAGTAGTAGCAGCAGCAGCAGCCTTTGTATTCGGCGCTCATTTGGATGCAGTACTTGCAGAGACGATTTGTCTAAGCAGCTTTTCAATTTGTCCGCCAGAAACAAAGCGACAAACGACCGTAAATGCAAAACCGCTGCACTTTTCGACCGTCATTCAACAGCTAGAATGATTGGGGCATGTCCGCCCGCCCCCTCCCCCGCCCCCACCCAATCCCGTATTGAAACCTGTTTCGGTGACGCCGAACGAGAACTTTTGTCAGCTTTGACGCACTGCGGTTTTTCCATGGCAAGTTGCAACACATACCGACCTATGTACCGGCCTATGGTGCGCGAATTTAGATCCATGATAGTTTTCGGTCCTCGATATATTGCTAATTTTTATCTAGGCTTTGTCATCCATCTAAGAGAATGCAATTAATTATTTAAGCAGGAAAATCGACAAATTTTAGGCAAATGCACACCGCGTTGAAATCCACGTTGAAATGGAAATTGGACTTAAATGCTCACCGCGTTCAAATGCTCACCGCGTTCAAATGCTCATCGCGTTCAAATGCTCACCGCGTTCGAATGCCCTCCCCGTTCAAATGCTCACCGCGTTCAAATGCATGTTTCGTGATTCTCTTGAAATTCGCGCCAAATCAACCCCCCACGCAATGCCTTTACGGTTTGCAATTAGATCCGTGATATCTTTCTGCTTCTCGATTGTATAGCCAAATTTTATAGCCAGATTTTATCTAGTGTTTTATCTAACATTTGAACGCGGTGGGCATTCGAACGCGGTGAGTATTTGAACGCGGTGAGCATTTGAACGCGGTGAGCATGTGAACGCGGTGATAGCCAGATTTTATATAGTCTTTGGTCTCCATTTGAGAGAATGAGAGAAATCGTTTTACTAGGAAATTCGTCAAATTCTAGGCAAATAAAGCTTTGATTTTCTATTGTAAAGGCACCACCACAAGGCCCCTGTATGACTTAAATTCACGCCGAGATGATAACCACAGCGCTGTGAAACCCAAACCACGTTGACCTGAAATGCCCATCGCGTTCAAATACACACCGATGTCAAATCTATATAGGCCTATGTTTTGTCATTCTATTGAAAATCGTACCAATTCAACACCATTCAGCGCTTTTTATGTAATTTGCAATATTAGATCCAGGGCCACCGAGAGGGGGCAGATGGGGCAAATGAACAGGGGCCCGGCGGTCAGGAGGGGGCCCAGGCCGATGATAAAGAAGTATTATTAACAATTATAACAATGATAGCATCACAAAAAGGTCACCTTGTTATATGCACAGGGGCCCGGGGCGAGCAAAATGGGGGCCCGGGCGCTGAGGACATCATCATAAACAGCGTAAAAATAGTAATAAGCAAAAGAGGTCATCATTAGTTTTCAAGAGTTGCAAACATTGTTTTGGTTTTGTGAGTCAGTGACAAAAAAGACCATCATCAATTTTAAAGGCTTGTCAGGGGCCCGTCGGTCCTTCTGCACAGGGCAGGGGCCCGGAATTTCTCTCGGCGGGTCTGTACAGCGGCGTAACCAGGGTTCCGAAATAGGGAAGGGGGCACATCGACGTTCCTCAGGGGTTGAAAAGTCTTCGACGAACAAAAACAATGTCATCAAGGTGTTCCTGGCACATTTACGTTTTCTCTTTGATCATGCCGCTTCCCCTTCCTCCCCCACTTCAAATTCTCAACGGTTTTACGCAAATTCCACGGCTGGTTCCAGCCAGAATATAGGCCCTAAATCCCCACCCCCAACCCCGTTGCTACACCACTGCACACAACATAACGCTTTAACCCCTTAACTGGGGACCCCGGGTATATCCGTCCATTTTACATTAAGTTACAGTTAAATACACGGTTAAGGGGTTAATTTTAAAACATTAGTTTTCAATTTCTATGGACTTGAACACGCGGCCCGTGAAACTTTGTCGCCGCAGCTTAAAGTAGATTAATATTTTATTAAATTTCAATTTAATTTGGTTTCATTGAAAGTTTCGACGGATCGCAGAACAACTTACGAATGCAGAGAATGATGAGAAAGACGCAGTAGGTGAGGAGCTCTCTGAGCGTCGTCTTAACTAGAAGCTCCCTGTTGTCTTTCGTTGCCTCTGTTTGTCTCGTCGCCCAAAGCGCTGCAGTCAAATTAGCAAAACTCAGTCCACTACCTGCCCTTGGAATCATCTCAGAATATTATACAGAGGCGTAGCTGGGCGGTGGGGGGGCGGGCGGGAGATAAGCTGCCCCGGGCGCCGTCCTGGGGGAGGGTGCATTCCACACACCAATTCTATCATTCTTTTACAGCTTTATTTTCCTCCTGCAACGTCGTGAAATGTCTGATCAGCAAAAAAGCTCGTCGCCGGCTTTAAGTGGAGAAAAATTTCTACCTGGCCTCGGGCGCTGAATACTCTGATATTATAGGGAAATGCTTTCAAAAGAACCAAAATCTGGCCGCCATCAAAAGCTCACGATGGCTTAAATCTTAAAAGCAATTCTCTCACTGCGTACTACTGTAGGCCTATATCGTAAATAGATTGCAATAAAAGTGAGAGGTTTCCCATTTCGAAAGCTGCAGACCAAAACCAAGACGGGCTATATTGACTATTCTAGTAGCATTTTCTGCAGTGAGGATGGGGACAAAAGAGAATGTTGTTTTAGTTAGAGGATTTTTTCAATACGCTTGAAATAATTGCATGTCCATTCATCGCAATGATCGCATTGGTTTCCGTCACACATCGAACCAATCTTAAAATGTTTTGTTGTCTACAAAACCTGTGATAGCCTACAATGACTCAGTTATCTTAAGGCCCGGCTCATCCCTCATTAACTCATTAATTTTAACTAACTTATTTAGCATAGTGAAACAATTAATAATGATGATGATAATGATAATGATGATGATAATAATAATAATAATAATAATAATAATAATAATAATAATAATAATAATAATAATAATAATAATAATAATAATAATATAAATAATAATAATAATATAAATAATAATAATAATAATAATAATAATAATAAAATTGACTATTAATTAAGTCGGTGACCATGTACTGACATCTCAGTCCTCTCTTGAAGCGGGACCAACAATCGTCCGGCTTCTCTGCTCCTCCTCCTCCCTCCACCTTCCCCTTCTTCGACGGAGGCAGGTCCAGAGATGGAGGCTTTCTGCTGTACAGCTCGGCCTCCATCGCCGACGGGGCGAAGTCGTCGTCATCGAAGGGGTCGGCTGCTGGGTTGACCATCCCTCCGCCGCCATCACCCGACCCGTCGTAGACCACCCGATGTTTGCTGGTCATCGCTGGGTTGCTGTCGATAAAGAATTCGAAGAAATCGAGGCTGTTTTCTAAGTTATCAATAATAATAATAATAATAATAATAATAATAATAATAATAATAATAATAATAATAATAATAATAATGTTTAGTGTGGTTCGGTAGGGTCTGAAGTAATAATAATAATAATAATAATAATAATAATAATAATAATAATAATAATAATAATAATTTTTAGTGTG
The DNA here is from genome assembly GCA_018105865.1 of Metaphire vulgaris. NCBI lineage: Eukaryota > Metazoa > Annelida > Clitellata > Crassiclitellata > Megascolecidae > Metaphire > Metaphire vulgaris. Next base: position 772,909 of record CM030859.1, on the reverse strand, counting down.
GTTAAGTAGAGTCTGAGGTAATAATAATAATAATAATAATAATAATAATAATAATAATAATAGTAGTAGTAGTAGTAGTAGTAGTAGTAATAATAATAATAATAATAATAATAATAATAATAATAATAATAATAAAATGACAATAAATAGTAGAATTAATAAATAAACAGCAACAATAGTGCAGTGCGAAATCTGATAGACCAAACCAATGCTGGAGACGGTGTAAGAGGATGGAATGATCCACAGTATAAGAGGCTGCTGATAGATCAAGAAGTATTAATTGTTCAATTGACAGTAGGCCTAACTGATAATAATCGAGAAAGAATACAAACTACTATTATCATTGCTCTGCCTACGAAATGCATTTAAATGCGCTTTAAACGAAACTTTATTTTGTGCTCGTAAATTTATTGCACTCTTAATGGTGCAAGGAAATGTTAAATAAAACAAATAAGTTACAGAAATGTAGCGAGCGACTGTTTAGGGCCTACCTCTTAGATGCTGCTGCGATCGACAGGACGAGAATCGGAAATCTCAACCACTGACTTGTTCCACTCGTCATCTGCTGACGTGCGCTTGGATGAAAGCGAGGCTGATTGACAGCTACTGTACCGCCGTTGCCAAGGTAACTTTCAAATAGAACCGGAGCCAATTATAGACGCCGGAACGAATCGGTGCGAGAGAGAGGGAGAAGGAGAGAGAGAGAGGGAGGGGGAATCTGTCAATTGTCATCTATCGTCTGTCTCTTCATCCCGATCCAGTGGCGTAGCGAGGCAAAGTGCCGCCCGGGGCGAGAAAAAAGTGCCGCCCTCAATTCTCCGAAAAAGTCTGACAAAAAACCGTTATAAACTCTCCAAAAAAGCCTCTGACAAACAAAAAATCTAAGAAATCTCGAAAGTGCCGCCCCTAGAGCAAGTGCCGCCTGGGGCGCTTCGCCCCCTCTGCCGCCCCCTCGCTACGCCACTGTCCCGATCGAAAACAGATCCAGTCTTTGGTCTCCGACCCGATGACTTAGCACCAGTGAACGCAACCGCACCGCGGGGCTGCAGATATAAGTGGTTACTCGCTCGGCCGCAAAAAAACATAAAATACTCTCCAAAATACAAATCGATCATCAGTGCCTTTGTCTACGCTTGCAACGGTTTCCAGTAGATAGCAGGCAGTCTCTTATAAACAAAAAGCAACCTCGAACACAGTAGTTTGTCAGCAATTTGGCTTTATTCGCCATTAAATAGAAAACCTGCATAGCGTACTGCAATTTATGGACGACACTTTAACGGGGCAAGATAGGCCAGTGTGTGTAATGTGAAGTTGAGAACTAGGGGAATAAAGCTGAAACAATTCTGTGACATTAATTGGAGACTGTACAGTGTACAGGTAGATGGCGTTTCAGTATCCTTATCCACAGCCAGCTACATGCAGCTGGAATTAGCGTAGCCACGGGGCGGACGTGGGCGAACCCCCCATTCTTAATCAGTGTGGGACCGGTCGTGGGTTTTGCGCAAAACCGTTGAGAAATTGGAGGAGGGGTAGGTGGCGCCATCCATTAGCGTCGCCACGGTGGGGGCAAATACGGGCAACTGTCTGTCCCCAACCTGCCCCAGACCAGATTCGCGCAAATCCGGTGAAAAAGTTATTTATGGAGAAGGTGGGAAGGTGGGAAAGGAATCGGACACGCCAGCCCCCTTTTCCCTACCACCAACCAAAAATTCGCGTCCAAATGCCCTCGTGTTCAAATGCCCTCCGCGTTCAAATGCTCACCGCGTCCAAATGCCCTCCGTGTTCAAATGCTCACCGCGTTCAAGCAGTGGCGGCTCCAGGATTTGGCAAGTGGAGGGCGTTGGGGTGACAACTTCTAATCATGGGGGCCAACCATTTGTTGTTAGGTATGTAGTATTAAGTATAGGGTCCCAACAGGAGGGCCACTGAGTGGCCAGGCACACAATAGAAGGCACGAGCCCCCTCCCGATCCCCCTCTGGAGCCGCCACTATGTTCAAATGCCCATCGCGTTCAAATGCCCTCCGCGTCCAAAAATCCACCGCGTTCAAATGCTCGCCGCGTCCAAATGCCCTCCGCGTCCAAATGATCACAGCGTTCAAACAGTGGCGGTTCCAGGATTTGGCAAGTGTGGGCTGTTGGGGTGGCAACTTCTAATCATGGAGAGGGCAACCATTTGCTGCTAGATATGTAGTATTAAGCAATAAACGGTGTGGTCACACTTCAGGCCCTGTAGAAGTATCGGGAGGTGGGTCATATTTATAGTTGCTATTGGTAACGATGCAGGACAGCATGCGAGTAAAAACTGATCGAAATCGGTCCTAAAGTATATATATTCTGACGGAATAAAGAGATAGTGAATGTGGGCGTCAATTTACACATAGAAATGCATGGCGTTAAGCAATATACCGGGTGGTCACACTTCAGGCCTTGTCAAAGTATCAGGAGGTATGTTATATTTACATTTGTTATTTGGAACAAAGCACAACAGCATGCGAGAGTAAATGATTGAGTCCGGTGCTAAAAATATATATTCTGACGGAATAAACTGATAGTGAATGTGGGCGTCAATTTACACATAAAAATGCATGGCGTTAAGCAATATACGGGATGGTCACACTCCAGGCCCTGTAAAAGTATCAGGAGGTAAATTATATTTACAGTTGTTATTTGGAACGACGCAAGACAGCATGCGAGAGTAAATGATTGAGTCCGGTACTAAAAATATATATTCTGACGGAATAAACAGATAGTGAATTTGGGCGTCAATTTACACATAGAAATGCATGGCGTTGAGCAATATACCGGGTGGTCACACTTCGGGCCCTGTAAAAGTATCAGCAGGTATGTTATATTGACATTTGTTATTTGGAACAAAGCACAACAGCATGCGAGTGTAAATGATCGAATTTGGTGCTAAAAATATATATTCTGACGGAATAAACAGATAGTGAATGTGGGCGTCAATTTACACATAAAAATGAATGGCGTTAAGCAATATACCGGGTGGTCACACTTCAGGCCCTGTAAAAGTATCAGCAGGTATGTTATATTTACAGTTGTTATTTGGAACGACGCAAGACAGGATGGGAGAGTAAATGATTGAGTCCGGTGCTAAAAATATATATTCTGACGGAATAAACTGATAGTGAATGTGGGCGTCAATTTACACATAGAAATGCATAAGGTAAGCAATATACCGGGTGGTCACACTTCGGGCCCTGTAAAAGTATCAGCAGGTAAATTATATTTACAGTTGTTATTTTGAACGACGCAAGACAGCATGCGAGAGTAAATGATTGAGTCCGGTGCTAAAAATATATATTCTGACGGAATAAACAGATAGTGAATGTGGGCGTCAATTTACACATAGAAATGAATGGCATTAAGCAATATACCGGGTGGTCACACTTCAGGCCCTGTAAAAGTATCAGGAGGTAAATTATATTTACAGTTGTTATTTGGAACGACGCAAGACAGGATGCGAGAGTAAATGATTGAGTCTGGTGCTAAAAATATATATACTGACGTAATAAACTGATTAGATTAGATTAGATTAGATAAATATACTTCTAGGCCCTTTGTGGCACCAAAGCGCCGCTGCAGTCAATTAAAACTCTCAAACATATATGTCTTTAGCTGAGATAGAAAGACAGCACGGGATGGAGACGCATCACGAAGGTCTGGAGGAAGAGAGTTCCACACGTTTGGTCCTGCGATCCTAAACGACCTGAATGTGGGCGTCAATTTACACATAGAAATGAATGGCGTTAAGCAATATACGGGGTGGTCACACTTCAGGCCCTGTAAAAGTATCAGCAGGTATGTTATATTTACAGTCGTTATTTTGAACAAAGCAAAACAGCATGCGAGTGCATCTGATCGAATCCGGTGGTAAAAATATATATTCTGACGGAATAAACAGATAGTGAATGTGGGCGTCAATTTACACATAAAAATGCATGGCGTTAAGCAATATACGGGATGGTCACACTCCAGGCCCTGTAAAAGTATCAGCAGGTATGTTATATTGACATTTGTTATTTGGAACAAAGCACAACAGCATGCGAGTGTAAATGATCGAATTTGGTGCTAAAAATATATATTCTGACGGAATAAACAGATAGTGAATGTGGGCGTCAATTTACACATAAAAATGAATGGCGTTAAGCAATATACCGGGTGGTCACACTTCAGGCCCTGTAAAAGTATCAGCAGGTATGTTATATTTACAGTTGTTATTTGGAACGACGCAAGACAGGATGCGAGAGTAAATGATTGAGTCCGGTGCTAAAAATATATATTCTGACGGAATAAACTGATAGTGAATGTGGGCGTCAATTTACACATAGAAATGCATAAGGTAAGCAATATACCGGGTGGTCACACTTCGGGCCCTGTAAAAGTATCAGCAGGTATGTTATATTTACAGTTGTTATTTGGAACAAAGCACAACAGCATGCGAGTGTAAATGATCGAATTTGGTGCTAAAAATATATATTCTGACGGAATAAACAGATAGTGAATGTGGGCGTCAATTTACACATAGAAATGAATGGCGTTAAGCAATATACCGGGTGGTCACACTTCAGGCCCTGTAAAAGTATCAGCAGGTATGTTATATTTACAGTCGTCATTTTGAACAAAGCAAAACAGCATGCGAGTGCAACTGATCGAAACCGGTGGTAAAAATATATATTCTGACGGAATAAAGAGATAGTGAATGTGGGCGTCAATTTACACATAGAAATGCATGGCGTTAAGCAATATAGAGGGTGGTCACACTTCAGGCCCTGTAAAAGTATCAGCAGGTAAATTATATTTACAGTTGTTATTTGGAACGACGCAAGACAGCATGCGAGAGTAAATGATTGAGTCCGGTGCTAAAAATATATATTCTGACGGAATAAACAGATAGTGAATGTGGGCGTCAATTTACACATAGAAATGAATGGCATTAAGCAATATACGGGGTGGTCACACTTCAGGCCCTGTAAAAGTATCAGGAGGTAAATTATATTTACAGTTGTTATTTGGAACGACGCAAGACAGGATGCGAGAGTAAATGATTGAGTCTGGTGCTAAAAATATATATTCTGACGTGATAAACTGATAGTGAATGTGGGCGTCAATTTACACATAGAAATGAATGGCGTTAAGCAATATACGGGGTGGTCACACTTCAGGCCCTGTAAAAGTATCAGCAGGTATGTTATATTTACAGTCGTTATTTTGAACAAAGCAAAACAGCATGCTAGTGCAACTGATCGAATCCGGTGGTAAAAATATATATTCTGACGGAATAAACAGATAGTGAATGTGGGCGTCAATTTACACATAAAAATGCATGGCGTTAAGCAATATACCGGGTGGTCACACTTCGGGCCCTGTAAAAGCATCATCAGGTATGTTATATTTACATTTGTTATTTGGAACAAAGCACAACAGCATGCGAGTGTAAATGATCGAATTTGGTGCTAAAAATATATATTCTGACGGAATAAACAGATAGTGAATGTGGGCGTCAATTTACACATAGAAATGCATGGCGTTAAGCAATATACGGGATGGTCACACTCCAGGCCCTGTAAAAGTATCAGGAGGTTAATTATATTTACAGTTGTTATTTGGAACGACGCAAGACAGCATGCGAGAGTAAATGATTCAGTCCGGTGGTAAAAATATATATTCTGACGGAATAAACTGATAGTGAATGTGGGCGTCAATTTTCACATAGAAATGCATGGCGTTAAGCAATATACCGGGTGGTCACACTTCAGGCCTTGTAAAAGTATCAGGAGGTATGTAATTTTTACATTTGTTATTTGGAACAAAGCACAACAGCATGCGAGTGTAAATGATCGAATTTGGTGCTAAAAATATATATTCTGACGGAATAAACAGATAGTGATTGTGGGCGTCAATTTACACATAAAAATTCATGGCGTTAAGCAATATACGGGGTGGTCACACTTCAGGCCCTGTAAAAGTATCAGCAGGTATGTTATATTTACAGTTGTTATTTGGAACGACGCAAGACAGCATGCGAGAGTAAATGATTGAGTCCGGTGCTAAAAATATATATTCTGACGGAATAAACTGATAGTGAATGTGGGCGTCAATTTACACATAGAAATGAATGGCATTAAGCAATATACCGGGTGGTCACACTTCAGGCCCTGTAAAAGTATCAGGAGGTAAATTATATTTACAGTTGTTATTTGGAACGACGCAAGACAGGATGCGAGAGTAAATGATTGAGTCTGGTGCTAAAAATATATATTCTGACGTAATAAACTGATAGTGAATGTGGGCGTCAATTTACACATAGAAATGCATGGCGTTAAGCAATATACCGGGTGGTCACACTTCGGGCCCTGTAAAAGTATCAGCAGGTATGTTATATTTACAGTTGTTATTTGGAACAAAGCACAACAGCAGGCGAGTGTAAATGATCGAATTTGGTGCTAAAAATATATATTCTGACGGAATAAACAGATAGTGAATGTGGGCGTCAATTTACACATAGAAATGAATGGCGTTAAGCAATATACCGGGTGGTCACACTTCGGGCCCTGTAAAAGCATCATCAGGTATGTTATATTTACATTTGTTATTTGGAACAAAGCACAACAGCAGGCGAGTGTAAATGATCGAATTTGGTGCTAAAAATATATATTCTGACGGAATAAACAGATAGTGAATGTGGGCGTCAATTTACACATAGAAATGCATGGCGTTAAGCAATATACGGGTGGTCACACTTCAGGCCCTGTAAAAGTATCAGCAGGTATGTTATATTTACAGTTGTTATTTGGAACGACGCAAGACAGGTTGCGAGAGTAAATGATTGAGTCTGGTGCTAAAAATATATATTCTGACGGAATAAACAGATAGTGAATGTGGGCGTCAATTTACACATAGAAATGCATGGCGTTGAGCAATATACCGGGTGGTCGCACTTCAGGCCCTGTAAAAGTATCAGCAGGTATGTTATATTTACAGTCGTCATTTTGAACAAAGCAAAACAGCATGCGAGTGCAACTGATCGAATCCGGTGGTAAAAATATATATTCTGAAGGAATAAACAGATAGTGAATGTGGGCGTCAATTTACACGTAGAAATGAATGGCATTAAGCAATATACCGGGTGGTCACACTTCAGTCCCTGTAAAAGTATCAGGAGGTAAATTATATTTACAGTTGTTATTTGGAACGACGCAAGACAGGATGCGAGAGTAAATGATTGAGTCTGGTGCTAAAAATATATATTCTGACGTAATAAACTGATAGTGAATGTGGGCGTCAATTTACACATAGAAATGCATGGCGTTAAGCAATATACGGGATGGTCACACTCCAGGCCCTGTAAAAGTATCAGGAGGTAAATTATATTTACAGTTGTTATTTGGAACGACGCAAGACAGCATGCGAGAGTAAATGATTCAGTCCGGTGGTAAAAATATATATTCTGACGGAATAAACTGATAGTGAATGTGGGCGTCAATTTTCACATAGAAATGCATGGCGTTAAGCAATATACCGGGTGGTCACACTTCAGGCCTTGTAAAAGTATCAGGAGGTATGTTATATTTACATTTGTTATTTGGAACAAAGCACAACAGCATGCGAGTGTAAATGATCGAATTTGGTGCTAAAAATATATATTCTGACGGAATAAACAGATAGTGAATGTGGGCATCAATTTACACATAGAAATGTATGGCGTTAAGAAATATACAGGGTGGTCATACTTCAGACCCTGTAGAAGTATCAGGAGGTAAATTATATTTACAGTTGTCACTGGCAACGATGCAAGGGAGCATGCGAGTAGAAATGATCAAATCCGGTGCTAGATATATATATATATATCTGACGGAATAAACTGATAGTGAATGTGGGCGTCAATTTACACATAGAAATCCATGGCGTTAAGCATTGAGTCCCAACAGAGGGCCACTGTGGGGTCAGGCACTCAATAGAGGGCACGGGCCCCCTGACCCCCCTGTGGAGCTGCCACTACGTTCAATTGCCCACCGCGTTCAAAATGCCCTCCGCGTCCAAATGTCCACCGCTTTCAAATGCTCGCCGCTTCCAAATGCCCTCCGCGTCCAAATGTCCACCGCTTTCAAATGCTCACCGCTTCCAAATGCCCTCCGCGTCCAAGTGCCCACCGCGTTCAAATGCTACCGCGTTCAGATGCCCTCCGTATTAAATGCTCACCGCGTTCAAATGCGCATATTTCTGAACCATTAGCGTTGCCATGGAGGCAAATGGCCCCCCCCCAACCTGCCCTAGACCACCTACCAGATTCGCGCAAAGCCGGTAAGACAGTTTTTTTGGAGGGTGTGGGTAAGGATTCTGACACGCCAGCCCTCTTTTGCCTCCATAACCAAAAACTCCTGGCGACGCCACTGTCGCTATCTAAGATACTACGTTAAAGTTCGAAGTACTCCTTGATGACCTTCTAATGCTCGTCGGAGACTTATCAGAAAATGTCGATGCCCCATGGGCGTCTGTAAGGGGTGCAAGGAGGCAATTGCACCCCCTGGAAAAATTGTGGAATTATGAAAAAGTTAAAACTACTTGTTTATTTCGCCACAAAACCTTGTTTTGCACCCTCTGGAAATTTTTTCATTTCTTTCGTCACAAGACTTTGTTTTACACCCTCTGGAAAAATTTCTGCGGACGCCCATGGATGCCCCCATTAAGTCCTGGCGACGCCACTGCTTACTGTTCATGGTGGCCAGGGCGCGATTTGTAGGGGAAGAGGGCATCCTCCCACTGCCCAACTGCATCCCCCCACCACTACATCCCGACTGCTACACTTCCCCAACAACTTCATCCCCAAGCTCGACCTATCCCCCCACTGCTCCAGGTCACAAATCGCACCCTGATGGTGGCTATTGATTGATGCGTTTCACTGCAGTGTAGATAAAAAAACCTTCCACGTTATGGTTCCAAAATGTCGATGGCGTCCACTCGGATGTTAAAGTTAACCCAGACACATCCATACACAGGGCGCGCGTATTGCTATTAGTGCACAATGCACATACGTTGCCAGTTTCACGAAAGACAGAAATTGGATTGGCTTGTCAAACCAGGGTCTTTAGGCAGTGTTTATTCTAGTCACCTTGACATTGGGGGGACTTTGAAATGTTTGGGGGGACAAGATTTCTCTCCACGCTTTTGGGGGGAAATTTCCACCCCAAGCCAACATATACAATTTTTTTGGGGAGGGGAATTCCCCCCCAAACAGGCCTAGAATAAACACTGGTCTTTAGGCCTACTTGTGTACCTGTCGGCCAACCAATTGTCAATAGGCACCCAATCTTCCAATGCACCAGGGATATTTTTTACACCCTCCCTTCCCCATTTGAGGTTGACACCCCAAAATTTCCTAATCTAACAATGGTAAGTACCCTAAATAGCCCTCAAACAACTCTCAATTCGACAAGTAACACCCCCAACTTTATTTCTCTGATGGCCTCTTTTTTTGCTCGTCAGGCTTTTTAGACACCCGATAAGGTGTTTTTGCTTGTCAGACTTTTTTGAGACCTGAGGTTTTTGCTTGTCAGAATTTTTTGAGATTTTATAAGGTTTTTGAGTTTTGTGCCTGTCAGACTTTTTTGTGGGATGACATTTTTTCACACTTGTTCGGCAGAGACCCCCAAATTCACAATCATAGAAATAACACTGCAATGCACTGTGGACTTTCAAACTTACAATCTGACACACTAGTCCATGATTCAAGTTGATCCAATTGGGAAAACAGACATCATGAACCATGATCATAATTAAGTCACCTCACATCTATCTTGGTTCTCAGCAAAATCTTACATGTCCGTATATTTTCACTTTGGTCAGAGTTAGGCCTATTTGTCACATACACAATACTGCACATGTATCAACAACTTCCATATAAGTACCAGGGCTGAATGAAAACACTAGCATCTGTACAGATTATATTATTTAATGGCATATTCACATCAATATTCTGACAACAGTCTACAAATAAAAAACAGAAACCAAAACTCCCCAAAATTAAAGTGCCTTCAACTGCCTTGGTCTGGAAATAGCCTACTCAAACTGCTACTAAGAAAGATTTGTAACGGATTGACACCCCTTTCATTCATTCATCATTTTCTGAACAAAATAGTGCCATGACACTCCCTTTCAGATAGTGCGGGCAGAATTTGAAGCTCTATCAGCCAATACTATAATTGGTATGCATTGAAAACTTCAAAATTGCACCTGGACACCCTGCATTATAAAAAATAATACTAGTGCAACTAATGCGGTAAATGGCTATTCATGTGATTATGGCTTTGTACAGCAAAGTTCAATAACTTTACAATCTGTGATGACAATGTGAATGTCCACAGACAGAAGAAATTTCATATGACATGAAATCCACAAATCATACAACCCTAACAGCACGATCTAAAATTGTGAAACCTTTTACCGCTGAAATTCACCCTCTGGGGCCAAACAAGAATGGAAACGATAACCGCTTTAAACTGGTTTTTGAAGTCTAAATCACAGAAGTGTCGTGCAAATTAAATTTTAAAGAACCAAATTCAACAGCAACAGAAATAAACTCATGTCTGAAAATTAGCCTGCTTTCGGATTCTTTCTACGCTTCCTTCAATATCTACATTTGCTTCAATTCCTAATTTATATTTTACAGAATTTTGACAAAAAGCAATGATTATTCTCATTAGCATATCAGGTAAAACGTAAGTCTAGCCACACAGGGAAACTGACTAAATAGAACCGGTGAATGCCGGAAAACTTTCCATATTCACGCGCAAATCGTCCATACTCGTGTTTTTACAGCCGTGAAACAAAAATCAAAACTCAATTCATCACAGAAGATTAAAATATTCCCAATAAGAAAGGAATCTCATTCCCAAGAATTGCCTCACGTCTGCATCAACAGCAGCCGATCAACGACATTATTTACATATCTGTGCGCGATGTAACATCATCACAAAAATTTACAACTCCCACCAAAGAGAACCACTCCCAACTGACTCTCGGATGCCATTGCTTCATTTACCGACGAGCGTCTCTTCCGAGCGCTCGGCCAAATCAGTCTCTCGCTGGTCTGCGGAGTTACCGTCAGAATTACTAGGAGGAGCAGAGGTAATCCTGTGAATGTCGTCGTGCTCGACCGGCGGAACGAGCTTCACCGGAGAATCCATGAAACCGAGCGGGGGAATGAGAGGGACTTCATCGCACGGCACAACCAGAGAAACGGGCGTTCCTTCGGCCGGAAGGAGAGATTTCGGGGCACCGGCCGACTTCTGCTGCGGCGGAAGTTTCCTCTCTTCCTCGGCCCGTTGGCCGCCGGCTTCTGCCGTGTCGAGCCTCTGGTCCGATTCCTCGGCGACCTTAGTTTCGGCGTCACGCACGACATCCAGGGACTGTACCCTCAGGCAACCCGTCGACCCGTCCTGAGCGCTACTCTCCGGCAGACTGGACGCCCGGTCGAGGACCGCTTCGACCCTGGGGACACCTCCATCTTCCGGCGGACCGGAGTTCTTTTCTCGACTTTGCCTCGGACTGCCCGACTTCTCGATGCCCTGTCGGATCCGTCGTAGCTCCGGATATGGCCCCACGTCTCTGCCCGCCTCGTCCGTCTTCGTTCGCTGCTGCCGCGTTCTCTTTGCCTCCTTCGCCATCATCAAGAGCAGCTTCGCGCTGCGCTTCACGTCGGACGCCGTCTGCGCCTCGCCCTCCGTCGTCTTCGACCGGAACGCCTTCGTCGGCACTTGGCTCGAAACCGTTCCCGAAGCCTTAGACGCGGATCGCCGGGAGCCTTGTTCCAGTTCTCTCGCAGCGTTGAACGCAGGGACTTGGTCGACGGAAGCGAAGACAGAACGCTCGACAGAACTGTTCGACGAATTCTGTTTCGAAGCGGATTCGCCGTTGTTGGCAGCAACGGCACGACTTCTACCTGAATAAAAAAACTGACACCGAGTCACATCCTGTAAAACGCAGACAGGAAGCGTCAGAACCTATTGCCCCCTCTTCCGTGACCTTCACTTTCATCAGATGAATTTGGGTAACAATCGCTGGCTTAAGCCATCCACAGTAGAATTAGGTCAGGCCAGGTCATGTCAGTTGAATTAGGAGTCATAGAAATTTGTCAGCCAAGATCGTGCCTTTTAATCGTTTTGAATCAATTGTCATTACACGCAGACAAGTAAACACATGCAGGATACACAGAATGTGAACATCAACAAAACTCATTTCTGGAGATCAGAAAGGAAATTGAAAACAGAACAATCACAACACAAAACGCGAGAAAAGAAAACGAGACAGAAAGAACTGGACCAAGAGCAGCACAATCCAACCACAGAAAGTTTTTTCTGCATGTGCCAACAGTTGCAAACATGACTGACAGCTACTTCGACAAAGAAGAAGAAGAAGAAGGAAGATGCGTCTGACCTGGAATGTGTTGTGCTGGAAGAGAACCGCCTGGCACAGCCTGTCCCGGATGACTGGCTCGCAAAGCAGCTGCCGACTGCAGCACCGCTGCCTGTGGATACAGCGAGTCAATCAGGTGGGCGGGTAGGTCGAGCAGGTACGCTATCATCTGCATCTTTCTCTGACGTGCCTTCAGTCGACCCTTTGTTAGGCGTTGCTTCGCGGCCATGCAGCGTATGTGGTCGTCGAAAATGAAGCGCGCCGAAAGGATCGGCAGTGGTCGGCCATGCGTGAAGTTCATGGTTGGTTTGTGAATTGTTACGTGGAGACAGCGGCTGTCGTCTCGGTCGCCAGTCACCTCTACATCCTACGGTCAAGATTCAAAAGACAAAAAGCTAAATATTAATCGGCAATTAACAGTTAACCATCTACTTTGCTTCAACCCTCTTGCATCTGTGTCCTTTTGTGCAGCTATAGTGTGCCAGTGTAAAGACTCATTCATATGACAGGCATACTTTCCCAGTCATTTTGCATGTTTCTAATAAATCTCTCTTCTCTCTTCTCCATTGCAATGCTGCTAATCCACAAAATGACTTTTCACTTACTTACTTACTTATTACAAAGCCTATAGCCAATAGAACACACTTCAACAGTTAAGTCATAGATCTAAAGCAGCAGCACTAGACAAAAATTCTAATCAATATCTCAAAAAGATGGTGTAATGTTTAAAAGACTGAAGCCGATGGAACCTAATCTTCGGCTTCGTTCTCTCTAAACGCTTTTGGTGGTAGTGGTGTTTTCCATGCCAAACGGCCTTCTTTGCGTATCTTTGGGGGCTACATATGGTTCATGTTCCACATTTACCAACATATCATCCACTTGGATTGAACACCATTTTATTTACTTGGTCTAATTTACAGAAGCAGACATCTCGTAAAAACTCTCAGCATGCCTTATTCTCCAACTTTCTAATTTCCTGACTCCCCTCCGGCATGGCCTGTTGCGTTTCTCCAGCCAGCGTTTACAAGTGAGAGTCCCCCTCATTCACCGGTCACCTGTCGGTCAACTCCCTTGGGTTCCCATTGGTTCACTGACTGCAGACAGCCTCTGACTTCCTTCCAATGTCCTGCCTCAACCCTCTCATCACTCTAACCTCTCTGACACATGGCAATGGCTAACATCTATCTAATAGTCATCACACAATTTATGCTAAATCTAACAGTTCAATTTTAGGTTATGCAATGCCTTAAATAATCTCTCTGTTAGAAATTCATAATGTGTTCATTATAATATATAGTATATAGTTCATGATTCCAACTCTTCTTAATTTGGTCCATCATTTCCGTTTATTACAGATGGCATAAAGCAAACTGTACCTGAAGAAACCCCACAAACCGCACCACTCCCCATCCCAAACGACGAGAATCCGGCTCAACCAAAATCAACTGCAGGATGTCAATCACAAGAAATCTTCTCTCCTTTCTGTCAGAAAAAACAACAACAATCAAACCAAAATTCAAATACAGAACACACACACAAATTTTAATAAGTAAGAAAAAATTACATATATCAAAAGATGCAAAGATTACATGGATAGTGCTGCTGCTCTTGGCAAAACAAAAGTCACTATTATCGACAAAGTACTGAAAATTCAAGCACAAATAATGTACTCAGTCAGGTAAACCCAAAAATGAAAACAATTCTTCAATTAAAATTATTTTTCTCAATGAAATATACAGAGGACAAAACAATTGTACAGTAAAAACCACCTATTGTCACAACATCTAATACACTTAGCAGTTCAAACAAGTCATATAGTCCTTGGGAAATATAACATTTTAAAAATCTGACAATACTTGCAAAGATAAAAAGTAAAAACGAAATTATCATTTTGCCAAAGCATCGACTAACTTCTCTCCAGTGACGATCGTACAGGCGATAAGATCGCTGTTATCTGCAAAATATTACAAAATACCGACAGTTCTGATAACAACAAATGTTACAGCATTGATACAGCCCTTTGTTACCAGTAATAATCAAGTTCTATCGTAAAAATAAGTAAGTTGAAAATAAGTGAGATTTCACAACAGTGTTTTCATTTACAAAGGCTTCATATAAATGCACGCTCAGTGGTCAAAAGATATTAAAACAATTTCAATTTACCCTAAGTCAATAACAAAAAATGCTCTAAAGCAATGATCAAGACTGAGTCAATGAATAACATTGCTGGAATGATTGCCTCTTAGTAGAAATATAGGAGGTGCTATATAAATCTCCTATTACATTACATCCAATGTCACTGTAATAAAAGGAAATGATGAAAGACAGGAGATCATCTCAATCGATCAGTTAACAGTGAGACTCACTGAGATCAAGAACATCGTTGACCTTGACGCACTCTTCGTCCTTCGTCAGAGGAAGTTCCGATTCCTGTTCTTGTCTCAACATATACGAAAGATCGCGAATAAGAAAGAACACACGAATGGCCTGAAAAACCAGAAACATGCCTGTATGCTCTGCTGATCCTTTCCAATTTCAAATAAAACTCAGTTGTGATGATTTCAAAATGCAATTTCTAAAGGTCTTGCCACAAGATCACTCAAAGACCCAGCGCATTGAAACTATGCTGCTGTGGTAACCCCACGCCTCACAGGGTAAGTCACATAATTGCCCCGGTTTTCCCCAACTCTTAACCCTTTTGCCACGGCAATCCGTATAACCAATATGTTATGAAGCCGAAATATCGGCCTTACGGGCCCAAAGGGTTAAGAGTGTACCTCAGCAACATAAAGGTCACATAAAGGTCAACAGAATTCTCACAAATTCTAAAGCTACCATTGAATTAACGCCACAAAATAATTTTACTTCCACTCAAAATTTTCAACGGCACATAAAAACTGATGTAGAAAAATTTTCAAGCGACAACGCACCCTTCGAGCCCGTTCCACTTCTCCGCAGGGAAGTCTCTTACTAAAGTCGATTCCTGTTAGCGGGGTACCAGTGGGAGGCAGGAGTATCGAGGCGTCCATTGTCATGTACTCCACGTTTAGAGGTCGACTGGACAGCTCACGATATTCGTCTTCGAACATGTCGAGAAATATCTCCTCGCTCTGGGCAAAGTTAAATTTTGAAATCAATGTTTTATGACATGACATAGGAAGAAAACATTGAATGTAAACAGGTACTAAGAAATACCAAGACTCTCTTTTAAAATAATTGCTTAATGCTCAATCAAATTCTACTGCTAACTTCCAAATTATTCTCTTCCCCAACAGATTTATACCATATTTCTACACAAGCCACACTTTTTATACCAATCTACAATCTACATTGCCCATCCACTGTCATAAACCTTATAAATATTCATACAATAATTAACATCAAGTTTCATGCAAAACATAAAGATGATCCTTTAAATTTTATTACAGGCATGCTATTGTATATGTATAGGCTAATAATAATAATAATAATAATAATAATAATAATAATAATAATAATAATAATAATAATAATAATAATAATAATAAAGAACTGATTAG
Source organism: Metaphire vulgaris (assembly GCA_018105865.1). Taxonomy (NCBI): domain Eukaryota; kingdom Metazoa; phylum Annelida; class Clitellata; order Crassiclitellata; family Megascolecidae; genus Metaphire; species Metaphire vulgaris. Next base: position 756,937 of record CM030859.1, on the reverse strand, counting down.
GGTGGCATATCATACAAGCACTGCTAGGATACTGAACAACTGAAAATACAGTGTATCTGTCATGGCATATTAATCACTGTACTGAATAACTGTGAGCAAATGTGCTGCTTTCAGTTCATGCTTAAAGGTTTCTACACAAAGGAACTTCAGATAATTATAAGTAAAACAGTTGGTCACCACAGATCAACAATTATTCCCTGCTTCATTTCAGTTAGAAGATCAAAAATCATTGGTAATTACTTAAAGCAGCACAAGAAAACTGCATCAAACATTATTATTATTATTATTATTATTATTATTATTATTAAACAATTTGTACAGTACTATCTGCCTGGTGAAGGCAAAGACTGCTTTACAGAGACATCTGGTATGAGATTTCAAATGGGTGCGTTTTTAGTTTCTGTGCAAATCTATGTTGGGTGGTCTCCATAGCAACGTTGAACTGACACCTGGAACCACGGCCTCTCGTTTCCCAATAAACAACGTTTGAAATACGCAAATGAACATTTGAAAACACTCAGACCAACAAACGCGAAACGTTTCCATGAATTCAACAGGTCACTTAGCAACGGTATTTAGACAAACTGCCTCCAAAACAAGGCGACCACACAAAAGTGGTTCGGCGTTTTCTGATTCCTACCTTTTCCCATACCTTGTAGAAATTCCGCAGTTGTAGAGTCGCCTCCTCGCGCACTCCTTCGACTGCTGCCAGGTGACAGTCCTGCAGAAAGCAGTGTCCGTCCTTGTAGACAAGACTTCGAAGCAGACGCACGGTCAGCTCCAGCGTGGCCAGTCGCACTTTGCTGCCTGTTGTGCATAAAACAATTTCAAACAAATAGTTCACATGGGTAAGAAGTAAACAACCAGAAAAGGAAACCAGTCAAAAGTAAATAATGAACCAAGCACAGAAACCAGTCAAAAGCAAATAATGAACCAAGCACAGAAACCAGTCAAAAGTAAATAATGAACCAGGCGCAGAAACCAGTCAAAAGCAAATAATGAACCAGGCACAGAAACCAGTCAAAAGCAAATAATGAACCAAGCGCAGAGACCAGTCAAAAGTAAATAATGAACCAGGCACAGAAACCAGTCAAAAGTAAATAATGAATCAGGCATGGAAACCAGTCAAAGGCAAATAATGAACCAAGTGCAGAAATCAGTCAAAAGTAAATAATGAACCAGACATGGAAACCAGTCAAAAGCAAATAATGAACCAAGCACAGAAACCAGTCAAAAGTAAATAATGAACCAGGCATGGAAACCAATCAGTTCTCAATGCCAAATTTTTACTATTAATTAATTATATTATTTGTATTTCAACAGCAAAAATATTAAAGTTCAGCATATTACTGCATTGCAGCAACTATATAATGCAACTATACAATACATACAAAATAAAATTCTTCATTTCATTTTGACTTTTCACCTGTGCAATGTATTCCATTCAAGATTCTTACACAAAATTACCAATCCATGCAAGCAGACATTAACAATCTGAAACTAGATATGAAAGACGCAAGATTAAGTGATGCTCACCGCTTTGGCAAGAAAGTGACATTATCTGAATCAACTGTTGAACCAGGAGCATGTTATAATGATGCTTTGTCTATAAAAAAAAACAACAAACTCAGTTGTAAGCGTGGGAAAAACACATCTTAGCAGAATGCAAAATCAATAGACACTTACTTATCCATTGAAATATTTGCTACATTTTAGCAAATCTTGTATATTATGAAGAGTATTATGATGGCATCACAAATTCTGACGAAGCTAATGCCAATTATCTTGCATTAAAGTAAATGTCTTTTTATTAGGAAATGAATATGGCAGCAGTCCAACCCTAGACACATAAACTGTCAATGCACAAGTCACTGCTCAACTGAATAGACAAAATATCGAATGGATTACGGGTCGGAATGTGTCGATTACTTTTATACATGAGCATTTGCATTAACAAATGCTATTGAAACTATATTCAGATGTTTTATAATAAAGACTCAAATAAAAATTAACTTTCCAAAAATCTAAAAGCAAGCAAAAATACTTTTTAACCCTTTTGCCCTTGTGGCAATCTTGGCAATAACCAATATGCTATGAAGCTGAAATATAGGCCATATCGGACCAAAGGGTTAAATAACATTCCTCTCTGAAGTGCCAATATTTTAGCCCTGCAGTGACAAACACACACACACCAGCTGCCCCGATATAAATGATCGCTCACAAACAATTGACTTTACGTTCTTGTCTACGTTCTATGTCATGATCTACTCTACATTTGATGGAATGCAACATCAAAAACTCACCTCTGATTTATCTGTCGGCAGATTAACAGAATCCATAACTGTCTCATCAATACCTAAGAAAAGCAAAAAAGCAAGAATAATACTTTCAGAAATTTCAACAACAGCCTCCTCATCTATACCGATACAGTCACAAATATTTTAGGATACAAAAATAAACACAAATCCATATCCAGCCGCTGTATTTTCGTTAATACAGCCAATATTCATGCTTAAAACAAAGAAAATTTATAGAGGATATAGCATTACGGAAAATCTAATCCATAAAAGAGAGTGCAAAAGGGCATGTTTTATCCATGAAACCCATGTTCTTCATAAACTGTAAAAACTTAACCCTTTGACCTGGGCAGGCCACTTTAGCAGCCTGCCGGATAGGCACAGGCTAATCGCTAGGATGCAACGGGTTAGAAGCACATAGACGATTGACAAAGGACCTCTTACCATAGTTGTGGCCTAGGGCGTAGAGCAGACAGAGCGCAAACAGGGCCTCATAGTCATCCACAGTACAGTCCAAAGCAGCCAGGATTGCAGACAAATAGGGTCTGGAAAATCAGAAAAACGCAGAACTAAATTCGATCGACATTACATTACACATCTGATCAATGCACTGCCCTCCAGTAGCACTGAAACTACAAAAATTCCAGTTTCTTGCCATCGTTTCCATACACATTTCAATTATGCTAGTTTCAGAAGAGGTTTACCCGGAATGCATCTCACCCAACTCCCAACGCCCTTGAAGCAGTTACACTAAGGGTCTGGAATGGTCAACCACCGGCCAGTCAACTCCCACCATCACTAGATACGTTTAAGGAGCGCTTCAAGACCTGGCTATTTCAAAATAGTTATAATTCTGTTTGAAACTGTAATGTGTTCATGTAGTCCTTCCAGATTAGTCACCACAATAATCTTAACTTTAGTAGTAGTAGTAGTAGCAGCAGCAGCAGCAGCAGTGCAGCAGCAGCAGCAGTAGTAATAGTAGTAGTAATAATAATAATAATAATAATAATAATAATAATAAGAAGAAGAAGAAGAAGAAGAAGAAGAAGAAGAAGAAGAAGAAGAAAGCAGAAACCTAAATGACATTGAAATCGTCCGACCTGTCTCGGAGGCTAAACTCTGGATGGACAGAAGCCGCGCTGTGCTGAAGGAGTTTCTCCTCGTCCGTTGAATTCGGGTGCGGATCGACGGACAGAGCGGACGGAGAAAGTGACGCAACATCAGGAAGCGCGGTGCTCGTTTCTGATGCTGAAGCTTCTTCGTGAACTTCTGAAATCAGCATCAGATACAACATCAGCTATAAACATTCAAACTCTTGCTGTCAATCTTGCTGTTTCCCTCTGACTGATCTCTGGAATGACGTGGTCTTTAACGGATGGACTTGGAAGTACCAACAATTGATAGGCCTAATCTTGGAGTATTAGAACTGGTGCTATAGAAGCGCATAATTAGTATTATCATCCCCATTGCAATGCTAAAATGTCAACAGAGAAATGCATTACCTTCTTCAGTTCCTGCATCTGAAGTCTCTGATGGAACTGGATCTTCAACAGGAACACTGTCCTGGACTGATCGACCCAATTCAGACTCCTTGGCCTGAAAGTCCGCGTACGGCCCATGCTGTGTCCTGTCAAGGGTCTCAGCCAAAGGCTCCGGCTTCACAAACCCTCACAAACCCTACACATATATATATACATGTAAATATACAGTATATACATATATATGTAAATATATATACATATATATATATGTATATGTATATGCATACATATATATGTATATATACATATACATATATATGTACACACACATATATACCGGTACAGTGGTGTCGGCAGAAATTTTTCCAGGGGGCAAAAAACAACAGTCACAATTAATATAGTTTTCAAGATATTCAATTCCACAGTTCAGTCCTAAGCTAAAGTTAAGTTTCTCAAGTTCACTTTGTGTATCAGTAGTGTTTTAATGTACAAATATTGGCTAAAAGCCAAAATGTATCTAGCCACAAAATTAGATTTGCATTTTCCAGAGGGTGGGGGCAAGAGCCCTTCCTTCCCCAATGTGAGGGCGCCCATGTATATACATATATATAAAATATTGAATCAATGCTATACACAATTCTCTTGGCAATATGGCTATCAAATTGTTAATATCAACAAATATAGCAGTATTACAATTACCAACAATACCAACAGATCAACTCTTTAGGCCTTTATACCTTCAACATTCAATGAATATCACAATGATACTCACAGTGATATTCAGTGACTTGGTCACGTAACTTTCTACCATTGATTTATCTGTACGTTCATTATGTCGTTCTGGCAAAGTCAAAGTTTTCATTGTAAGATTTGATTGGTTACAGGTAAAACCGAGCACACGAGGAACATACCAGGTGAACCGGTTCCTGTTGACCAGCAACACCGGTGTCATCTGCGGCGTCACCAAAGATGATCTCTGCCAGGCGAGAGACGAGTGACTGGTGGTTCAAAATAAGCAAGACCTACAAAACAACGTAACAAAACGTAACTCCGACGTTCGGCTTTTGCAGAGAAACACATGTCACACTCCATAATCTTTAGCAGAATTTCTAATATACAAAGAATTAAATCTGTGTCATAAAATCAGTCACTTAACTCACAAATTGTTCTCATAATTATGTCCTGTTACATTACCTTACATTTCAATGCAATTTTACCAGCATGAACTGTATTCGTAAATTAAATTAATCTAAGTCAGGACGTCTGCATTGGGGGAAGAAAGAGACGCCATCTACCTGCGAAAGGAGAAAGAGCGCAACAGATGGCCTTAGTCGCGGCTGGTCGACCTGAAAGAACGAAAGCAAATAAGAGATGACAAGCACTTTCACTGATTCGACAAATCTTAAAACTACCAAATGTTTCACTCGTGACCACAAAGTAGAAAATTACAGTCTGGCCAAAACAGTTTATCATTTAATTCTGTCAACATTACCTACCACAAACACAACAAAAGAAATGCAAGTCATTATCACAATTATAAATTAATTAATTAAACATTTAAGAATAAGCATACACTGTAGATACTATACTACCTTTGAATGAACCATCTAAATTCACAAGATTTTACTTGCTTACATACAGCAACAATAAAACAGGCACCAACAATAACCCAGAGCAAACAATCACATTAAAATAACTAGATTCAACAAATCAATAAACTCCTTTGGTGCCACTATCATAATGCCTAACGACATCAGCCACATTTAAATAACTAGATTCAATCAATCAATCAATCAATCAATCAATCAATCAATCAATCAATCAATCAATCAACTTCTATGGCATGGCACTTTCATAATGCCCAGGGCATCAGCCAATGGCGCACCAAATCCAATCCGAATTAAAGCCAGGTCATGCTGGAACAACCAATAAGATGGACGACTGATGATTGATGAATGATACTTAACAGTGAGCGATGAGTGACAATTTGATGATGATGATGATGATGATGATGATGATGATGATGATGATGATGATGATGATGATGATGGTGACAATATCTGCTATGTTACCTCCCGAGTGTCATCGGCAGGAGGTTGTTGTCGTAACGAACTGATGTACAGCGGAATGAGAAGACGGTCGAGGAGATGGCAGCACAGGACTTCATTGAGGGCTTCGATCTTCAAGCACAGGATGTCGTTGAGATAATGGAGCTGATCGAGGTGCTCAGCAACGAGATCGGCCAATCGATTGCGACTGTTATGACTGCAAAACAACCCATTAGCACACAGGTGCTACACAAATGCACCCTGTTACATTACCTTACATTTCAATGCACTTTTACCATCATGTATTCATAAGAGCATTCACAGCAAAACAACCCATCAGCATAGCGTTGGCATACAGGCACTACAAAAATACCCCGTTACATTACCTTACATGTGATCGTAATTTAACAGCATATAATCATAAGAATTTTCACAGCAAAAGGCCAATTATTAGCAGAACATATTAACAACAGAATAACGATTAATAAAACAGGGGTCCCGAACAGCAGTAAAGTAAATAGTAGCTAGTAATACTAGCTCAGATGTTTCAAAATCTTCAGTGCACATTAGTATGCAAAACTCTGAAATATCAGAAGAAACTACTCTATGTCGTTGCGGACGCAGGCGTCGAGGGTAAGAACATGATCTCCGATGAAATAAACGAGGTTCGAGAAGTAAGGGGCGGCGGTCTTGTCTCGAATGTATCTCAGCATACATCGGTCGTCCACTGGAAAAAAATAAAAGCAACCGACAATGTGAAACCCGACAAAAAAAACAGCTTCAATTTATGAAAATACAAACGATAAACCTAGGAAAACGCACAGAAAAGTAGACATGTAAAAGTGCACGTGTGTGTGAGTAAGTAAGTAAAATCTCATGAATTTTCTATAGAGCTTTCAAAGGAGTAGTAGTAGTAGTAGCCAGTTAGTCCCAGGCGCTTGGTCTATCGTTGAAATAGCCATAGAGTGTGTGTGTGTGTGTATGTGTGTGTGCATGGTTGGAATTACTGGCAACATCAATGCAGATGACAGTATATAAAGTTTACATTAAAATTTATAAATAAATAAAAGTCTGATGGAGGAAGTATTAATTAGTCTACAATCAGATTACTGGCATAATGTCGTCTGCAGAGCTTTTTAATATTAACAATGTCCAATACGTTGTACAATATGAAGTATCCTGAATTCAACAACAACCAGGTTCTGCTGTAACTACTACATCAAAGTTAAGAAAAGAAAAGAAAAGGAGTTCAGTTTCCATTGAGGCTTTTCATAGTCTCCAAAGAAACGAAACCAAAAAATCAACGCAGAACTAATAAAGTCACGAAGAATATACCCAGAATGCTAAGTACTAGTAACAGCATGTGCCTCTGAAGCACCACAAAGTTCTCCAAATTTTAATTAAATGCAACTTATGTAACAACATCCACAGCAGTACCAGATATATTCGTTAGGCTCAACAGTATTCCAGTATCCAAATCAATCTCATCATATCTCATGTCTACTATAATTCTCAGTCAAAATGGCTTCAGCAAACACTCCAACATCAACAACATGATACAGAATACACAAGCAAATCCACAATGGAACGGAAAATATGTAACACTGGTCACAGATACAACACAGATTTCCATAAGAAATCGACCTTACCAATCGGTTGACCGGATTCGTCCAACTGTGACGTAAATCGACATGCTGTTAGCAGACAGAAAGCGCAGCGTCAACAAAGAGACACATTAATTTCCCAGATCGAAACAAATCCTAACTAACTACACGCTGAAATGGTCACAAGGTAAACACCGAAGCAAGTAAGAAAGCGTTAATGATAAAAGTAGGCAGACAAAAAGACTTGCAGTCTTTCTAATTTTAGAGCAAACAGAAAAGATGGGGTGACATCTTTAGGCAATTCGCAACTGAAACACCGAAGGGAAATGAAAGAGCACCGTATGCTGTTAATCAAATCCAGAAAAATTCAGATTATCCTGTCATCTGGATCTTCATTGACAAATGAATTCAAAGGGTATTACCATATGCGCCAATGGAACCCAGAAGAGTTTCAAGAAATAATATAAATTTACAATGTCAACTATGAAATACACAAATATCAACATAGAATCTAGCTGCATTTCAAACTCTTGAAGACAACTAAGGATTTGAAACGCAAACTTTCTCAAGACAAATATTATTTTCCACAGTAAAATTCCACACTTCGGCAAACGTTAGTTGAAAATAATTGAGCTTTGAAACTACACTTCAAAGAATTCACTGGTGAATTAAGACAGAAGGGAGGCAATTGGCAAAGGAGCGTAGCCGCTGTACGAAATATTTGTATCCAGCCACAAACAGCACTCGGCATTCATTTTGTTCTGCTTCAAAATCAGAAAACAGTATTGAAATTTGGGCAAAAAGTAAAGTGACGTCACCTCACGAAATTCACTCGCCAAAATGTCCAATTGTCACAGACCTTCCACTTTCCATTAGCCGCATTCTAGTTCCAGAACTATTTTCGATATTTTACCACTTCAAATTCTTTCACAAATTCTAATACCAACCTGAATCTGAATTTGGCAAGATACCGAATCCCGTACAGAAGTAGTAAGCAACAGCAAGAAGTTAACTAAATAAGCAGAAAACCCTATAAAACCATTTCGGCAAACCTCGATAAACGTTAAGAGTGATTGTTCTCACTGCAATGCGGACCATACTTTCCGGATGGTTGAAGAACTTGATGGCTTCTGTGTACAGCGCAAAATCATTTGTATGCTGCAATACAAACATAGCACAAACTGAAAATGCCTGACAACATCAAATTTCAAAGCTCACCAAAATCTCATATAATACAAATTATCAAGGACATAACTGATTTGAGTAATTTACCGATTTCCGTGGGCATTATACTTGAGATTTTACGCTACATATTTTGCTTCCCACAATTATTACTGGTAGTCGGTTTACCATTACAAATTACCACAAAGCCAGCAAAATATCTCAAATAATAAAGCAATAAGGCTTAAGCTTTAATAAATTAGCCATAATGTAAATCAAACTTTAATTAATTAGTAGTTAACGAATGCACAGATGATGGTGATGGTGACAATGATGATGACAATGGTGGTGACAATGGTGATGATGATGATGATGATGATGATGATGATGATGTGACAACAGTGATAGTAACCTCATTGTAAAAGAAGTGGATCGTATGTTTGTTAAGCTTCAATGACAGCGTTTTCAAAAATGAAATATAGTAAGCCATAACCTAACCAAATAGAAAAACAATTATTACTAAAACTTCCACACAACTAGATGGTAACTACGCAATAGCTACCAGTTTCTATGATAATTTCTGAGCCAGCAATTTAAGAAGTCCTGAAAAATTACAAAAGCATCTTAATCATGCATCAGACTCAGTTCATTTAAAAACAAGAATAACCCTTTTGTCATTTAAAAACAAGAATAACCCTTTTACCACATAAGGCCAATATTTAGAATTCATAGCCTGTAGGGAGGATATGAATTGCTGGGGTCAAAGAGTTAACATATTATTTATGCTAAAATTGTAATTAGCAGGACATAAAAGCAATGGATTCAGCATGATAATCTACCTTCCTACCAGAAAATAAATCCATTAAAATGAAATAGATTACCTCCTCATCAGAGAAGTCGAATTTATGAACAATAATGGAATTAATATGGTTATTTGAAAGCAAATAATCTAAAACAAACAGGAAACAGAAGCAATTTATCAGTTAAACAAACTTCAATTAATAAAATCATAATCATACACCATGAAACTTCAATAAGAATCAGAGGACACTGATTTGTCATGCTAAAATGTGACAGATTCACTTATGAACTAGATCAGATGCCCCCGCCCCCCCATTGTCCAAGCACCAAGACCACCCTGTTCCATCAAATCATATTAAAACCTTCAACACTGCTCCAGATATTTGAAGAAAAAACCTAAGAAGAAGTCTACTTCAAATAGGCAAATACCAATGCTGCTATTACAGTCAAACCCACTTAACACTGCACTTAATTTAATATGCGATGTTAAGCAGTCAGCTTCAGCCGAATCAAAATACATAGTCGTTAAATGAATCAGTAAAATAAATATTGAGTCATAAAAAAACATTGTGAAATAATGAGGAAATGTGATATTAACCCCTTAACCCCTTAACTGGGGATCCCGGATATATCCGTCCATTTTACATTGAGTTACAGTTAAATACACAGTTAAGGGGTTAAGCTACCATCTACTTTGTAACTACGAGGGTCATTCCATAAATAAGTTATAAAACAATGCAGTTTAGTTAGTTTTTACAATAAAAGAAATCTGAAATATACACTTTGAAGAAAATTTTATCTGGAACAACCTAGACAAAGTTTACAGTGATGACGTCACACTGACGTCATCTGTAAACATTGAATATGGCGAAGTTGCCGTTAAATGCATCCTGCGAGGAACAACGTGCAGTTATTCGTGTTTTATAAGGCTAAGGGATTTAACATGAATGTCATTCACTCTGAAATGTGCCCAATATATGACAAATGTTTTACCAAGATCAGCGATACACTGTTGGTGTAATAAATTTGCCTCAGATGCATTGAGAAACTTGTTGCTCGGTGGGACACATGTTTAAACAAGCAAGGCAGATATGTCGAAAAACGATATAGTAATTTCAAAATTTACATCTAAAACATTTACTCATACTCATACATCTTTTCACTGATTCATTTGAAGTTGATTAAATGAAAATGCTTAATGCAGAGTTTTGTGACGGAAAACATTGTTGGGTAAAATAATTCACAGACTCACTGTGTTATACGTGCAAGTAATGTCATAGAAATGATGTCATATTTATGAAACAATGATATTTCTGTTCGTCATTAAATTCTGCACAAAACGCATATCTCGGATCTGTTTCATTGTAAAAACTAACTATACTGCATCGTTTTGTAACTCATTTATGGAATGACCCTCATATGTGCAATGCAACAGAGTATACTCGGTTACGGCTGTTTAAGGGTTAAGCAGTGTGCCAATATTAAATTTACATTCAAGCAGTCAAATAAAATATATAATATGTATATATGGTGATAAATGCAGACATGGCATGACAAGGATGTCACAATGTTTGGGTTCAACTGTACCAATAATAGATTAACGATTAATCGAGGAAGCTTTAACTTACAAACTGAGGTTTCGTTGCTGATGTTATCAAACAGGATGTTCAACGTCTGAAGTAACTGAACGCAGATTGTGTGTCCGGACTTCTGGCGCATGAAACGAAGAAAGAATAGAAGCATGTTCTTCTCAAGAAAAAAGCTGAACATAAATAGAATCAAAATTTAATCAATTAATTATTATTGCAAATCAATTAGAAATTTATAAACAAACACCTTTTGAACAAATGCATCAACCGATAACATATGATACATCAAAATTTTACTACTGAAGCTAACAAAATGGTAAAGATAACAAGCTTCAAAACAAAGAAACAGTCAGTTGCTTCACAAATGAACAATGTGTCAATTGTGCAGTATCATCAGTAAAATGTACCAGGTCAGGCAGTTTCAATCACCAAGTCAAGCAGTTTCAATCACTCCCATCGGGCCAATAGTATGTTAGCTTAAATCACTGATAGAAAGAGCAAGAGAATTTCATTCGTTCAACAAGACTTGCATTTATTTAAAGTCAACCATAGACCTTCAAATGCTCTCTACTTACTTGCACACTTACTTATTCAATGATCTTCTTTGCACATATGAAGCAAATCCTTCTGGGAAAAACTAAGAAACCAAAGCAACCATTTTTGAAGCTACACCCTGAAACTGATAATACTTACTCAAACACCGAGCCGTCATTCTGATCGCCCCAGATCAAAATCTCCGAGATGGATCGAAGAGTCTCGACCAGAAGACTCGGGTTCTGCTCAGTGACCGCTTGATTCTTGCACAAAACACCGTGAAGATATCTGAGAAGAAAAACAAAATGAAAAACAGTTGATATCACCTACATGATTCTCCTACATTTTCATCATTATAATCACCATCATAATTATAAAAATGATAAGAATATCTTCTGATGCAAACAAAATTAATAAGCGAAAGTCTAAGATCATTTTTCTAATTCATTCAAACCCTCGTCAAACGATAGTATATCACTTACTAGTGCTACAAACGTTCACAGATTTGACCGATCACTTCTGAGTGACAGATCGTACGAGGCGCCATATAAATTATCATCGGTTCCGCCTACATTTGAACGTACAACGTAAAACATTAATTGAGAAATCGTACTTTAACTAAAAGAAAACATATCTGTCGAGATAAAAAGTACAGTCAAGCCAATCCGAGTCCGATTACTGCGAACATCTAATACTATCATACAGTAACATTAAACGGGTTCGACTGTACATTAATCATCGTTATAGAGTAAATATACGCTAACTTGAGGTGTTCCAGGGAGTGCGGATTCTTCGGTTTCCAGACGCCGCCACTTCCGCCCATCCACGACTTCGATTTACCAAACATTTTCCACCGATCAGTTCCAGGAAAACGACTTGAAAACAAGTGTTTTTCCACTGATGATCGCTCGCACTTCGGTCGCCATCTTGATGCTGTTGGGTTGTCGTTGCTAGCGGCTGTCGCCAGAATCGACCAAACCACAAATCGCTAAATCGATTCTCTAGCGCATTAATTTATAATAATTATAATTATAATTTATTAATATTATTATTATTATTATTATTATTATTATTATTATTATTATTATTATTATAGTGATTTGAAGTGATTATGGAGGCTAAGTCTGAAAACCACTTTAGGTTTATTGTTCTATCTATAAAGAAAAATGAAAAACTCATTCTCTCTTTCTCTCTCTTTCTCTCTGCAGACAGCAGAACACATATGTAGCAAGAATATAAAGGTTCCTAGGTTTGACACGTGACAAATATATAGAGAAGGATTTATGGGTGCTGACATGCCAAACATTAAAACCTTATAAACTAAAAACCTAGATTTTATCTATAAGAAATCTAGAATTTTTCCAGCCCTGTCACAAACAACATAATGATTTATGTCAACCATCGATACCTTGGTTACAAGCAATGGACTGTATGATAATATCCATTAAATTTCAAAATTATCAGAATTCCAGAATTTTGACACAAGGCAGGACACTAGACACTACCAGGGCGCGATTTGCGGGGGGAATCTCCCCCCCCACTGCCCAACTGCATCCCCTCTACTGCTACATCCCCCACCACTACATCCCTCCCACTGCTACAGTTTCCAACAACTACATCCCCCCAAGCTCAACATATTCCCCACTGCTCCAGGTCACAAATCACACCCTGGACACCACAAGCTTAAAATGATCACGTCTGCAGTTGTCTATGGCAAAGGACATTAACTTGCAAAACTTCAACAAAGAAGAGAATTGAATAACTTTATTTCTATACTTTATCAGAAGATTTGTACCAGTACAAAAAATGTTCAATTTCAGTGATTTACTATAATTAAATTCTATTATTCTAATCTAATTCACAGTGATATGCACATCTGAAACAAATCAAGCAAGATAAGAAGTTAGTCAATTTTACTCCTAAATCAATAATGAAAATTCCTACATTACCTATTTAAGCTATATCTGTTAACCTATATGCTAATAGATATCAGTAGATAGCTTTAAGCACCCTTTACTTTGACCTTCGTTATCACACGGCGCTATAGAAGCCGCCTTGCTAATAATAATAATAATAATAATAATAATAATAATAATAATAATAATAATAATAACAATAATAGTAATCAGTGGCATTTGTGAACGGTCCAATGCAACAATTCAAAAATTTCACTTGCACAAGAGCAATTAACTACCAAATCAATACGCTTAATGTACAAGAGTTACACAATATATGGTACACGCACATCCCAACGCATGGTAGAAAACCAGAAAGTTCACAAAAATAGGATAGTTTTTGAAAATTCATCACCAGTCAATTTGTGTTGTGGTTTTTCTGTGCCTCTATAGAAGCCAGCCACGGAAACTGACAATTATATTAAAGGCATTATAGAAGTCCCTTGTTACAATACATAACATTACCATGATCATAATCTCTAGTGTCCAAACTCAAGTACATGCTTTTCATCAATAAGCAGTAATCGCAGCGGGGCACTTCTGAGTGATTCTTCAGAAGAGGCGCGATACAAATATTCCATTACATTATATTACATGCTACAGAACCTTCAACAGACAGCTGTTGGAAAATGAGACAGTGCTAACATCTACAAAATCAAATCAATGCCCAAACAAAAATTCAGTCAAAAAAGAATTCTGATATTTGACTTGTAGCACTCTTAAGCCTACAATGTCCACAAAATCACGCTAATCATGAAATAAAAAGAAACAAACTGGACTAGAATCAATAAACGACAGTATTGTATTATTATAAACACGTATCTACATATACAGTCTTTGGTATTCCATCAAATGAACTTAAACAAATACTGCAGAGATTTTCTGAAAATTACAGTTAGTGTTACACTTGAAATAACTGCAAGAGAATGTTTCAAAGTTACATCCGAAGAATGCTATCATCACAAGAAACAAATATCAACAAAACCTTATATCTTTTTGCAATTCAGATACTTTATTTGATACATGACAAAAACAGAATCATACTCTTAACTGACAATAAATCCAGAAGATAAAATCTCAAAGTCAAAACTCAAAAGTATTCATTCAGCAAAGTCCACTTTAAATTTTGACAGAACTGTCCATATTTGATAAGAACACAGCTTCCAAGGTCTCAAAACTCTTCAATAAATAAACAAAATGCCTTCACGCTTGCATCAGAGAAAAACTTACACAAAACAAGAAAAAGTTACACCCAGAACTAGGAGAATATTAGGAACAGATGAGTGGCTAAAGCCAAGTCACAATAACTGAGAAATATTTCACTGCAAACAGTACGGCCTATAACAGACTTTGTAAATAAGTTCTCACTAAATAATGCGACTTAAAGTGATGCTGTGCCAGTGACAAGAGTCTACAAACAAGTTCTAATATCATTTCTGTCTCCCATTTTTTCAAACAGGATTCATACTATAAAGACTGCTATACCATGCACAGTGAAACTACAGAATTTGATCCTACTGTCAACTGACCCTATAATCACATGCAAGCAATTTCACTGCAGAGAGATTTCAGTGTATCTAGCATTACTAGACTGAAGAATTCAATCCAAGTTTCAACACATTAGTTCAGTTTCACAGCCAATCCGATACTTAACGTTAAGTATTAAATTATCTCCAGAACACAATCAAATCAGAAAAATTCTACAGACACATCCAACCGAATTGTCTCACTGATTCTTCTCCTGCGCCAAACTGAAGTCTGCATCGGATGACAGTGTCAGAGGAATGGGTTATAAGCAGGTGGATACGATGATGCTGATCCAGCAGCATACATCGGGGTGATATTGGGGGAGGGTTGGGTCATTGGGGGACCGCCCCAAACGCCCTGGACAGGCGTAGAATGCGACACCGGCATCTGATTAAGCGGGGTGCTTCGGCCGGCCTGCTGCTGAGCTGCGAAGGGGTTCACGGCCGGCGAGGGACTCCTGTTGGTTGACCCCAAGGCCGCAAATGGGTTCATGTCTGAAAGAAACACAGCAGAAAACCCACTTCAAGACAAAAACGCAGCCAGAAAAAAATCAACTTAAAATCAGGCAAAAATAAGGCTTAAAATTCAATCAGAAAAAAATTTGTGCTTCTTTCTCACAATTTTCAAAATATGAATTGAAATCTAACACAACAAGTAATTTTCACAATATTTTCCACAGCATACTCTCACCTCATGGTCATAGAAGCCATAGCAGATAACCAATGCTAAGTGGCTTCATTTAACTGAACTAATCTAGCACAAAATTATATGTAATTTAAAAAAGTCAAGAAAACCTAAGAGTAAATTACTATGGATACCAAAATGCAGAAGAAACACACTGGTTGTTGATGCTGGCTGTGCCACTAGATTGTCCAGGTTCACAAGACTGGCGTTTTCCCCAAGAAATTCCTTCGGCGATTTCCGTCGTGCCGGCTGATTTGCAGACTGGTTGGGAGGCTCTACCAGTGACTGGCCTAATGCAGCCATGTCCCATGGATTGCTTCCGGTTCCACCAGACACAGAAGACGTGTCAGCTAAGCGACAGAAACCACAGTGTCATTTATATTAGACAAAAGGAAGGCCGTCTAAATTCCTCATTGATGAATGATGAAACGTATTTGGACAACATAAACAATTATAACAATCTAAACAAAAACTCCCAAAACTCAGATAAAAAGCAAATTTAAGTAAAATAAGGCTACAAAAAATTAGAGCTACAAGAACAAGAGTAAAACCAATAAATACACACACACACACATACACAGGTGGCACAAAAAGCGGACTATATCAAATGCCAAACCTAAATGTGACTAGTCCGGTTTTTTGCACCACCCTGTATATACATATATACAAACACATAAAAATATATATCTATATACATATTACATACACATACACATATATATATACAAACAAACACATACAAATATATACATATATATATATATATATTAGGGTGGCCCACGATACTATGGGATAGAAAAAAAGTATAATTTTCGGTTCTCCACAAGGCTGCCCTTGTTACACTCAAATGTGTGCAGGCAGGTTTTTGTACATATTGATGCATATTTGAAGGTCGCTACCAGAAGCATCTTCTTACTGCTGACTGTTTAATTACTCATTTGATTTGGGCGGCTGATGCTGAAGGGTTTGCCTCTCGGTTCTTTTTAATAATTTTCCCACGTATATACACATCAACAGCTGAAAGTGAAGCATTCACTACCACTTATTCTCCATTGGGATGGGAAGCTACTTCCTGACATTACTGGCAGTGGTGAGCTTGTTCTTGTTGATCGTATATAATTTTGGTGATAGTGGGCAAACAGAACAACTATGTGCCTAAAATTAGCAGAGGAACTGGCAACAATCACATAATGACTGGAAACTGGAAGAACTGGTGCAGGGACTATGTTTGATGCAACAGCATCCAACACGGCTGCGTTTGTGTGCCTGCACCCTCATTGAAAAAGCAATCGGTAGAGAACTGGCGTGGATAGCATGCCGTCATCAGCATGCTGGCAGCCGTGTTTTTCTGCAGTTCTTGGACCATCCTGTGGACCTGAGATCAAATCTTCCAGAGGTTTATAAGATGTGGCCAATTATAACGTATAAACCAGCCAGATTTTCAGATTCCAATCCCGACAGTAACATGTTTAAATTATACAGACACAAATTTTGTCATTCTACGCTGAAGCACTGAAATGTAAAGCACCAAGAGAAGACTACCGTGAGTTGGTTGAACTGAGCTATCTTTTTCTTAGAGGTTCATTGGAGGGTCATCCCAGGTTTCATTGGTGCATTGCACAGAGCCAGGTGGATGGCATCTATTCCTGAAAATGTTCTTATTCAAAGGTCAGTTAAATCTGATGGCACGTGAGCAGAATGGCTTATCAAACATTTCTGTCTTCGTTGCCGTCCTCTTTGCTGCTTCTGGCATGAAGCTCCTCTTGCACAATGTGCACCATTCAACGACTTCAAGGTGCTTGATCTTCTACATCATTACCCAGTGTCAACTGTTATGCTGCAATCAAGGCATTCTCTTTGATTTCTCTGAACATCTTATCACACTTGCCTTATTTGATGATAAAGTGAGCAAAACTAAGCAATGGCCCAACTTCTCCCGTCCATCAAACTCCAATTTCAGGCGCCTGGACCTTTCAACTATTCTACCCCTCTTGAAGAATATGTTACCAGCAGATCTTTGAAGCTGTTAGCTGACAAGGACGAACAGCAAAAAGCTCAGTCTTTCTTATCCAAGCCAGTTGCTTTGTGGACTGAAGACAGTATATTTCAGGAAATGAAACAAAGCGTGAAGCTTCTCAAAGTTGTCAATGACTGCGCAAAATTGCTCTCATTCGGTCATATAACAATACCCTTACAATAAACGAGGATCAAAAACAATATCTGGTGAAGCTGGTCAGCAGACACAGGAAATTATTTCCAATTCCTACAAAGGCAGCTCTGTCACGCTCACTTACTCAAAAATAAATCCTGACTTTGAAGCTAAGACTCTCTTACGTTTACCCTAAAGGCGCTGGACTCTTTGCTAACCCTACTTAATTTAATATACCTAATAAACTGATTGAAAGGCTGATATTGCATTTAATTATTTTGGATTTCAATCTGTTATAGGTAAGTTGAATGGTTTGCATTACACTAATACAGTCAAGACAGTAATAAACTGCTCGTTTCTGATTATCGATATACATACAACAAGAAGTTGCAATTGGTAGCTACCTCTAAATATCGTCAGATCATCATAAAATTTTACATATCTATTACTAGCATCAAGTGGAACATGTGCAGCCTTGTGGATAAACAAATTTTTAACTTTTTGTTTTTTAGACACCTAATATATATATATATATATATATATAATATATATATATATATATATATCTGCATACATACATATACATACATTATTACATATACTTATATGCACATATAAACATAAAGACATACACTGAACTAAATTAAACATACAACCCACCTAATGACAGCTGAGGGGTGGAGACAGTTGATGGAAGCAGCATCCCTGGCTGCTGCTGCTGCTGCTGCTGCTGCTGCTGCTGCTGCTGCTGTGACAATGACTCACTGATGGAAGGACTTTTTGATCTCGATGTGCTAAGAAGATCAAACTCATCGTCCATCTCTCCTCCTCCACCTCCTCCAATTATGGCACCGGCGTTGGCAGCGCTCAGCGTCTGCATCTGGGACTTGGCGGGCGACTCCCAGGGAGACGGACAGGGGCTGCTGCTCGGCGCCCAGACTGAAAACAGAGAAAAAGGTCGTCAGAAAAAAATAGAAAACAAACAAATATCGTCTTTAGTTAGTTGGTTAGTCAATTTTCCACAAATGCCATAAATACAAAAACACAAATTCTCCACAAATTTTAGATGAAATGAAAGAAGAAGCAGAGGAATGGATAAAAGAGAAACCAGTCAATCGGGAGATCGGAGAACTTTAGCAGGCGTCACAAAGTTTATTTCAAGTAACAAGGGAAGTTACAAGAGCAGGATATCCAGCTGATGCTCCACCGTAGATCACCAAGGGCTGGCACCCATACGGCTACACCTAAACCCATGCACCTCTGCATGACAGGACTCGTGTCCAATGACCATCAATTGAATATCAAGAGAGATTACATAGACGAAGGCAAGGCAATCCATTATCTGTAAAAATGGCGCTGAATTAATTCTGCAATAAGGACAAATTATGAGGAGATGGTCAATTCTGGCATCATCATCATCATCATCATCATCATCATCATCATCATCACCACCACCACCATCATCATCATCATCACCACCACCACCACCACCACCATCATCATCAACATCATCATCATCTCCTTCTTCTTCCTCCTCCTTCTTCTTCTTCTCCTTCTTCTTCTTCAAGTTCTCTGCATTGTGTAGGTCCATTGGTAGCTTTGCCAATCTTCTGTGCTTTTTGCCATAGTTCTAATATCTTTTCTATTTCGTTGAGTTTCCTCTTAATTACCTGCATGAAAAACAGCAGAAATTACCCGGCATGGGATCCAAATTTCCGATCCAAGGATCGCCAGAGGCAGGCATTGTCTGCTTCTGAACACACGACTGAGACGGACTTGAAGCCCACGGATCGACAACTGCGGTCGATCCCACGGATGCCCAGGGATCGGCGGCTCGAGGAGTCGTCATCCACGGGTCAAACGACATCGCCGGGGCAGGCGTGTCAAACGTCCCGATGTCGAGAAGAGTCACTTGCGGCTGAAATTCAACACAAACACATCAACTTCTACATATACCTGCTTGATTTTAACCCTTACACCGCCGGAACCGAGTATACTCGGTTATATTGCATATAGTTACAAAGTATCTGTTGGCTTAAGAGTTAACTCACCATAAAACAAGGCCTCAACCATTTTTCGGGAGAAATAAACGCCCATTAAAACCGTGAATGAATAATATATTCGGAGAATCTTGTTGCTAATCAATCTTACAGCACACTCAAAGTCACTAATGTTCCATTACACAGAAATTCCACACAATTTTCAATTCCCACTCATAGCCGATGTCTTGTGTTTGCCTTCAGTTAATGCTGACTATTCTTAATATGTCATCAATGTGCGATAAATGGATGATCAATGCAAGTCAGCTGTACACAGTAATTCAACACAGAATTCAACAGTCAACACCAAATACAGTTCCTTTAGACAAGGGGTATTCAACTGGCGGCCCATGGGCCAAATTCGGCCCGCCAAGGAGTGTGAAAAATGACCTGCAAAGATACTGGAACGATAAATAACTTTTGGCAATACTTACAAAATATTTTTGTAATGTATTGTTTTCAACTTACCCATTTTCTATTACTTATTAACTATATTTTTGTAACTAAGAAATAGATCTCCCTGGCCCTCGGGCACAAGTCATAAAAAATTTGGCCATTCTGAAAATTTAGCTAACTGCCCCTGACTTAGACAGAGTAAATTCAAAAATCGCGACCTTGCCGAGCGGTGCCGCCGCTGTCGGCTGATCCTTCTTGCTCTGCTCGATCGCCATCTGTAGCTTCACTTCGTCGCCCAATTGGCGCTTCATCTCCTCCTCGTGCTCCTCTTGGCTCATGACGAGCGCCAGTTGCAGCTGCAGCTCCTCTTCGCCGGTCGAAGTCGGCCGAGCGGCTTCCAACTCTGAATCGAGAACAGCATCGGCTGAAAATGCACCACCACCCGTCAAGATAAGTGCCAAAGCGCCTTAGAAATATCCCCCAAAGGAAAAGAGACGAAGCTACAATCTCAGATATCGTCTAAAAAGAAAAAAACTCCAAGCCCTCAAACTTCATAGGTCTGTATCTCCATCAACCAAATCCCGAATGAAACGAAAAAACCACTGATAGATCATCACCATTTTGAAAACTTTCCACTGTCTGCCATTTTCTTCATTCTTATTCAATAGCTATTCTCCAACTGTTCTATTTTTAATTTCTAAACAAACATATATGTCTGTATTTGATAATTTAGTTTCATTGCTAAACACAAAATTTTACTAGAAATTGAATGGCATTTTGTCAAATCAACATAGATTCTCTAAGTTAAGATTTCAACAGAACCATGATTAAAGTTTCCCAAGAGATAATGCTCATGTTTGCTCGGAATGCCATAAACACTGCAGAATTATGTATGGCATATATTCAAATCATGATATAGGTCAGCTGAAACTCAAGTGTCATGCCAGCAATTAATTGTGCAATAAAAGTCCAATGTCATTTTAGGGTGAAGGGGCTGGCAGAACAGTAGCAAAAGTGGTACAGCTGCTTAGCCCAGACCAACATTCCTATTGACATAAATAAGATCATGCACATGGCTGGCCACAGCTAAAGCTTTTACTCACTACATTATGCAATTAGCGTTCAGCATTAACATTAAGCAATATCAATTAACATGAACTACGAAAGCCCTCTTGAAGCTTTCAATTTACTACAGTTCTGTGTTAAATTGACATCAAGTTATTGGTATTCATTATTATAATTAACAGTTAATTAATTAACTAATTGTTTAACAGCCACACTTGCTGGTTCTCTACAGTGAAAAACTTTTAAGCAACAAGACTCAGTCCTGAAGAATTTAATAAACAAGGAAAACTAAGAAGCACAAGCATCTGTCTAACAATGCTGCTCAGAGTACAGGATAATATGACTTAATCACCCAATTACACAGAGTAACAGCTGAATCAGCATTTCCTAAGACAATTCACATGCTAAGGAAGCTCTTTAGATCATGACCTGAAGGCCAGAGACTTTGGTATTTCAATGATTTTCAATCCAGAATTCAAGAAAAAATGTAAACAAATCCACTGATAGATTGATCAATTTGATCTTTAGTCTTAGTGCAGGATACTAACAGACTGTATTCACCACATACTCTTCTCATGGCTGGACCAGAGGCCAAGACAAAACAGCAATGAATGCTCAGTGAATGGAGGTCAGAGACATTAGGCAACACCTCCATCACTTTCCTCGGCCTCAGCTAATGACCAACATGGTCGTTAACTGTTAGTCAATTCAACACACGTATGCCTACACCAGCTAAATCAATAAGAAAGATTTCTCTCGGATAGTTTTCAACTACAGTAACAAGCATAATTTACACACACACACACACACATACCGGTATGTATATATATACAAGTCAAACTATAAGACACTCATGTGACAAAATTTATTAGTAAATTCATGAACATATACCGGTATTCAATTTGTAGGATATATAAACCCTGGACAATTTTTCAACAATTTAAACTTGAATCTTGAATATACATTAGAAAACATTTACATTTGAAATTAAAAATTCCCTGAATTTCTTGGTGCAGTCCTTTCTAAAACACTAAGTGGCAACAGCAAAGTATTCCAAGACTTTGCTCTGTAATAAGTACAGCCATAATAATACTCCAATTGTTCATATACCATCATTCAAAACATGCAGACAACATGTATGGAGCCATGCATGAAATATGAAGCTTTTAGCCAATTTCAAGTGATATTTCCACCAAAATCACATGTCAAGGCAGTGACTGAAAGCTCCTGCTATTCACATGATCAGTATAAGGGCAGCTGTTCCTACAAGAACTGATACAAAGCAGGACAAAAGAAGCTGCTTCTATATTCATCCATACCGGATCCTTGATAAGCAATTTACAGTACTGCTCAAAAAATTGTGAACACACGTGGATTTCGAAGCAAAACGAACTTTAAGGCTTGTTAAAACATTGGAATCACAACCAAGAACTCCAATGCTGTATTTTTTCATTAATGATACTATTCTACGATTGATGTACAGACAGCTATAGATATGCAAAAATTAAGAAGATTGTTGAAACGAATGTTATCCACATTTTCTTGTGTCCTCATCTTCATTGCATCAAACCATACTAGAACAGTCAATTTATTCTGCCCCAGTTTTATTCTAGAGCATTCGAAATGTCACGAAAAATGGTGAGCTACAGTTTCATTAGGAATAGTACTGCAGGAATAGCTTCTGAAGGCCAATGTCAAAAAGGGTATCAATTTTATAATATTTTTGTGATGTATAAAACCTGTGATACAAGAAACCAGCTATCTTAAGACCCCTCTTATCTCTCGATCGACTTTGTAGACATTTGACAGAGAATAGATTTCTGGAAGACTTTGTATAGTGTCGTTTGACATAGCTCACTTTTTCATGACATTTCGAATGCTCTAGAATAAAATTGAGACCGAATATACTGATTATTCTAGTACGGTTTGATGCAATGAAGATGGGGACACAAGAAAATGTGGATAAAATTCGTCTCAAGAGTCTTCTGAATTTTGCATATCTATAGCCTTCTGTACATCAATCGTAGAATAGTATCATTAATGAAAAAATACAGTATTGGTGTTCTTGGTTGTGATTGCAATGTTTTAACAAGCCTTAAAGTTTGTTTTGCTTTGAAATCCACGTGTGTTCACAATTTTTTGAGCAGTACTGTACATAGCCACAAAATGCAAGAGTTTATCAAAACAGACAGGAAACCTAAATATTTAAAACAGTAAATAGAAAGCAAATGTTGGATTGTGTGGAGTTTTGAGTTGCAGGGGTGAGAAGCTAAAAAAATAGAGTCACCAGAAGACATGTTTGTACAAACTGCCCTGGTTGAGAAGTCAGAAGAATTTCAAGTTTTTAGACTGGAAAGCTGGAAATTGAAAAAACAGTTATAGGCTTTTGAACCAATTCTAAAGCAATGACAAAATATTTATAATAACAGTCCAGGAAAACAAAGCCAGTGAAAAATACATAGACTAACTAACACACACACACACACACACACACACACACAGAGAGAAATACATGAAATGTTTCAGGTAATCTGCATGATCACATGATCCTGCCTATTCTTCTTTCCTTCCACCATGAATTCCCTATTGGGTTGAACAATGGGTCTGAATGAGTTCCTTCCACTTCTATATGTCTCTGGCTACCCTGATTATCTGACCCTGCCTATAAGCACTGAGAATTTCAGATCAAAATGTTCAATATATCTAAGATGTTCATTGCTGGTTAATACACCACAAGAATATTATTAACAGAAAATCCTGCATCAATCACCACCACAATCATTATCATAACACCACCATATGCTGCTTCTATAACACCTCAACAGCTCTGCTGCCTACAGTGGCATAGCAAAGGGGGCAGGGGGGGCAACCGTTCCCGGGCGCTGAGATGGGGGCGTCAAAACCTACCACAAAAAATGTTTTCCAAGATGGTCTATTACAATGGTTGGATACGTCATGGACAATTTAATTTATCTCAACATCAGAAAAATTCAGACAAGAAAAAAAGGTCATCACCTATTTCACTTATTTAAGTTAAATCAAAGATGATATACCGGTATCTTAATTAAGCGAAATAACTGATGACATTTCCTTGTCTGTCACAAATTTTTGAAGCTGAAGGCGCTGTTAGTATGCCCCCCCCCCGGGTGCCCATACACCATCACTATGTCACTGCAAGAAATGTGACCATGCATACCACATGAAACATTTCAAAATAAAAACTTCTCTATCAGAAAAGCTCCTAAGCTCAAACGCAAAACAAGAAAATTCACACCCATAGCAGTAGGCTGCTTTCATAATACCTACCTTCACCCACTATGTGAGCCGTTTCCAAAGATGAAGAACTAGGCGAGCCAACTAAGCGAAGAACAAGTTAGCAAGCAGCTCAATTTAAATATTCAGTTATTCATGCATATTAATTAGCATAAAAATAAGTCACACATTTGTTATTCAACCGAGTAACTCACAGTTTAGCTTAAGCAAAGAAAATTTTGCAGAGATAAAGATCCAAATCTCATAATAACACTAGAAGAACTTCTGTAAGAATTTTAAGATCTTCAAACAGTCAACACATTTGAAAATCTGTTGCAGTAAATAAACCCTCTAATGTCAGTTGCTTTTAAAAGCATCAATATAAGCAAAAAGACAAATCAGATGAGAAAATGATGTCAAGATTATCAGAAAGTTTAAAGCAGTCAGACAAACAGGAATTACGAATTATAAAATGCCAGTGGCAATAACCATGACAAAACATTAACAAGAAAGCAAGGGTTAAGCACTGATGACCAATGTCTACCGGTAATTCAATTCCATTCCTATAAAGCTCGTATGTGAACATTGTAAGAATGTAAGAACATTGTAAAACGCCAGAGAAAAACTTATACGCAACGCAATAACACTTTCTTTCTCAGATCAATCTCAAACAGCTGCAACACATTAAAAAACAACTCACATTCTGAGTAACCTCCTCCTCCCCCTCCTCCTCCAATAATGGATTCTGAGAATGTTAAGGACGAATGAGGAGTGGGGCTGTTGGAGCCGAGTCTCAATCCTCCCTGCAATGACATTTGAATCGGACAATGACAATTAAAAGGACATCAAAGCATCCAGGCAAACACACCACGTCGAATCAACAGAAAGGCCAGAAACTAGCAGACGTGCAGACTAATGCAAACCTCTAGGCTGTCAAAATATTCATCAGAAATCAGAATTATACAATTCGCATGGCGTAATTTCACGACAAATTGTTCAGGCCAACAAATCATCAACTTTAGGCGATATGCAAATACCTGTGCGAGTCGTACACCACACAAATTTCCCGCTTTTTAACTGTAGACAGTCTGATTGCATTGGAAAATCTTTGATACATCAAGAAATTTGTGAAAAACCATCACACCATGCCTCATAGCTCAGAGTTTCTGCCAGCAGCCAACAACTTATGCTTTCGGACAGACTTCTAGGTGAGTTTTCAATGTCCTTTTCATTTTGGCGCTACATAAATTAAAATTCTGAGTCAAAGTATACAGACAGGATACACTAGTGGAATTCAATATGCGACTTGAGATTTGATGCAAAATTTAGACCTTTATAAGTGCTTTTGGAACTTTTAGCTCAAGATCTCAATCTACAATAGCAATTAAATACACACAAAAATAGCAAATGATCATATTCACTGAAATATGAGACGTACTAATAACAATACAAGATAACGGCAGCTGTTTTGATTTCATTAACATTAGCTAAAATTTACCCCCGTTGTCGCATTTGTCAGCGCAAATCGCTCCTTTGCTTTCAGAGCTTTCGCCCGCTCATTCTTCAGTCGATCGTCATCTTTAAGCAGCGAAACCAGCTGTTTCGCCTTCTCGCGGACGTTCAGTCCCTGATCTTTCGCGTCCTCGATGTACTGGAAGTCCTTCAACGTCTGAATCGCAAATATGTTTTCCTTGCACTGCTGCGCCACTTTCTCACTCCCGGTCTTCACGATGTAGTCGAGCAACACGAGTGACTTGTAGACGTGGCGCCAGTTCTTGCCGTGATCGTTCAGTCTCTTCCAGACCATCTGCATGATTTCGGTGAACGCTAGAACGTTGTATGTCAGGTCGGCAATCTCCGACATCAGCGTGCTGGAAGGGCCCCACGGGTCGTTCGAAGTCGCCTCTCGCACCTTGATCTGCGCGTCGGAATAGTTCTTCACGACGTTCTTGATCGTTCTTCTCATTGGCATCGTCATGGCAACGGTCTGATGTGTTCCAGAACTCCAACGTAAAGAACAATTCAATAGAGTTCGCAAATGGAGCAGTTCATCTCAGGATATCGATCAACACCAAATGCAAAGCAATATCGAGTTTAAAATGCGTGGCTCAAACCCAACCCTACAAAACATATTTTAAACAAGTCTTAGAAACACAAATCACTAGCACAATCAAACACTGCGCCTGATATAATAGGTGCAACGGTAAAAGTGAATTTAGCGTTCTAAATTCAATCAGCCAAAGCTGTAAGAAATTATTTGCTTGGCTGTAAATTTTGGCATATATAAAACTGTTCCTCTGGCCTAAAATTTAACCATGTTAGGACAAAAATATCGCTCACCAAGCAAATGCAATAGTTTCAATTCAACATTTTGGCCGAATGGATGATATTCTGACCAAAGGAGAGTTGCCTTAAACTTAAACTTAGCATGATTTCAAGTGGCTTAGAAGGCATTACTGCCTGTGTGAAAGCCACTAGGGGCACTAACGGGGCTTGAACCCGCTCCGTCAGCCTGACGCTCCAGCACGTAACCCACTCTGTCATCTTCCGTCCCCATGCCTTGCTTTTACCTTAGAGTTATAAGGTATACAAACTCATAGTGCCTTAAGACGCATATGTTTAATATATCTTATAATGTTCATTGTTAAGCGCTTTTGACTTTAGTCTTCACTATGCTTACTGCGCTCTATAAATTGTCTTAATAATAATAATAATACTGTCATGAAAACACAAAGAAATACAATAGATAAAATACAAATCGCCTTTCTATTTCACGTATAATAAAATTCAAGGGCTATATGAATAGCGTGAATATGATTATTAAGTCATTATTCACATATGGACTGAAATCAAGCCGAATAGAATAAAGTCCGGCGAAACTCTTACGGGCAAAAGTCCAGACTCGCCCTCCCGATGTTCGCCTCAGTCCAACAAGTCCATCTGTCACGTTTCTGTGTCAACGAATTAAACTAGCGCAACAAAAGTTCTTCAGCCTCCGACCGCCACCGACGAAAACTCACAACACAACACACAAAATGGTGACGGTCGCGCTGCTACCACTCGAGACTTTGGAGAAAAATTATATCCGAGTGATTGAAATAAACTAGCGCAACGGAAGTTATTCAAATCTCATGCTGTATGCCGTGTATGGTCTGCACTGCATGGGGGCTTTAGGCAGGTGAATCGTCGTTGGCGTAGTCAGAGTAGCAGATTATGAGGGGAGCTTTCATTTATACGGGCTAGCCCGGTTTGATTCTACAAAGGGCTTGGACGAGCGATGTGGCCTAAGCTGACCTTCTCCGGCCGGGTCTGCATAATTGAAATTAAATTGAAATCTTGAGCGTTGCCAACGTTGGAGCAATTTTTGAAGAATATATGAAAGCCTATTTCCAATCTCCCTTTTTAGATAAACGTTCTCACGGGAGGTCGGCCGAACAGAAGATGGGTGGACGACATAGAAGAATGGACTGGAATGGCTATAACAACAACAATAAAAGCATCTAAAGAAAGAACTACCTGGAAATGCCTGATTCATGACGTCACCTCATCTTCAACTAATGAAGGAAAGAGGAAATGATGATGATGATGTTGATGATGTTCTCATAGGTTTTGCATAGATATGATATATCTAAACTAATCTATGCCCGAATATGGATATCGTCCTGTCTGCCACGTGCTTCCCTTACTATGGTCACGCTGAAGCCATTAATGATTGGCACGCACGTTCAATTTAGTTCGATTAGGGGCTTTGGGAGCATCGAGAGCTTCCCAGAGGGGACTGGGACGGATACATGAAGACCCTGGGCCTGTGGCACAAGATTTTGAGTAGGCCCTAATATTAGAGGCAATTAAAGACGCTAAATACGATTTTATGCTTAAAGGAAACGATAGGCATACAACTAGGCTACTGCAAATATAGGCTTTCAATTCTATCGACAGTCACTCCAATTCGAAAATATTTTCTCACCAATTCTACACAAAGCCCTCAACGGGTCCCAGTTCAACTATGGCCGGGGTGCTGGCTGCCCCTGCGACCTCTCGCAGCTGCCTTATTGTGACCAGTGCATATGATTTAAAAACGACATATAAATTAGCAGGCCTGAGGAGAGGGGGTGCAGCCGGTACATTGTACCGGGGCCCGTGGAGTTTTCAGGGGCCCAGATCAGGTGACGATAAGGTTTTTTGCTTGTCAGGGTGTTAGGGTGTTTTTTGGATGGCACGCGTGCTGGATGGCACCCCAGACCTCCATGCTAGCCTACCCAAATATTAAACTCTAATTCCGCCTATGGGAAGCATAGACGTAGCCTAGGTCTTGCACTTCTATTAGACCTCTAGGCTGGAATCCCCCACTTTACGAAAGGCTATCATCACTAGGAAGGCGGAAAATGTAGGGATTGGACCCTCCCCACTTTTTCATCCAAGTTTATGCCAATGTCAGATGGCTTGTAGGTTCACTATTAAAAAGAGAAGAGAAGGCAGAGACGACACTTTGATTTTTACAATTTATCTTTAACTATGTAGGCCTAAGTGGGTAAAATCTCGTGGATTTATATAGCGCTTTACGAATAATAGCCTACAACGGTAGCTGCTTATTCTGAGGCTTTGCCTTTACCAACGCCAGTCGGCACCCGTCACTCCCTAGGCTCGTCTGACTCTTACCACCCCAAACCCCCAACCCCCGCCAAAAACCCGTAACTGAAATAAGGACTCGATTGTTGTTAAAATGTGGCGACAGAGACGGTTTCTTGCTTCGGGGCCCGGTCGGTGGGTGGGGGTGCACCTGCGGCGCCGCCATTTGCCGCCGTGCTCAAGAGCCGATCGCCGAGAGTAGTAACTATATTATTATGCGTCGTAAACAGTAATGGCCGCTCTGTGACTCCGTCGCACTTCTTCCTTCTCCTCCACAGCAGCGCAATCGTCTGCAAATATTCGGCACAAGAAGAGCAGACGATCGCTTCTCTGGCTCCTCCGAAGACACAAAGCGCGTCGATTCAAACGCTTATCTAATCTAATCCGACCGCCTAATTGCGCCGATTCTGTTAACTTCCGAATGAAAGACGCGGAGAGGGAGGGAGGGAGGGAGGGAGGGACGGTGGCTAAAACTTATCGCCACGCTGCAGCCGCCCGGAGCAAGCGACCGTTCGAAGCGACCTCATATGCGCCATACTCGACATTAATGGCGTATATTCATCCCTCTTTCAATCATCTCCTATCTCTTATTCAGTGCACACTCCCACTACTACTACTACTACTACTCCTCCTCCTCTTCGTCGTCGTCATCGATTCGTTTCTGTTTTCTTACTTACTATCTATATCTATACCGAGTCGAGCGCACTCTTAGAGCAAATTGAAGAGGCACTGTGCAGATCAAAGAACCGCCGTGTTGCACCGAAAAGCAGCGCTATAAAAATAGTTCTCTTGAAACCGACGACCTCCTGTTTAGCGCGGAAACTGACAAAGTTAAAACCTGTTTAAGACTTAGGCTATGTTTCACTCAATAGACCTACACGTATACGGTATACTTACAGATATGAACCTCCTTATTTTTTATAAGCAGTCCTGTTTTCCAAAAGACAGACAGCGATAAACCTTACACCGTTAGTGAATATTTCGATATGCTTAGGCCTACGTTAGTCCCAACACATCCGTTATACTGACTCACTTAGATCCGCAATCAATCAATCAAGCAATCAATTAATAAGTCAATCAATCAATCAATCGTGAAACTTCTTTAGCGCCATTATACAGTGCATTTACCGGCCTCGTCAGTTGAGCAGAGGCGTAGCGTGTCAATGGCTATCATGGCTTTAGCCATGTGCAGCTCACGACTGGGGGGGGGGGCAAATTTCGAGAAATGCACACAGTTTTGGGCGGCAAATTTAGGAAGAGACAACTTAATTTTTGATTGTCAGACGATTTTCAGCTACGGATTTATTGAGACGACCTTTTTTGCTTGTTTGTTAGAAGATTTTTCGGACGTCGATATGTTGTGAGGATTTTTTTAAGGGGCGCGCCATGCGCCGCCATCACTATCTTTCGTTTGTTTCTCGGGGGAGGGCGGGGCGGATATGGTCGTGGGCCACGGGCGGCAAATGTGCACGCTACGCCTCTGTGCAGTTGAGGGTTCCTTAAGAGAGACGTTCGTTGTCAGAAAACATGTCCTGGAGGCTGGAAGACAGTAGGCCTAGTTCATGGTTGAAAATCCATTTATTAGTCTAGAAAATGGTCGATTCCAGGCGGAAAGACTTTCACATGCTGATGTCTCCCGTTCTCGTATACGGTCATTGGCGCTGGATGTTTCCCAGTGTCGCTGGATTTTGTGCGACGTATATAGGCTGATGCTACATAGGCATTATTGCAGGGGCGCCATAGAAGTTGATTAATTGAGTAGTTGATAAGAAGGTATACTGTGGGACTATACAATGGCTGTTTGTGCGGAGTGTTTGTTTGTCATCGTTTGAAATTTTGAATTTGGAGCGCAGACTTTTGGAAGAATTTATAACATCGCATGAAATGGCTGAGGGGGTGTCCCATTTGGAACGCTGTGGAGCAAAATCGAGACGAGCTATGTTGATTTTTCTAGCAAAAGTTGACGCACTAAAAATGGGGACAAACGAAAATGTGGGTTTCGTCCGAGAATTTCACGAATACTCTGAAATATTTTACATATCTAGGCCTATACTTAGACCGTTCAATAGTGCTTTAATTGGCTTCTATTATCTACTAACCATTCCACAAGATATTCGGTAGGACTTTCATTTAGTTGATGTCCCTCATTCTCATACAGTCAATGTCGTTAGTGTGTAGTATGAAATGGCTGGGTGTGCTCTATTTCGAACCCTGTAGATCGAAATCGATAATGATTTTATTGATGATTCTTGCAATGTTTAAAGCAATGAAGATGGAACAAAAGGAAAATGTGAATTTTGTCGAAGAATTTCTTCAAATCGATTATATTTCTACATATCTAGGGTCTATATACCCTCTATTCAACATGCCTTCACTAGGTTTCTCTCACAGGGTGAATTAATTATAAGACTTGTTCTTGATGTCTATAAAACCTGTTGCAGGCCTATAATGAACCAGATATCTTAATACGCTGCTCTTCCCTCGATCGCCCTACTAGGCCTTCCGCAAGATATTCGGCAGGTATTTCATTTAGTTCATGTCACTCGTTCTCGTACAGTCATGAATGGCGTTAGTGTGTAGTATTAAATGTCTGGGAGTGCTCTATTTCGAACCCTGTAGATCGAAATTGAGAATGATATTATTGATTATTCTTGCACAGATTAAAGTAATGAAGATTGAACAAGAGGAAAATGTGGATTTTGTCGGAGAATTTCTTCAAATCGATTATATTTTTACATATTTAGGTTCTATATACCCTCTATTCAACAGGCCTCCAATAGGCTTCTCTCACACAGCGAATAATTACTATAAAACTTGTTTTTGATGTCTATAAAACCTGTTGTAGGTCTATAACGAACCAGATATCTTAATACGCGGCTCTTCCCGCGATCGCCCTACTAGTTCTATATCACAAAGCGAATTTACGATAAAACTGTTTTGGTGTCTGTAAAACCTTCGATACAATCAAGTGAATCAACCAGTTGCTTTAAAACACAGCTCGATCTGCTGTTACCATCGCAGAAGACGCTGCAACTTCCAGCTAAGGAAAGTATGAAGAAAAAGGACCTGCCTTAACTAAAGCGAGGCTAGAAAGTGGGTCACGGACCAATTGAGGACAACGCTTTTACTGCTGGGGTGACGGATTTATGGAACAATTTGGACGAAAAGGCAACAGGGTCTAACAGTTGCTACAATGAATGGATTCGAACGTTATCCAGCAGAACTTGGTTGTTTAATGCTGAGAATTGTTACGGCGGTTTTTTTCACGCACGCTTACCTCAGCCAGCTCTTAAACCACTCGAAACCACCTAATGGGGCAAGAGGGGGCACTTGCCCCCTGGCAAATGCAAATCTATCTTTCTGCTAACTAGTCAAGTCACAAGACCGTCGTTGCTTAGCAACGATTGGTCGATATTTTTGGCCTTTGGCCAAAATGTTCACACTAAAACATTACTGATACGCAAAACTTGACTTTAACTAGGAACTGCGGAATAATTGATTTCTTTGAAAACTGTCTTAACCGTAACCATTGTGTTTTGCCAGTGGCGTCGCTAGGGTTGGTGTCACCCAGTGCGGTAAAATCGTGGTCACCCATTTAGACTTGGGACCACTTCTAAATCTTTCTTATTTTTCCTTCTCAAAAATACCGCGACAAGCAAAAAAGGTCATCCTTGTTTGGTGTCACCCCCCTAGATGGTGTCACCCGGTGCGGTCCCCACCCCTCGCACTCCCCTCTCGACGCCACTGTGTTTTGCCCCCTATAAAAAGTTCTATGGGCGCCAATGCCCGAAACCACGTTATTATAAGTATAATTAAAGCAAACAAAACAGTCTTTTAAAGCAAGTAAACTTGTGGTCATGCATTATTTCGACAGAAATGCGTTGATCTACCACTTTTGAGAGACTACCATAGTGAAGGGGAGGTATAGGGGTTGGGCCTCCACTTTTTTAAATCCAAGTTTACGCCAATAGTCCTTGTAATCTATACTGTGTACAAAGGCTAAGAATTCTGGTCAATGTACTGTTTGTCCGTGGGCGATAATGAGCGTCTTTTGCCGGACATTCTCCGGTTATTTGTCATCGTAATCGGAATGCGAACGGACAGCCAAGGACAAGACAAGAGCGCTCCGGAAGACGGAAACCTTTATTAACGGCACTTTGCGGCCCTCTGGCGGCGAGAATCTTCCAAATTGACTTCGACCATCACGGGTCATTTGTTTTGATAATGACCCTTCGGGTTATAAAGAGCAAGGCGAGCGACGGCAAACCGCATTGGGTTGAGACAGTACTATGGGCAATGCAGACAGCGTGCCATCGTAGCCCATATAGAATTCAAAAACGTGTTTATTTTGAGTAAGCTTATCTTATTTATTTCCAACTTTCGGTTCTAAGTCTTCACATTTAAAGCAGTTATTGCCGATAAGGCTTCCAATTCCAAAAATTCCGCATGTACAGTGTTTTATCCAGGCCTGTTAGAAGGAGATTCCACCCTTTAAAAACCCATCACAATCCCCCCAATCCCAACACTGAAAAATATTTTTGCATTGAACTGTGTCTCTTCCCCTCCACCCATGTCAATTCCCCCCACCAAAGGCCTGGAGTCTGGATAGAACACTGCGCATGTCTTTTCATAGTTTCCCCTTTTCATCAGCTTAACCGTGGAAACAATGAACGGATTCAAAAGCTATCTGGAAAACCGGGTTATTAGATAAGGCGAGTTACTATACAGCGGTTTTCACACAGGCTAACCTAGCCTCCTAAATCACTTGAAACCGCGCTATTATTATTATTATTATTATTATTATTATTATTATTATTATTATTATTATTATTATTATTATTATTATTATTATGCGAACGAGGTGGTTATATTGCTTATCCTGTTTGGTGTGATTTCCCTCTTTCTCGGCAATTACTACTGACATGAAGTGTCTGGTAATTGCCATGTACAGTACGACCGAGGCACATGTCCGCTGAGATAAATATCCGAGGGAGAGATAAGGCTGAGTACGGTGAGACATCCCAGCGCAGCAGCAGCAGCAGCAGCAGCAGCATCCCTCTTATATCCGTGGAATGCACCTTTGGCTACCGGCATCATCCGATGTACCTGGTTGCCTGGCATTATCTTATCTTTCTCACTCTCTCCCTCTGCCTCGCTCTTCCCCGTCCACTGGATAGGATTCCGCGGTCAGTGTGGGAGGGGGAGAGGAGAAGGGGGTAATGGTCAGTTTGACGATGACCATGCAGGGCGCATACAGCGATCACTCTGCTGCAGTGAGATAATCAATAAGCTTTTGGTTTACAGGTAGGTGTTGTTTCCTTTTGGCACACGTCTGATGCTAGGTCATCCTCTCGCACCTCCGACCTACAATCTGCGACGATTACGTCATCGATAGTAAGACAGTTATCTGCGGTCGTCATAAAAGCATATTGGCGTCACCTTGGATGAAAAGTGGGGGTGGGGGGAGAGGGAATCCTTATTCCTTTCCCCTTCCTGTGGTAGAATCTCAAAAAGTGGAGGCAGGACTTGAGCCTGGTGGACTAATAGAAGTTTACGTCGATGTTAAAAGTACACTGTTCAAGATATGTTCATTGCAATTGTCTGTTGTAGTCTGTCTGTCTGTCTGTCTGTCTGTCTGTCTGTATGTATGTATGTATGTATGTATGTATGTATGTATGTATGTATGTATGTATGTATGTATGTCTTTGCTATGATCAGGCCCCGTCTTTCTGAACAGCCGTTATTAATCGGTGGGATTACGCGAATCGGACAAACGGCGTTGTCTGTGAAACCAAACAGCGCCACCTGGGGACGAGTGTCACGTGTCGTCGATCTACCTGGGCAAATTTTTCAAGGTGGGCGATTCGAAGACGCCGGTTGTCAGTCAACCGACAATATTTGACAGCAGACGAACGACACTCGAGGATGGCGATGCTCCTCCTCCCCTCCCCTCCATCCCCTCCCCTCCCCTCCTCCCCATCACCTCTTCCGGTCCATGGGGGCGCAACAGGGTGGGCCAGGTAGGCCAGGTGGGCCATGGCCCACCCAATAGTTAGCCCAATGGGCCACAATGTGTTTGGCCCACCCAATTTCAATTGGCAAATTACAATGTTTTGTGGAACTAATAATCCCAAATCCCCAGTAGGGCCTATATTGGCATAATATTGCCATATATAATTGAGATGTCACAGATGTGGAAGACCATTCAAAATTACTATATTTATATAACCATGCAACTGTGTTTTTTCAATGATCGATTGATCGTAACGGCAAGAATTTCTCGCTGCGCTGTCTTGACTCTGAAATATTGGCCATGTTGGCCCACCCAATATTTGGCTTGTGGCGCCCTCCATGGTTTTAATTCATTTCATCACTCTTCTGAATTTTTGCATATCTATAGCCTACTGTAGCACTAGCATTGTCCAATTTCAAACAGGGCATCAATTTTATAATATTTTTGTGGTCTGTAAAACCTGTAAGAGAAGAAACCAGCTCTCTTAAGCGCCATCTTATCTCTCGATTGATTTTTTAGACATTTGACAGAGAATAGATTTCTGAAAGACTTTGTATAGTGTCGTTTTAAATGGCTCATTATTTTTCGTGGCATTTCGAAAGCTCTAGAAAAAAACTGAGACAGAATATAATATTGACAATTCTAGTACGGTTTGACACAGCAAAGATGGGGACACAAGAATATGTGGTTTTAATTCGTTTCATCACTCTTCTGAATTTTTGCATATCTATAGCCTACTGTAGCACTAATCCTTGCATTGTCCAATTTCAAACAGGCCATGTTGGCCCACCCAATATTTGGCTTGTGGCGCCCTTTATGTTCCGGTCTCTCTCTCTCTCGCTGCCTCCGTCTAATTGGGTTTGATAAGAATGTCGGACGATTAACCCCCGGCGACGATTTACAAATCACAAAGCAAACAGACAAGTTACAAATCAAAGAACACACACACACCCACATACACGAGCCCCCCTAAACACCTGGACTACCATCTCATATAGCAGTATAGTTTAAACAAGATAACAACTCTGAGGCGGCTCCACAGGGGTCCAAGGAGGCCCGTCCCCCACTGAATGCTTGCCCCATTAACCCCCATAGAGGGTTATATTCTTCTTGTATGTGCTGATTTGTGAGAAATAGAAGTTGCCACCCCCACTTGTCAAAACCTATAGCCGCCACTGCAACAGCGAAACTGAAAGTCCCTGCATGGGAATACGCGACGACAAACTATACTTTTAGAAAGTGATTTGAAAACGCCCAGACCCCCAATTTTTCTAGGCCTTGAACTCCCTGGGGAAATGGTCGAGATTGCTGGGTCAGCTTGACCTTGATCTATTTCGGTCTGCCATATGGCTGGTGTCGTAGTCATTAAAAATCAGTGGCGCTATAGAAGTTGATGACTGATTTTGATATTATTTTAGATTCGGATCGTTTTGACGTTGAGTAGCTTGTCGAAATAATTGGACAGACTTTGTTCCATGCATTGATGCATTGACTGAAAGTTTGACTCCGCTGCCTGGATGAGTGAGTCCTTATGGCGGATATAGGCAATTTATACGAATTTAAGGCAGTCTTTGCTAGATTGTAGTTTCGAAATCAAAATATATATTCTCGATAAATAAACAAATATAAGTCAATATAATATTATACTTCAAGCAATGTCGTGAATTTGAAGAACGCCTATTGAAAGAACGGCAACAGGAGGGGCGTAGCGAAGGGGTGTATATCGATATATACCCCCCCCCATCAGTATATATAAACAGTATATATACTATATATACATATATGCAATAGATTTATAACATATGGGGGCCTACAATATATAATATAATATATATGACAATATATACTCCACCCCAAATTTATACCCCCAGATCAAATTCCTGGCTACGCCCCTGGTCGACAGGACAAGAGATGTCTTTCGTAATCGTAGATCTCGATATCCGTTGTCCGTCTCCTTCAGTCCATTCGACCGTGTCCGTTTGATTGACATGCGACCCAGCCAATGACGTCGCGTCTACGGAATTCCGCCGACCAATCGGAACGTTCGTTTCATGGTCCGTTGGTGTCGCTTGCCGTCGGGTGTTTACCTGGTACGGCCAGACGGCAAGTACCGCGCTGCGCTCTCCACGCCGTACCATCGCCACATCCGATGGTCTCCACCGGACCAATCTCCCTATCTCCTCCAGCACACTTCATTCGCTCAGATAACGCATGGGAAGAGACAGACACAGACAGACAGACAGACAAACAGACGGACAGACGGACAAAGGGACGCACAGACGGAGTGAATATCGTATAACTATTAGAGGTCTTCAATGCATTGGGTCTAAACTGGGCTGTGTTAGTTCGATCAAACGAAGAGAAAGAAGTTACAAAGACGATTTCAACAGTTTCATTATAAACATCATCACATTGATTGATTCTTGGGAAAATTCCTACGACTTAATTTCATAAAAAGTCGAAGGCGAAATATTAATAGTGAATATCTTCTAGCATTTTAATAGTCTTTCATTGTCGCATATAGGCCTATATAGCAACTGGTGATCGATCAGTTCCATGGTTTCGACTGTACATGACGTCAGCATAAAATCCACGAGGTAAGAAGCGGGGGCGAGAAACCGGAGTAATAAAAACATTCTATGGACGCACTCGAAATTTCAAAAATTATAAACTACTTTTATAGTTAACCCCTATTCATTGAATTTCATTGTGCTTGGTATACAGAAAGTGTCGACTAATGCGAGGAAAAACAGGTCAGAATAGAGGTAAACCTGACAAACAAATTATTGGCGAATAGCACATTTTTTGCTTATGCGTTACGACAGCTGAATATAGCTTAGGCCTAGACTATACTCTTCCTAAAATGTTTAAGTCTATTGCTAAAAATCTGTTCAGTGTTTTTGAGGGCAACAATTTCTTCTTTCGAAAACTACTCAAATTCTAGAATCATGTCACGCACTTTCAATATACGCCATTAGTCTTAAAAAATTTTATTTTCTAAGTTCATTGCGTATAGCATACGTTATAGGCCTACTTCGTGTGTTAACATTGCAGCTATTTCATCATTACAGTGGTTTTCACACAGGCTAACTTAACCTCTTAAACCACTCTAAATGACATTATTATTATTATCATTATTATTATTATTATTATTATTATTATTATTATTATTATTATTATTACTACTACTACTACTACTACTACTACTACTACTACTACTACTACTACTACTACTGCTACTGCTACTGCTGCTGCTGCTACTGCTGCTGCTGCTGCTGCTGCTGCTGCTGCTGCTGCTGCTGCTGCTGCCACTGCCACCACCCCACTGCTGCCCACCACTGCTGCTGCTGCTGCTGCTGCTGCTGCTGCTGCTGCTGCTGCTGCTGCTGCTGCTGCTGCTGCTGCTGCTGCTGCTGCTGCTGCTGCTGCTGCTGCTGCTGCTGCTGCTACTACTGCTACTACTACTACTATAGCCTACTACTAATACTATCTTGTATGTCATAGACACTAATTCAATCATTCTAGCTATTTGATAGCTAGAATGAATCAAGCAGGGGCGTAGCCAGGAATTTTATTGGGAGTATAATTAAAAGCGTTGAAAATCTTTAAAAACACATTAAAAACTTTAAGGTAGCCTGATTTTTGAGGGGTATATATACCGATATACATCCCCGTCGCTACGCTCCTGTCATCTAGTGTAGCTATTTATAACACATTTTTCGTGTTGAAATTTAACCGATTTTATCCTTTATGTCAAACACATTCATTCAAGCTATATATATATTTTGTATTTTTCAGACACTGTATAACCAGACTCAGTTGCCTAAGAATATATATAGGCCTATATATAAACTACGCAGGGGCGTAGACAGCAATCAGGAAATATAGATATATGTTCTGTTTCAGGCAGCATTCGCTTGCTCCATGACATGTTTTTCTGTGAGAATTCCGGGGATTGCGCTGGTTTCCCTCCTCCTCTCCCTCCTCCTCCTCCTCCTCCTCCTCCTCCTCCTCCTCCTCCTCTTCCCCATCGCCTAAGGACATTTGTCTTTCGAGTATCGCCTCCACTTTACCCCTATTCCGAATTGAACCCATCTTCCGGGGCCTGGAATTCCTTCAGGGGTCGTCAGCGTATGACCGCCGTGTCAGTCCAGAGCCAGAGGGTCAGGCACTGTCACGCCCTGCTTCGGACAGCAAGACCGTCTCCATCAACCACCGTCATCCGCAGTGAGGCGTCAAGCAGTAAGTGTTACGGATAGCATGACTTAAGTGATGACATCGAACGCCTTACTTTCGCCCTTGTCATCTCTGTCTGTTTCGCTATCTTTGTCACAACGAACTTCGTTAAAAGCTGTCAAAAACATGACCACATAAATTTTGGTCATCATCATCATCGTCGTCGTCGTCGTCATCGTCATCATCATCGTCATCGCTGATACTTTGAACATGCAGAATAAAGTGATGACGACGACGATGGTGTTATGATATTATTATTATTATTATTATTATTATTATTATTATTATTATTACTACTACTACTACTACTACTACTACTACTACTACTACTACTACTACTACTACTACTACTACCACTCCTACTACTACTACTACTACTACTACTACTACTACTACTACTACTACTACTACTACTACTACTACTACTACTAGATGATGATGAAACTACTACTATGGTAGAACAGCCATAAATAATAATAATAATAATAATAATAATAATAATAATAATAATAATAATAATAATAATAATAATAATAATAACGTCAACGATAGCGCATGTTGTTTGCGTTTTCTGTCGTTCTGTTGTTTGATTTCCCCTGAAATTGATTATGT
This sequence comes from Metaphire vulgaris, assembly GCA_018105865.1. NCBI lineage: Eukaryota > Metazoa > Annelida > Clitellata > Crassiclitellata > Megascolecidae > Metaphire > Metaphire vulgaris. The sequence continues at coordinate 716,865 of CM030859.1, read as the reverse complement.
TATTTAGTTGCGTTTCACTGCGTCCTCCTCCCTCCTTCTCTTCCCCTCCCTTCACCTCCCCCTCCTCAACCCCTTCTCTTCGTCTGATTTTCAATGTTCTGTTTACGCAGCGTCTGGTGACATCTGTCGCCGATATCAATCATTACGTCATTAATTCTATAGCGCAACGACAATAAACACGCAAATAGATTGCTGCGATGTCTACTAGTTCGACGAATAAAGGGAGAAAATGTTATATATGTTTTATATGATATATATACTGTATATATACTGTGCATATATATATATATATATATATATATATATATATATATATATATATATATATATATATATATATATATACTTCTTGCTCATTGATTTCATTTTGTATTCGATAGAAATTGAATGGGAAGATAAACTTGAAAAAACAGATACAATGGAGAAAGAGGAGGAGGAGGAGGAGGAGAATAGACGATACGATGACAATGATATAGCGCCAGCTTTGTCGTCGTCATCGAAACAAGACACTGGATGCGAAAATGGCGGAGGAGGAGGAGGAGGAGGAGGAAGAAGAGGAGATGGAAGACGAAGGCCGCGGACGAACTTTTCCAGTTGGCAACTGGAAGAGCTGGAAAGGGCGTTCTCCACCGGACACTACCCAGACGTCTACGCCTGCGAAATGCTCTCCACCAAGCTGCACCTGGCCGAGTCCAGGATCCAGGTGAGTTGCTTGCAACACCACCCACCCATCCACTGGCCACCCACCGGCCACACGCACACACACAAATGGTAAGAAGTCAGAGAAATGACGCAAATCAAATCGACGGAGGAACTTAGATTTAAATTATATTTAACATTTTAAAGGATGTGAAGTTTCTGAAGGTCAGCAGTTGAAGGTGGCAGAGTGGGTTACGTGCTGGAGCGTCAGGCTGACGGAGCGGGTTCAAGCCCCGTTAGTGCCCCTAGTGGCTTTCACACAGGCAGTAATGCCTTCTAAGCCACTTTAAATCACTTTAAATCATGCAATCCATTACCAATGTCTGTGCTCACTCTGTCTCTGTCTATCTGTTTGTCTGACTCTGTCTGTCTATCTCTGTCTCTCTCTGTCTTCCTGTCTCTCTGTCTCTTTCTGTCTGTCTGTCTGTCTGTATTTTTGTTGTCTCTGTCTCTGTCTCTGTTCTCTCTGGAACTTTGATAGATATTTTTTTGTTGCCAGAACAATTGATATTTTAAAATTCGACAATTGAGTGAAAATTCGGAGTGCAGAAGTGCAGAGCGACGATGATGAATGAATGAGTGTCAGAGCAGAACTCTCTCTCGAGCACCTCACAGGAAACGAAGTCCTCTACCTCTGGTGGGAGTGGGGCTGAGAGGGGGTTGGGGCTGAGGGGCGGAGCTCGTGGAGTGGGGGTAGCGAGTGAGGGCTCGGTGCCCATCGTCGTCGTCGTCGTCGTCGTGTGTGGTCTTCTGCACTCTCTGCACTCCGCTCTTTGCACTTTGCACTTCGCCCATTCGACGTCCGCAGCATTCAAGTGTGACTGACTCCGTTGCTTTTGTCGCTACATAAATACACACACAGTTACAAGGTTTAAGCAGAGAGGGCGGAGAAGAGGAGGAGGAGGAGGCGGAGGAGAGAGGAGGGTTGGGTGGGTGGGGGAATAGGTGAGGATGTTTAATCGATCAACAGAACGGCTTTTCGAAATCCAAGACAGAGTTGTTCCGAACAAACAAGCGGTGCATCATTTAATTTCAATATCCGTCGGCCAATGGACGGGCGAATGGACGGACGTCAGGCAAGACAATTACCGTCGTTTAGCCGACTGTGTGAGAGGGAAAGGGAACACCCATGGTCAATCGCCCCCATCCATCCATCCGTCCGTTGTCCCTCCGCCCTTCTTTTTTCATCTCTTACCGGAAGCGAATACAGTTTAGGTGGAAACAATCATCTCACGGCGATGTGCACTTGCGCAGTTAGAACGAAGGGCGCTGAAAGAGATTGCCGTAACCAAGCCCATGGGCGTCCGGACGGGTGGGGGGTGGGGGGTGCAAGGGGGTGCGATTGCACCTTCCTGGAAAAATTATGGAGTTAAAAGAAAAATTAAAATTGCTTGGTTCTTTCGTCACAAAAGCCTTGTTTTGCACCCCTCTGGATTTTTTCATTTCTTTCGTCACAAGACCTTCTTTTGCACCCCCTGGAAAAATTTCTGCAGACGCCGATGACCAAGCCCCGGCGACTACGGGCTGGCGTGCTTTCTGCGCTGGTTGAGCTGCATTCTAGACATGTAGGGCCTACGAAGAGGAATAAAAAGATGCGTTCAAAACGCCCATGAGTTTCGAATACTTATGACGCCTCCAACTTCTACGGCGTTTTCGTCTTTATAACACTGCGCAATCTGCCAACACACAACCCCTTCATGCGTTGACTTCGTAAATAACTCAGAGCAAATTCTACACTTAAAAACCTCGTGTTCGTAATTTTCCGTCCCTCTTGTTTTCAGACAATGTTAAAAGGTTATCCTGACCCACCTCATTTTTTTTATCTAGAGCGCTTCGAATCGGCAGGAGCCATCCATGCCTTATGAACACTGGAAATTCCCCCCTCCCCCAACACGCAACCTTCAAACATAACTTTAAATGTTTTTATAAAATTGATTCGCTGTGTGACACAAGCCAGTGGAAGGATTTGTGAACAGTCAATGTATAGATATTCAAATATATAAGTGAATTGAGTAAATTCTCGTACGAAAACCACATTTTCCTTTGTCCCCATCTTCTTTGCTTCAAACCTTGCTAGAATAATCAATATAGTCGGTCTTATCTTTGTTCTGTAGGGTTCGAAATATGACACCTGTCAGTCAAGTTATACGACACTATAAACTCCTCCAGCAATCTACTCTCCGACTTCATCATTTTAAATGATAACAAAGAAAGTTTTACCACCAAAAAACAAGCATTGCTTACCTGCATAGCCCTCTCTCATTTTATCAGCTAATCGTCAATAAATTTAAAAAAATCAATCAATAGACTTCTATGGCGCCACTATAATAAATGCCTACGGCTTGTATGTTTATTTACGTTCAACCTTTTTAATACTCGTCTTCCAGGTGTGGTTTCAGAACCGCCGCGCCAAATGGCGCAAGCGAGAGAACACAAGGAAGGGACCCGGTCGGCCGGCCCACAATTCCCAGCGCCTGTCGTGCAGCGGAGATCCCATCTCACCGGAGGAACTGCGCAGACGGGAGATGGAAAAACAGCTGAAGAAACAGCGCAAGTCAACGGCCGCCAGGAAAACCGGATGTAGAAATCAGACGACAGCCGTCGTCAAAATACCGGAAGTCGATCGAGTAGAAGAGGAGGAGGAGGAGGAGGAGGAGGAGGACGTTGACGTCATCGGTGGAGGATGTTCAAAGCTGTTTGACCGAAGTTCGTAGCCAATCGAACGCTTCGAACGTTTCGAATTCGACCGATCAGATCGATTTGTCTGCGGCGGCAGCAGCGCCACCCGTCGACGGATTCAGAAACCACGGAACCATGGAGATGGAATCCGAGGATTGGGACCGAGGGACGGCGTCGCTTTCCACGTCGGATTCGGAAAACGTCCGGAGTTCGAAGAGCGGAAACGCGTTAATAGGGAATTCCAGTTCCTTCCTGGTCGTCCGGCTCCTTGAGAATTCGTTCGAAAGAAATACGAGAACTGGGTCAGGTCGAGACGACAGCGATCTGGGTCAGGAGATCGTGTATCAACCAATAGGATTCCAAGTCGAAACAGCGTGACGATGATGATGATGATGATGATGATGATGATGACGATGGCGACGACGACGGTGATGATGACAATTATGATGGACATCATCAATATCACACAAATAACCACAATCTGTCCGTACTGTAGATCAACGTAAATCAAGCACCAAATTACCAGACACTTGCAGTAGACAGAAGCGAACTCGAGGTCTATCCTAGAGAGCAATAGAGAACTGAGAACTCTTTTTAGCAGAATCTTATTCATTCAACTGATTCACAATCCAAAATATTTGTTCCACCCGATTCTCATGACGTGTGAAATGCCCGCCGCTATCTGCCTTGTTTCTCTCAGGGACGCACCTAAGTTATTTGACGTCTTTGACTGGAAAACCGGAAATTAATTTAGCAGCTACAACACAACCTGTATTTAATAAATCATGTCGTTTCAACGGTTTTATTGACACGATATTAAAACTACAGATGCACTTTTCTTGCTTTTACTGATGCGAACTGGTCTGTGATCAGCGGTTTAGCGACGGGGGGCATTATCAGGGGGATATCGGTATATATACTACCCCCAAAACCAGTCTATTCTAAAGTATTTTATGTGGTTGTTGAAATAACAATGACTAGTTAAAATTTATACTCTGCCAAATTTATACCAGATTTATACGCCCTCCTAAATCAAATTCTTGGCTACGCTGGTGCCTATGATGTGCTCAAAGCAGCTTTCTCGCGTTCTTCTCTTTCAACGCTGAGTTGAGAGCACCATCACAGAGTTTTTGGCAACTCCTTCAAGGCCCCAAACTTTTGCTAGTCCTCAAAAAATACCACAATAAGCAATATTTTTCGGCGATAAAACTAGAAAGAATTAACAGCCTTGCGTAAACTTAATTTCTGCTTTCCAAATAATCCTACATTTGAAGAAAATTGTCATTCTTTTTGAAGATCAAGGAAGATCAAGATTGAATTTCTCCTGAAAGTTTTAATTAAATTGCATACGTGACATGCAGTCGATACAGGACCTAGCTGAAGTAAATAAATTACCTCGAACTTATTTATTGCTTTCGGAGAGGATACCGTGTTGGCGGCTTTGGGTCTTATCAGGAAGTGGTCTTATTTGGCAATCGTGTTTATTAAAATCTATTCTAATGACCTATGAAACAGACTTTAATAAATTAATTTTTAAATCTATGATGTGGGATATCAGTGATGACGTCGTTACATAGAGTCCTTATAATCATTTTGCATGTGGTGGTATTTTTTAAATTCAATTTCATTTGAACGTTAACATTTTTTTTCTACGACTACAAAAACGAAATAAGGGAGAATTTCGAAATGAAATTATCTAAGTTGAACACGCTTATTCTTCTCTTCTGGACTCTAATTCGTTTCAATGGTGCAAGTAATTCGTTTGGATCGTTCACAGCGCGCCCAAACCCGCAGACTCCTGACCCGGAGCCGTCGTGGCCGGCAGATTTTCGGGTCGACCAATGGTCCAGAGCTCAGCTTCTGCAAATGCACAACATCTTCCGTAGCCGGGTTTTGCCCCCGGCCGCAAATATGCTTTTCATGGTAAGCATATAGCAAAACAGACCTGTTTAGAAAGTGGAATATCTCACGTTGATGATACTTTTCATGTTTTATTTAAGATTTCAAGTATACAGTGCAGTACATGTCATGAAGGCTGTTTAGAGGAACAGCATTAAGCACATTTTGGAGACTTTAAATGCAGATCTGTAGGCTATGTATTTAATCAGGATTCGGGATACCAAACAGTTAAGAAAATAAATCATTACTGTAGGAATTTTAATTGCCTTTGTGTCTAGTTTTTCTGTCCTATAAACACTTCATGAGTCCATATCAACAAGACCGTCTTATAATATGACCCATGATGTAGCCCAATAGTATTAGCGATCAGTGGCGTAACCAGGGTTCGGAAATAGGGGCGGCCACATCGACATTTTCACGTGTTCTCTTTGATCATGCTACCCCCGCATTCATGTTACCCTTCTCAACGGGTTTGTGCTAATTTCACGACCAGTCCCACCCAGAATAGGGGTATCGGCCCCTCGTGGCTACGCCAATGTTAAAGATATTAATTTCATTGTCTATGTTTATTTTGCTACTGATTTTGTCATAAATCATTATCTTTGAAAATAACCCAGAATTTATAGCAGGGTTATTTCTAGGATCGTCAATTTGGGGGTTGTCGGTAGATATCTGGAGGAGGGTGTCGTTCCGTGGCAAAAAAATGTCTGACAAGTAAAAAAGGTCATCCCTTGTCCCACCATTCCCATCCTCTGACAAGCAAAAAGGTCGTCCCTTTTCAAACAGCTCAAATATTGGGGGGGGGAGTCGGTCTCAAAATAAGTCATCTCTCGGTCAGATTGGGGAGAATGGGGGCGTCGTACTCACAAGAAGTCATCCCTGGCTCAGATTGGGGTGGGGGTGGGATGTCGGTCTCAAGTTGGGTGTTGGGGGTGTAAGAAGGGTGTAAAAATAACCATGATTTATAGTCTCTATGGATAAACGGTGAAATTAGATTTGCTCTAAGAAAGCAAATTTCGAACGCAACTTGTCAACAGAATCTTAATTTTATAAACTCCTTAGAACAGAACATTTACCATCTCATCCGCTGTCAAATGCATGGCTTTTAAATACATTTCAAACATATCTCTTTATGTGAGCGCTGTTCATGTATAATATGTATTGAAGTTATGGGACGGAGAACTGGGAATGTCAGCACAGCAGTGGACAGACAAATGTCAATGGGGACATGATCCAAACCTTAATATTCACAGTCCAAAGTTCTCGAGAATTGGGCAGAACATATGGGCACAGGAAGGTACATTTTAGACATAAAAGCAGACTGCAGTAACAATGCACATAATAATAATAATAATAATAATAATAATAATAATAATAATAATAATAATAATAATAATAATAATAATAATAATAATTGTAATAATAATAATAATAATAATCTAATTGTTTTAGTTTTAAGATAAAGATATAAACTTCATTAAAAATTACTGAAATATAATAAATTAGTATTTAATTTTGTTGTGAAAATACTTGGTAGAGAAATAAGCGAATATGAAAGTAGAACGTCATATTGACTTCTATAGCGCCATCATATTGTGACTGTGACGATAATCATATTCGATTGTATCGAGTACTCGTGCAGTCGATGATCTAAACGTGTAATATTTGCAGAAGAATTTATTCGTTCTCTAAATCTTCACATTCGAGACGTCGTTGGCATGTGGACTTTTGAGAAACTCAACTATTACTTCAATTCCAAAGACGACCACTGCTCCTTCGACCTCTGTGGCAACTACACTCAGGTCTGTCAAGACCAGACGGGGACATGGGCTGGGTCCATGTTTGAGCCTTGAACGCACGTAGCCTATCTACTGTATGGTTACCTGGAGTACCTGGGACTGAAATACATCAAGTACATCGCACCCTAGTACGGTAGCTAAGAGACCATTAATTCCCCACCTACAGTACCCGATTAAGTATTAGAATAAGCAGCGGTATACTGATCTATCGGTCAAGTATATGTAGGCATGTAGCGTTTCTATCAAATACTGGGATGAAGATACTTTTTTCCGGCGGAAGATGTTTTTCTTCTGGAGGGGAAAGACAAAAATCACAGTTTAATTCTGTTAGGCAATTATGTTTAATTGCGCGAATGGGGATGTTGTAGGCCTATTGGTTTTTGTAATCTCTAATATTACTATTATAATAGGAATATAACCAATTGATATGGAAAACGTCTGCATTAAGCATCTCAAGACGAGTTTTCTTTCCGTTGAGGCTAGTTGCTGACACCTGCCTTTTACGCGCGCGCGCGTGCATGTTTGTGCGGTTGCATATGGTCAGTGTTTTGTCCAGACTCCAGACCTTTGGGGGAAACTGACTTGGCTGGAGGGGGGAGAGACATAGTTCAATGCAAACATTTGTGTCAGTGCTGAATTTTTAGAAGGCGATTTTGAGACTTTTTGCGGGGGGAGCGAATCTTCTCTAACATGCCTGGATAAAACACTGCATGTTGTTGCTCATAATTCAATTCTTCAGGTGGTTTGGGCGGAATCTCAGTTTGTCGGATGTGGAATGAAACTTTGTTCGCCTCTAAAAGGAATTGGTTATGCTCACCCTACTGTATTCGTGGCTTGCAATTATGGTCCTGGGTACGCAACCATGGATTTTAGAATTCTACTTCTTTGCAATGGCGTACCTTGAGTATCAGTATAAGCAAGAAAAGTGCATTTGCAGTTTTAATCTGGTTTCAGTAAAATATCATGATTTGTTAACTAAGGATCTGTTAGCCTGCTAATTTAATTTGTTTGGTCTCTGCCACTGGTGGCAAACACCGTAGGGTCTTCTAAAGCTGTTTTTACTGTTAAAATTATAAATACTATTATTATATTGTTGTTGCAGTATTTGTAGACTTAAAGACAAGAAGACAAAGAAGGAGAATACAGGAACAAACCTACAAGAGGACAAGAGGGCAAAGGATGAGATTACACAGCAAGACCACCATGTGGATGAATGGCTGGGTGGAACATAGTGGTTCTCACACAGGGTTCCCAATGAACCACTCGAATCCCCTGTTGTTATAACCGCGATAGACATTATAGTGCAGAATTGTTAATAGCAATATTGATTTAGATTTTTTGCTGTTTTGAAGCGGAAATTCGGATGTTGGCAGTCCATACGAAATAGGACAGTCGTGTTCTAGATGTCCCAGTGAATACAACAATTGCGTCGAAAGGCTGTGCGGTCAGTTCCAGAAACGCTCTCTTGTAAAGCTCAGTCAGGGGCGGCGCTGGGTTTTTTGACTGGGTGGGTCCAATGATTTAATCAGGGGTCTCCAGGACCCGGCTCGACTACCCCTCCCACCAAACAAATTTTCTAAGGATTGGCGCGATTTGTTCGGGTGCCCCTGCCCGAGGCTGGGTGGGTCCGGACCCTCGGACCCACCCCCTCAGCGCCGCCTCTGAGCTCAGTGATGATTCCAGTTATATTACTGGACGCGTCCGATGGGGCGTTAGAAAAATAGAACTTTCGACTGATTTTCTTCATGTTTGTATATTCAATATTCTCATTTTAAATGTCCAAGTCATTGCTGTTGACGTCTGACGAATTTCAGAAGCCTTGCCTCGCTGTCTCCCGGTCGCGGATTGTCGAACTGTCAACGCAACCAATTGCCTCTGTGGTCAGTTTATATATTTTCAAATGGAATTCATTCGCACATTCATTCTTTCATCCGTTGGCTTCTTCATTCGATCACATTCATTCAAATAATTCATTAGGCATATATAATCGCCAACATATCAGTGGAAAATTCAATGAACTATCATTGAGTTTAAAGCCAACTGTAATAAATAACAGAAAGACCATTTGACAAAAGCAACTGGTCATCCCACCGCCAAAAATTCAACTATCATTGAGTTTAAAACCAAATAATAAGTAACAGATTTGACAAAAGTTAATAATAAAAATAATAATAATAATAATAATAATAATAATAATAATAATAATAATAATAATAATAAGGTCTTAAAGTGGTTCAGTAGGATCTGTCCTATGTGAGAACCACCATGTTCCACCCATCCATTCATTCACATTAGGGTGTTGCTGTGTAATCTCATTCTTTGCCCTCTTGTCCTCTGGTGGGTTTGTTCCTGTATTCTCCTTCTTTGTCTTCTTGCCTTTGCATCTACAAATAACAACAAAACTTTGCAGTATTTGAAGTATACGATATCATAAATGCCTCATTCAGTTACCGTAATTACAACTTCTACAATACTTTAAGTTTAATTAATAGATACATTTTCAGCCTAATTCCCTCATTTTCTGCATGGATTTTTCAGAAGACTCTCTGGAATCCGTCGCCCAGGTTATAAGCGGCTGCAGCAGGCCGTCTGCTCCGTCGCTGGTCGTCATCGGCGCTATCGTCTGCTGCTGCTGCTTCGCATTAAACGCACGAGATTTGTTGGCGAGAACCGAACGGGATTCGAAAAGACGCAGCGTTGGACTTGGAACAACGACTCTCAAAAGTCTGTCAAATTTGTAGAATACTTATTCAATACTACGCTTAGCTTCATCTCTTCAGTTTAATTGTATCATACAGTTGAATTTTACAAGTTAAGTAGAGCAGATTTCACAGTAAGGGATGCAATCTAATTTTGAACTTCTATAGCGCCACTTCATAATGCTCAGAAGCGTCAGCCGATGGCATACCATTATCAAAATCATTCAAGATCCAGAGGTCAAATCCCGGATGTCCGGCCGGACAAACGGGTGACAGTCTATGTCAGATAAAAGCCAGATCAAGAAGACGGATTTTTAATCTTGTTCTAAATATTTGTAATGAATCTGCAACGCGCACGTGAGACTGAGGCAATGAGTTGCAGAGTTCGAGGGAGGCGGCCACTCAGAAAGCCCGAGTTCCAAGATTAAGTTTTATCCGAATTTGAAACCCTTTCCCTCTGTTTCGATGACTTTTCTGCAGTCCTTCTCCTCCTCCTTCTACTCGGTTGTGCATTCGTGGCGACAGCAAAACTTAGGAAGGGAAGTCCGACGAATGAAGATAGAAGTAAATTTCTGGAGGCTCATAACAACAACAACAACAACCGTGGAACAGTGCAGTCGTTGGCTGTAGCCATGAAGATACTGGTAGGCGGTCGTCATAACACTCACACACAAAGACAAACGATGCTATAATTACCTGTGTCTTTAGCAGAAAACTCAATTGCTTGGTTTTGGAAGATTCTCTACAGAAATCCTGAGAGATCTGTGTTCTTTTTGCAACGCGAATGGATTTCAAATAAACCTTGTATATACATAGCCAGGGTGTATATATATATTTTAAATATTTTTTTATTTTTTTATTGCCCTCGGTAATTAGTTTCAGTGGCGTAGCCACGGGGTTGCTTGGGGTTGTTCAATCAACCCCATTTCAAAAAATATTATGACCAACACAGTTGATGTAATTCCGTTGACTTTTGGTTCAAGGAGGCGTAGGGGGGTGGGTGGGTTCGGCCGCGGTCCCCGCTGGCTTTCAGCTGCTTAGTGCCTCCGGTTAACAACCCCACTTCGCATAAGCTGGCTACGCCACTGCATAGTTCCCGATAGATTTATGATTTAAAAAATTGTCCGCAGACATGATATGATCGTGTGCTAGCTCTCGGTCGGTTGGAGATTGGAAAATGTTCCTTGGAACGCGATGACGTTGAAGCGTTGTATAGTAACGAATATTCTTTGAAACAGGTGGCTCCCTCCTCTTTTGTCCCCGGATTGTAGGGCAATGAGTCGACCCAGATCGGTGATAAAGCATAGGGCATAGTTATTAATGGGGCCAAATGTTTCAAATGACAGCGGCAAGGTGTGGTTGGATACGAGGGATCGATATTTTGTATCTTTCAAACTGCAGACATTAGAAATTAAAGTTAATTTTTGTACATTTACGTACTGAACAAATTAATCTTCTATTAATCGTTTATTTTATTTGTATTGTGCTGTATAATGCTGCTGTTGGCATCTGCAATGGTCGCATTTTGGCATCCACATGCAGTGTTTAATCTAGACTCTGGACTCCGGGGGAGGGGGAACTGATGAGGCCGGGGGGAAGTCAGCTAAGTGGCTGCTGTTAGTTGATGTAGTTTGCCAGATGTAGTATGCCGGGGAATTTGAAATTTCCGGGGTGGGGGTGGGACAGAGCAATTTTCCCCCGGAAACGGCCTAGATTAAACTCTGTCCACCTGCCATTTTATACACCAATTGTATCAGAGATAGCATCTGGCTAAGCGTTTGACAGGGATTTGGCATTTTTTTGTTTCAAGGTGAGGCCTGATTCAAAGGTCTATTGGACGGCCAGGTGCGGCAATCAACAGAGGTTTTTCCACCCGGTAGAAAAGTTGGTTGGCCACGAGCAGTAACATCCGTGGTGTTCCTCCTGCTTTTATCCTGTCTCATCTTCGTAACCGATGTCGCCAAATCAGTCTAGCGAATTATGATCTAAGAGTTAGAGTCTACGGCTCTACGCAGCCAAAACGATTTTAAGAAACTAAACTCTCGAGACAAAGAGACAAACGGCTGCGCTATAAGATTCAGCAGCGAAACATCGAAGACAAGAATTACTTACCTTCTGTTTTCCTTTGTCCGAAATTGTTAGTGTTATTTCAATTGGATGTAGGCTAACTGCTGCTAAATTTAGGAGATTTAGTGAGCTTCTTGTGTCTTTCTTTCTTTCTTTCTTTCTTTCTTTCTTTCTTTCTTTCTTTCTTTCTTTCTTTCTTTCTTTCTTTCTTTCTTTCTTTCAAAGCTTCTTCGTCTTGGTGATTATGTGTTTCATAAAACATTCGTCAGGTATTGTATTTTTCTAGATTTGAAAGTGTACAAGATAAGCTCTAAATATTTCGTGAAAATAATTTTGAATTCGGATTACTGCCGCTGTCTAATTTTATATGCTTATATCTAAACGCGTTTTTGTTTGAATCGCAGAAGATTTCTTTAGACTAAATTGTGAGTTCTAAAGAAGCATATGAGTTACTAAATATGTTGGAAATTTAAGATTGAGCGGAGTGTGTCAGGGCCATCTTATATTTTACCCAAACTGGAAGGAAAGAAGGAAGGAAGGCAGAGGCAGGCAGATTGATTTCCGTTGACAGGCACCGAAATCACGACTGATCCAATGTCTATAATACCTTCTATATAAATCTGCAACTGAAACAAAATTAACTTTAATAAATGTTGCAGTGAACTGCATACTACTCATCAAGAAGCTTAGACACAGACCTATAGCCGAATTGAAATGGATAGCCCAGTCAGTTGATAAATAATTTCTACAATAAAATTACTGTTCTCTGGCCAGTTTTCTCAATTGTTTTAATTGGATCAGAGAGCCGGACAGACATTGCTAGCGGGCCGGATCCGGCCCGCAATTTGTGCATCCGAGTTGTAGGAAAAAGTGGTCGAAGAACGATGTACTGTATCAGAACAGGTACAGTATGTGCGAATAGATGAATTCAATGTTCTTCTAGGTAGGCAATATATTTGTAATGACGGTTTTCTTTGACATTTCGTCAATGCATTGTTCAAGGCCAGTGAAATGTGGAAATGCGTGAGTATATTGAAGTTATGAATGTTAGATCTTGCGCACTCCGTTGTCACTGATCTTGATAAGACTGAAATAAAAAGTTGAAATAATTCTCTCACACAGCGAATTAATTATAGGGACCTAAATTGTGTTTTTGCTGTCCATAAAACCTGCCCTACAATGAACAGTGGCGGCTCCACCAGGGGGCCCGTGCCCCCTATTGAGTGCCTCTCCCCCAGTGGCCCCCCAGTTGGGACCCTATGCTTAATGCTACATACATTAAACAACAAATGGTTGGCCCCCATGATTAGAACGCCACCTAATGGCTAATCAATTTCCAGCAATGTATATCTTAAGACATGGTTCTCCTTCGAACGACATACTAATCATTTCACAAGATATTCGGCAGGACCTTCCTTTTGTTGATGTACCTCGTTCTCGTACAATCATAAAAACTATGTTGATGACGAACTCGTTACTTGAATGTGATCACGGATGAGAAATTGAGAATGGCTTAACTTTCACCAAGATTGGAAGAAGAGTTGGCGGATTTGGTTATTTTATGAAAGGCTATTAGAGTGAAGCAACATGGAGTACGCCTAGATTTTATCAATTGCATTGCAGATGTTGATTATGACACCCAAGTTTCTGGCAATGCGATTACGTCAGTTGTTAAGGGCATATTGTGTTTTGGAAATATCGAATCCAATCGGGATAGATACACAGAAATAAACCGATTCATTTTAATGTTTGGCCTACTTCTGAAAATTTCGCCCTGAATTCATACTTATTTAGACGTTAACAATAACATAACGTAACATAATGACGCAAGTTATATTCGAATTCTTTTGCGGTGAAAACATCGAAATCTCTGTGACTAGCCTACCTTAATTATTTATATATCCTGTAAATCAAAGAATTCAATCGACATCAAAAGGCCTTCAAACTGTAAGTCAGTCAAAACTCAGAATTCATCTTTTCGAAGTGAAATTCGTTTTCTAGAAGGATCTAGCAAGCGGAGATGGAGAAGCAGAAGAACATCAAGAGATACCTGGAACTGAGCGGTAAGGAGTCCATGATAGCTAAGAGTAAATTGTTGAAGCAGTTTAAATGCATCCTACGTTTGAATTTTGTAAGTTAATAAAAAAATAGATCTCATTGTACGGGTTTCAGCGTTATCGTCAAAGTTTAAGTGGTCTTAAATTTAAGTTCCGACTTATAAACACGATAGTATGGAGTTAGCCATATACTGTATATATAGGCCTATGCCTCGGAAAACCAGGACTCTTCAGTTACAAGACACGACCTATAAAAACTGGAAGCAGTAGAAATGTCGTTATGGAGGAGGATGAAAAATATAAACTGGACAAACATGAAGTCAAACGAAGAGATATTACAGATGGTGGGAAAACAAAGATCGCTGACTAACACAATCAAAAAAAGACAGAGGAACTTGATTGGACATGTGCTAAGAGGAGAAACATCACTTAGAACAGTAATGGAGGGAAGTATGCCAGGAAGAAGGACAAAAGTAAGATCAAGGAGGATGCTATTATAGGCCTACTAGACGATGAAAATAGATGAACAGCGTCACAAGACATATAGGCCTATGCATGCATAAATCAAAGAAGAAGCAAGACGCAGAGAGGAATGGAAACAATGGAGCCCTGAACCTGTCTCAGGACAGAGAACATGATGATGATGATGATGATAATGATGATGATGATGATGATGATAATGACCTTTCAGTTTGCTGCTTTCTTGATCCGTTCACTTTCTCTCTCTGTTTCGATGACTTTTCTGCAGTCGTCATCCTTCTACTCGGTTGTGAACACGTGGCGACATCACCAGGATTAGGGAGATCTTTGACGAATATAGAAAGAAAGAAATTTCTGAACGCTCACAACGACTTCCGCCGCGATGCTTCGATGGAATTTCAAGGAACAAAGCAGCCGTCGGCTGGAAACATGAAGAGACTGGTAGGCCGTTGACGTAGCAATCGCCTTATTCTGCCCTGGTAAAGTTTCGTGCCTTGAGGGTTGTCGCACTTTCTCTTATTGGTACTATTCCATCATATCTATCAGAGCTACTCCATCTTCTTAGCTCTATCACTGGTCGATCATCATGTCTTCGGTCCACGACTCAAGGTCTTCTCTCAGCGTGCTCGATCACGAGCCTATTTATTTTGTGAATCGAGGTTTAGAATCATTTGGCCCTAAACCTCTGAACTGCTCTTGACTTGACCGCCGTGTACAGTACGTAAATTGGCAACTGATGATTCTATGACACTCTTTTGAAACGACTTTAATTCAACTTTATCTTTCTAACAAAACGCAGTAATCGTAGCTGCTGGATCGTTTCTTATTATTTTGACAGAAGAGAATAAATACACAACGAAGACGTGAAAATCGAGTGAAGGAAAAGGCTATAATTTCTGAAAATTCTGATTCTTTCAAAATTAATTCAAAGATGTTTGAAATGAGAAAATTGCATTATTGTATTACTTGTGAAGAGAATGCGACATATTATCCTTCCGTTACCGTTGGACAGCGAATGCTTATCTTGACATACAATGTAGATATTTTGCATGAATTGTTCTGTATATGTTGTTGCCTATAGTGGCCATTTGTTAAGACTTCGTTCTTGCTATTTAGTATTGGAACGCAGCATTAGAGGCGGACGCTTTCGCCTGGGCCTGGCATGAGAGGACCTTGGAGTATGTGCATAAAGGCCACTCATCCTTGACAAGCCAAAAGGAGTTTAAGGACATGTTGAACACCCAAAACACTGTGAATATTGGACAGAACTCTGCGGGTGACATCGAAGGTAAGTTATCGTCTGCAGAGAACAGGACACGACACACAATATTCTATTCAGTATAGAACTATGATTATTATGGGGCTGCCCATTAATTATGTCAACAATTTTTGGGCAATTTTTGACCCTCTCCCCCTTGTCAACAATTGTCAACTTTCAGTGATCCTCTATAATTATGTCAAAAACTTTTGACCCCCCCGCCAACTACGATCAGTGACGGGTCTCCCTAAAAAGTTTAGAAGGTTATTATTTTTGCGGCGATGATCATTTTCCCTTTCTTTTGTTCATCAAGTGTCATATAATGTGATGGTGATGACCTTGCTTTTTGCTTGTCAGTCTTTTTCCATTGTAATAGATAGTATTCCGTGAAATTTCCTATTTTTATCATTTGTCAAAAAATAAAATTGTTGACGTCAACATCTCTTGACCCCATCCTCTGTCAACAACTGTCAAACTTTTTCAAACCCCTCCCCATATTTTGTTGACGTAATTAATGGACAGTCCCTATGTTGTAACTTTTCCGGTGATAATAAAACTGAAAAACACACTTAATAGATTCATCAATCACTCATCTTATTATGTACACCACCACCACCACCACCATCATCATCATCATCATCATCATCATCATCATCATCATCACCATCACCAATAACAACAACAACGACAACAACAGTGGCGTAGCCAGAATTTCCGGAAGGGGGTTGGTTTTGATAGTAACCAACTTCGAAAACCTTAGCAAGCAATAAATGGCCATCCTCAGCTTTCCTTTTTGTATTTTTCCTTTGCAGATGCTGACAAGCAAAAAAGGTCGTCAGCTTACACCTTACACCTTGACATTCTATAGCACTTAGAAATTTTGGGTCGGTAAGCAGCCAAGGGGGTTTTGACCCCAAAACCGCGCCCGGGAATAAAAATGTATGGAAAAACATAAAAAAGTTTCCCCATTTTTTCGTCGGCAGCCAAAGGCAGGGTAGGTTAACTCCCAAACCCCCTTGGCTACGCCACTGACCAAAAACAACAGCAGTCAAATAGACGACCAACTATCAAGTCTTTCGTTCCATGGACCTTTCTGCCCAAAGCTTCTAAGATCACTAACTATAGAGCTGAAGGTCACTTTTGCTGAATTTCCAAATCAAATTAAATATTAAATTATATCTATCAACATTTATTTTTTAAGGCTGACTTAAGATTACTTGAATTTGAGCTTAATTTCGCTGTCTTTTTTCGTGTCGAAGAAACGTCTTTTCATAATTTCTTTGACATATTTTGAAAAAACTCAGATCCGACTAGACTTGTTATAAGTTGGTACGCACAAACGAATCTCTACACATTCAAGAACAATGTGTGTTCCAGCAAAGCTAGTTGCAACCACTTCACTCAGGTTAGTCAATCAGTCAGTGTATCAATCAACCTTCATCGGCCAATTAGTCTGATGTGATCGTTAGCAATCAAAATACAATTTTATAAAAAGACATTGCAGGTGGATAAGCTGTGCTTGGCAGCAGCGGCTTCTATCCCCCTTGCAGCCGGGCTCAATACCCCCGCCCCAAAAAATTACAACCCCCCAAATTACAAATTCCCTCTGTTAATTTGCTCCCTTGTAGACTTAGTATTATATTCAGCTTTTCATCCTTTGTGTTAGGCATAGCTATCATTGCTTACGTCACGGTCAGTGTTATTTTGAATCAATATCGGTCTCGGTTGAGTTCAGATTAGTAGCAAAATATCCCCCCCCATTTTTTCCCGGGCGCAGCTGCGCCCGCCTTCAATAGGGATAGAAGCCCCTGCTTGGCAGAAGAATTTGAATATAGTGAACCTGCTTACATTTTTGCTTTTTCCAATACATTTCTGTGTACCTTTAACAAGTGGAGCGGTAGAGATGTGGCAGCATTTTTAAAACTAAAAATCAGAGAGCAGTTGTTCAGACCTACCTGTCGACGAGGAGGCCGAATGGCGCCACCTCGCTAAGTCCCAGCTCTTCTTGGCGAAATGAGAGTATACTGGTATACAGGTTTTATTGCGCTACCCTAGAAGTTCTAAGAGCCGTTTGAGTCTGTGCAACATTGAACAAGTCGTTTTACATTAATTGTGAGGAGACAAATGAAACCCACACGATTCATCTTAGAGAAAGTCAAATGGGCCGTCATCATCATCATCATCATCATCATCATCATCATCATCATCATCATCATCATCATCATCATCATCATCATCATCGATCGTCATGATCATCGTCATGATCAGCATTAAGATCATTAAGATCATCGATGCCGACATCATAATCGCCATCAATATCATCATCGTCATTGCAAAAATTTCCTAATATAGACTCGGGTTCTCATATATATATATATATATATATATATATATATATATATATATATATATATATGTCAGAGTCTGTGCAGCTTTCAATACTCTGTAGATTTGTCAAACTGTTGATATTGCAGATTTGCCACTTGCTGTCTGTAGATTCGACCGACTGCATGCGTTGCTTAGAATTATGCATTGACATTCCTTTCCTTTTAGTATTAATTATAGTGACAAATTAGACATTGCGAGCATAGGAGCTAAGAATCAATTCTACCAAATTCGAAAAGTATGAGAACGAGGGCTCAACATATTTATCAATTCGAGCATAAACAATAAACTGATGCCATGAGTCTAGACTAGAGTCTTTCAATTGTAACATTTGCAGGTCATGTGGGCAGATACCATGTATATCGGATGCAGCATCTTTCAAGCAGATGACACGGACTCTTTCACCGTTTGTAACTACTACCCAGCGTAAGATTCGAGTAAATTGTAGCCTTAAGTAACAAGTCTTGACTTCAATAGAACTAGATTACATTGACCTATTCTTTAAAGAACATCCGTCGCTCGACCTACAACAGTATCGTTCTCGCCAAAGATTTAATGCCAAACGACCGTTGACTTGCGACGCAGTCTTGTAATAGCTTCGCAGAAGATATAGATTTGATTTGACTTTATCTAAGGGAATTCGCCAGAAATCAGCTCACAGTGAATAAATAATTATCGGCGATAGAAAGAAAAGTAGGCATTGCTTCGTCGATTGATTTGCCTCTATACTGTCAGCCGAGGACGCGTTGCCTTCCCCATTGCGATTTCGAACATCGCTGCCTCCTATCGATCGCCTTGGAGTGTTTCTCTTTGTTGTTCATCGCAGGGGGAACTTGAAAGGCATGCGTCCGTACAAAGAGGGAGAGAATTGTTCGCTTTGCGGCACCCTTAAAAAGGACGGCTTCACCGAATGTGATAAGGGTCTTTGCCGTAAGCAGCATCACCAACTGTTTGGTTTGCTTGTGCATTTAAAGCAGCCTCACAATTTGACAGTGCATTATAAATCCTGTATGTGTATGCGATTTCATTGTGCGCCAATCTGTAATAATCTGTTTTTGTTTAATGGTTCATCTGATAACTACTGTGTAATCTGATTAATGAATGATGTTATTCGTAATAGAACCAAGGAACAAATGCTCGCCAGTAAAAGAGTGCAAAGTAGTCGACACCGTCAACTGCCTCTGCAGTAAGTAGTCTATTAGTGAGATAGTTAATCAGATCACACACAGATCTAATGCTTTGCCTGCCAGCCTACCAACATCAACATCATTTACATTGAATTTGTCACTAACTTGCAGTGTCAGTGATGCAAATCATGTAGCATTACTATTAGTAGCGCTACAAAAATGGTTTGGACTATTTTAGCTTTTTGTTATGCAAATTGAATAACTGCTTTTGAAAATTCTATTCCAATGCTGACACTTGCGTCAAAGACGGTCAAACCATCCCGTGGAAACCATGCGTCAACGAGGCTTGAAGCGCGCTCAAGAGCGTAACCCATTCTGTCATCTTCCGTTCCTCTGCCTCTGTTAATGACTCAATGCCAATGTTAATCCCTTAACCGTGTATTTAACTGTAACTCAATGCAAAATGGACGGATATATATCCGGGATTCCCAGTTAAGGGGTTAAAAGGCATTAACTAATCAAGCAGAGCAGATGTCGCAACAAAGTGCGGCGCAATATGACATAGGCGGTAATTGCAAAAAACATGTATATTTTGTAGGCGAAGATGATTACAATGGATTGTTTAAGAAACTTGTGAAGGCAACTGGTCTCCGTCTCGCCTCTTCGTCGCTTCTTCTGCTGCTTTCAGTCGTCGTCGGTCTCTTCATCTCTCCCATTGACATCGCTTGAATCTTCGTAGATATTTCCTAGAGTTAGAATCGCAGTGAAATAATTCACCAAAAATAATCCGGTATTCAACTGTCCTAGATAAGTCTTTTTAGTTGCGCAAAGATCAAACATCTAGAAATGGAAAATGCACTATATATATATATATATATATATATATATATATATATATATATATATATATATGTCTTTCTACCGAAATTAAAAGATATATCGCGCTCTCGGTCTTGTCTGGTTAATATTCCAACAACTTTTCGCGACTCTGGTGATGAAACGAAATAGAAAATCTGTCATCAGCCACTGTACTATCTTTGAACTAACTTCGAAAACAAGGAAAAACCTATTTAAAGAATCAATATGATGTAACTTCTGTTGGAATGTTCTATTGTGTCGACAACAGGACCTGGTGTGTAACTGAAAGAAACTTAACTAAAGCGTGAACTTTTGTTGTGTTTTTTATATTATGTAATGTTTTGAGAAAGCATTGAAAACGTCAATGGGGAGAATCTTGTGTTCCTTTTTTAATAGAGAGAGAGAGAGAGAGAGAAAGAGAGAGAGAGAGAGAGAGAGAGAGAGAGAGAATCCCAGAGTATGGAGTGCGATGCATTGCGGTAAAGGTTGCGGATCTTGATTGAAGCCTGGGTTATGCGAACATGAAAAATTAGGAAAAATTAGGAATTAGGAGAAGGCCTTTTGGATTTTGGACATTTTGCATATATGGATACGGGGAGGTCTCGAGAGAATGCTTACTTATGCACAAATTCATATAATATATGAATTTGTGCATAAGTAAAAATTGTTCTCTCTCTCTCTCTCTCTCTCTCTCTCTCTATATATATATATATATATATATAATAGCAGTGGCGTAGCGTGACTTTTGGGGGTCCGGGGGCATCTTTGCCATGGGGGCCCCAGAGTTTCGAGCTGACGAGCAAAAAACGTTATCACCTTTTTATATCCTGACGAGCAAAAAAAACGTTATTACCTCCTTTTTATATCCTGACGAGCCAAAAAAACGTTATCACCTCCTTTTTATATCCTGACGAGCAAAAAAAACGTTATTACCTCCTTTTTATATCCTGACGAGCCAAAAAAACGTTATCACCTCCTTTTTATATCCTGACGAGCAAAAAAAACGTTATCACCTTTTTTTATCTGACGACCAAAAAAAAGGTCGTCAGCACATCATTTCTAAGGTTAGGGTTAGGGTTATCCCTAACCTAACCCTAGCTTAGACCCCTCTTCGGGCCCCCCCTCGCCCGGGGCGCGGGGGGCTGTCAACAAAGTGCCCCCCGCCCCCCACGTTACGCCACTGTATTATAGGCGCCCCATGTGACAGTTAAAACAACTGCTCAGGCAGAAGACCGGTTGAAATTACGCACAGTAGATACGGCCACGATTACACGCTTGCTCTCGTTAAAACATTTCTTGCTCTTCCTAGCTGTAACTACTTTAGCACCCTGTCCGCCCAGTGACTATGGCTATAAATTCAAACAGGGCGGGAGTAGAGCAGTTAATCTGTACGCTCGCATTGAGGATCCGCAAGAATTATGTACGGGGGTGAACAGGGGAGGGGTATGAAAATGTATGAAAATATGACTCTTGCGTAGCAATAGGCCTACAACTAGCTAGTTTATGCAAATTTGGAGCATCGCAATTTGTTTAACATTCGTTCTAATGTTGATCCAGTTTTAGCCTTTGTCTTACTTTTTGAAAGATTCTGTTTTCAGACGCAATGCTCCTTGTATAAAAAATAAGTAATCTCCAACAACTGTAATTCCACATGTCCGAAAGAGCTGGAATAAATTGTGAGATGAACGCTCAATATTTTGAACTTTTTTCTATGACATTATTTTCAAAATTGAACCACTTTTCAAGTATAGGCCTACAAATGGCCGCGAAAGTATATAGCAAAATCATTGATTGATGTTTGTAATCTTTTAGGACCCTAAAGACTTTTATTTTCTAGCATTGTCTGCACTTAGCATCATGTGAGTAGAAAGCGATAGGCCTAAGTTGCGTAGCATTATACTGGATCTTTGATGATAATTATAATCAATGATTTTGCTGTTGGAAAATCAAGAAACAAACTTCTTCCAAGTTCTGTCGTAGAGCCTTTTAGAGCAGGGGTTCTCAAACTTTTTCAGTACAGGGACCCCCTTGGAAAGGTATAAGACATTCGCGGACCCCCTGACAAGGTCATAATAACTAACAGTAACTAACCCAAATTAGTCCCCTATATAAACGTCTAAATTCCAATTCAACCTTTTTCGTCAAAATTGTACACTCATAAAATTACGGCAGTAGGCCTAACAGATGTTAATTAACTTGCTTGAGTTGCTGTTAGAGAGATGTGTAGCCTAGTCTTGTTTTGTTGGCAGAGAAAGTTTCTTCTTGGTTTAATTCCTGACAAACTCTAATGTCATCCTTCACCTAAAGACGCGACCTGAACTTTGATTTCATGATAACTAACGCCGAAAACGATGCTTCACATTGATAGGTAGGCCTACGATAGTAGCAAAAGGAATCAGCGCAGTTAGGCCTAATGCTCTGTAAGCTCGAAGCATATATCCTTCCTAACGCTGCACCAAAATGCTCCCAATGTCTGCTTACGAAATTTCAAATTTTTGGTGCTTTCTTTTCCCAGCATTATCTTGCATATAATTATCCAACGCTGCATGCAGGCATAATCAAAGTCTCTGCAATTGTATGTGCCTTTCCAATCTTTGCTATCCACCTTGCTAAAACACGAGGCGCTTTGATAGCCTTTTCATTCAATGTTGTCGCTGTCCTGATAATTATTTTCTTCTGATTGACATACACTTCTGGTCGACTTTTTGAAAAACTCAATAGGTTTGTCACGTATAGTTCCTTATGCTTTGTTATAAGATGGCGCTTCAGTTTTGCAAGTTTCATGCTTTCGTTCGATAACACACTTAAAAGAAATGACACACTGTGGCTGATCGCTATTGCCTTTGTATTGTGTAAATTCGAATGCTAAGTAACCCGGACCATATTACGTAGCTTTGGTTTGCTCGCTATTGCTTCTGTTCCGCCTACCAGAGACAGTCACTGTTTTCATCACTAACATCCTCTTCTCTAGAATCGCAAGTTCGTCTGTGCTTCAGAAGTTCAGATATTGTTAGGCCTATCCAACTGTTATTTGGACATGCAAATGGAAACTTAACAGCAATAATTATCTCTCAACCAAATATTTTAGCCTTGACTTAGAAGTCTTAGACTCATAAAATCATAGATAAACTGGATTCACAGCCGGATTACCGTAACTAAGTAATAATCTCTTTGCGGATCGTTTTTTCCGGACACTCTTCGCGGACCCCTACAGGTGCTTCATGGACCCCGGGGTCCGCGGACCACAGTTGAGAACTCCTGTTTTAGAGGGTTGCATAGTAAAAATATTGAGATGTGATTTGCAAACGCATTACTTGTTATTTTTAAAAATACTTTCCATATAGTTATTTAAAAGGCATAAATAGGCCTATATTTTACATTTATTATTAAAGTTTTAGTTTTTCTGTGGCAAACTGATGTGATTCATGCCGGAAGTGGGCCTCTGAACTTCGTATAGCTTAGGGCTTCATCAAGTCTAAGTCTTGCACTGCTCCTCGTGCAGCAAACACTGTTCGGTCTTTATTCATATCAAAATAAAAATAAACGGATCTTATTAGTCCGAGTAGTAATGATGAATAAACTCGCAAAGCGGATGACATTGATTTGTGTAATGACTTAACTCACGTATTGAATTCACGAACATAGGCCTACTCTTTATAGGGAAGTTTAGGTTATAATATAGCTACACACCGTTGTTGATCAGCGAAATGGAAGTTTGGCGAAATGGTAGGTAGGCCTAACCACTAAACTAATTACTCATGATGTAACCCGCAACCGAGCAGCTTTTTAGTTTACAGAATACAGAGAAAGAGACGAATTTGTGGATATATATATATATATATATATATATATATATATATATATATATATATATAGACTGGTTCTAATTTTTGATTATCAAAAGTTCGCTATGATTTCTTACTTATTTAAATGTTGACGACCTTGTGACGTAACAGTCAATGACATACATTATATACGAATTCTCTTTGCAATTAACACCATCGCTAATAATTTATATATTATAAATATTGAAATTCAAAGAATTCAATCGACATCAAAAGGCCTTCAAACTGTAAGTCAAAACTCAGAATTCATCTCTTCGAATTGAAATTCGTTTTCTAGAAGGATCCAGCAAGCGGAGATGGAGAAGCAGAAGAACATCAAGAGATACCTGGAACTGAGCGGTAAGGAGTCCATGATAGCTAAGAGTAAATTGTTGAAGCAGTTTAAATGCATCCAAGGTTTGAATTTTGTAAGTTAATAAAAAAATAGATCTCATTGTATGGGTTTCAGCGTTATCGTCAAAGTTTAAGTGGTCTTAAATTTAAGTTCCGACTTATAAACACGATAGTATGGAGTTGGCCATATATATATGGCCTATATGGCCTGTTTTCATCATCCAGTCCAATAGCATCTTTATGGTATTCCTTTTGTCCTTCTTCCTGATATACTTTCCTTCATTACTCTTCTAAGTAATGTTTCTCCTCTTATCACATGTCCAATCAAGTTCCGTATAGGCCTATGCCTCGGAAACCAGGATTCTTCAGTTAAAAGATGTATGAAAGCTGGAAGCTTTCTAAACGTGGTAATAGGGGAGGATGGAAAATAGCAAATGAACAGACATGAAGTCAAACGAAGAGATATTACAGATGGCGGGAAAACAAAGATCGCTGACTAACACAATCAAAAGATGACAGAGGAACTTGATTGGACATGTGATAAGAGGAGAAACATTACTTAGAAGAGTAATGAAGGAAAGTATATCAGGAAGAAGGACAAAAGGAATACCATAAAGATGCTATTGGACTGGATGATGAAAACAGGTGCATACTGCATAGCACCGCAAAACTTATGCAGCAAACAATGAAGAGACATGGCATAGAGAGGAATTGAGACAACGGAGCCCTGAACCCAGTGTTTAATCTAGACTCTGCATTCCTGAGGGGGGGAACTGACAAGGCGGAGGGAAGTCAGCTAGAGGGCTACTGTTAGTTGATGTAGTATGCCAAAATTTTCTGGTGGGGGATTTGAAATTTGAAATTTCCGGAGAGAAAAGGGCAATTTCCCTCCCCGGAAACGACCTAGATTAAACCCTGCCTGGACCTGTCTCAGGACAATGATGATGATGATGATGATGATGATGATGATGATGATGATGATGATGATGATGATGACATTTCAGTTTGCTGCTTTTTGATCCGTTCACTTTCTCTCTCTGTTTCGATGACTTTTTCTGCAGTCGTCATCCTTCTACTCGATTGTGAACACGTGGCGACATCACAAACCAGGCGAGGACCTCTCACAAACAAAGAAAGAGGACAATTTCTGATCGCACACAACGACTTCCGACGAGATGCTTCGATGGAATTTCAAGGAACAAAGCAGCCGCCTGCTGCATACATGAAGAGACTGGTAATAGTAGTAGTAGTAGTAGTAGTAGTAGTAGTAGTAGTAGTAGTAGCAGTGGCGTAACTAGGGGGGCGGGGGGCACTTTGTCGACTGCCCCCCGGGTCCCGGGCAGGGGGGCCCGAAGAGGGGTCTAAGCTAGGGTTAGGTTAGGGTTAACCCTAACTTAAACTTAACCCTAACCCTAAAAATGATGGAAATGACGTGGTGAGGTCCTTTTTTTTGCTCGTCAGGGTTAAAAAGGTGGAGACGATACCGTTTTTTTGCTCGTCAGCTCGAAACTCTGAGGCCCCCATGTCAAAGATGCCCCTCCGGGCCCCCAAAATTCACGCTACGCCACTGAGTAGTAGTAGTAGTAGTAGTAGTAGTAGTAGTAGAAGTAGTAGTAGTAGTAGTAGTAGTAGTAGTAGTAGTAGTAGTAGTAGTAGTAGTAGTAGACTTCTTTAGCGCCATTGTAGTAGTACATCAGCACCAGTCGATGGTAGTGGTGAATTAGAAGGACGTTATCCTTCCGTTACCGTTGGACAGCGAATGCTTAGCCTGACATACAATGTAGATATTTTGCATGAATTGTTCTGTATATGTTGTTGCCTATAGTGGCCATTTGGTAAGACTGCGTTCTTGCTATTTAGTATTGGAACGCAGCATTAGAGGCGGACGCTCTCGCTTGGTCCGGGCATGAAACGAACGAACAGTATCTGCATCACGGCCATTCAGGAGTACATTACCTTAAGCAGTACATGAACATGCTGAACGCCCAAAACACTTCGGATATTGGACAGAACATTGCAGCTGCCATCGAAAGTAAGTTATCGTTTGCAGAGAACAGGACACGACGCACGAAGTTCTATTCAGCGTAGAACTATGATTATTATGTTGTAACTTTTCCGGTGATAATAAAACTGAAAACACTTCATAGACTCATCAATCACTTATCATATTATGTACACCACCACCACCACCACCACCACCACCACCACCACCACCACCACCACCACCACCACCAACAACAACAACGACAACAATGACAAAGACACAACAACAAGATCACTAACTACAGAGTTAAAATATCACTTTTGCTGAATTTTCCAAATCAAATATTAAACGAGGCAGAGTAACTTTTAATTTCGAGACTGACTTTAGATTACTTGAATTTTGAGCTTAATTTCGCTTTCATTTGTCGTTTTGAAGAGCTTTTTTAAACAAAATATTTCTCTTGAATATTCCCAAACACTCAGGTCCGACTAGAATTGTTGAAAATTGGTACGCACAAACGAGTCTCTACACACTCCAGAACAATATGTGTTCCGGCAAAGGTAGTTGCAACCACTTCATTCAGGTTGGTCAACCAGTCAGAGTGTAGCAATCAACCTTCATCGGCCAATTAGTCTGGTGTGGTCGTTAGCTATCAAAATACAATTTTATAAACGAAATTGTATGTGAAGAAGTTGTATTTTGTCATAAGAATTTGAATATAGTGAACAGTGTTAGGAAAGATCACTTGTAAAATGATCTTGATCAAAGATCAAGATCAGTAGAGAGAAATTGATCTAAGATCAAGATCAAAGATCACTAGAGTACAAATGATCTAAGATCAAGATCACTTTAAAAGTGATCTAAGATCAAAGATCATACAAATATAGTTATTATATCATGTGCCACGTATGATAACGATACAAATGTCCACTGTACGATGCATGTAAACTTTTGTAATACTAAGTTACTAACACAACTGAAAATAGTTCATGACAATTTTAGCAACTAACTGTCAGTTCAAAGTCATTGTTGAACACGGCAGTTCATTTTCAGCATGAGCAGACGCTCAAACGTTGCGTCAGACAACCTGTTTCTTCGTGGTGTAGCTAATAAACCTCCAATTCTAAAAAGTCTTTCGACATGCGCAGAAGATGGCAGGGTTGTGTTATATTTCACAAATGCTGCCTTGACATGTGGGTATGCCAACAAGCTAGAAAGTTCCTTATTTGGGTTATTCAGGTAGTGCATGTTATTATTATTATTATTATTATTATTATTATTATTATTATTATTATTATTATTATTACGAACATTTCTATAGCGCAAATTATCGCAAAGCAGCAAATGCACTCATGTCAGTTGCGAACCAGATCAATCAAACAAGAATGTCTTCAGTTGTTTCCTAAAAGATAACAGCGTCATGGTTGAGTCAGAGGAACGCAATGTTGCTGGCAGACTGTTCCAAACAACCGGGCCAGCAACGGCCAGGTTGCGGTCACCAAAGCCTGTCCGAGTTCGAGGCACTGCAAGTGTGCTGGTCAAGGCGGAGCGCAGATGCGACCGACCAGGCAACTTAGCCGTCGAGCAGAACATATCAGTTAGATATGACGGAGCAGAGCTGTGTTGGGCCTTGAACAGGATGGTCCCGAGTTTAAAAGTCACGCGTTGACCGACCGGGAGCCAGTGGAGCTCCGTAGTACTGGTGTGATATGATCGAACTTCCTCTCTGGAACACCAAGCGTGCAGCTGCATTATGGACGAGTTGAAGTTTCTGTATCAGATGGTCACTGATGCCATAAAGGATGCTGTTGCAGTAGTCGAGTCTGCTGCTGATGAATGCTTGAGCCAGCATCCTAGTTGCGTCAGGTGTCAGCGAGTTCCTCACTGCCCGCAGCTGGCGAAGCTGGAAGAACGACTTCCTGCAAACTGATGCAACGTGGTTGGCCATTGTCAGTTGACTATCAATTAACACTCCGAGGTTATTGACCACTGTAGCACATTCGATGGTGGCGTCAGGACGGCGTAAGGCATTTATTGTAATCTTTTGAATCTGTTGTCTTGTGCCCAGCCAGATAATTTGTGTCTTATCTTCATTCAGCTTTAGGCAGTTCTCCGCCATCCAGCCCCGGATTCTAGTGATACAGTCACTTAACTGGTCCATTAATGCTTGCTCTCCACTCGCATTCCCGCTGCTGTAGATTTGGATGTCATCAGCGTATCCGTGCCCAGACATTCCACAGGCAGCAATGATGTTGAACACATCTGACACGTACAGAAGGAACAGGACAGGTCCGCATACTGAGCCCTGAGGTACTCCATAGGGGAGGTGCAAGGTTTCCGATAGAAGACCACGGTAAGCCACCTGTTGTGAGCGGTCAGTGAGAAATGATGATAGCCAGCCAAGCGCCGCCCCCGTGATGCCAAATTTGTACTGTAGGCGCCGTAGAAGGATTTCGTGATCCACGCAGTCGAAGGCTGCGCTGAGATCGAGGAGGCCAAGCAATGTGACCTGTTTCCGGTCTATAGCACCAAGGATGTCAGATAGCACCTTTAGCAGCGCCGTTTCGGTGCTATGGTGGCGTCTATAGGCGGACTGGAGTCTTGGCATCAGTCCCTCGCCCTCGATGAATTCTATGACGCGCCCAATGACAACCCTCTCGACGACCTTCGAAATGAAGGTCAGGTTGCTAACCGGCCTGTAGTTTTTTAGGCCATCCCGATCCAGGCCTGATTTCTTCAAAATTGGAGTAACAATAGCATGCTTTTGCGACTGTGGTAATTGTCCTTCCTTTATGGACACGTTTATGACCTCTATCTTGCATGACCTCTATCTTGACTGCATTTTCACGACCAGTTGCAACTGAGCAAGCCTCCCCCTGAGTCCCAGTGGCAGTGCCAGTACTAATGTCAGGGCCATACCAATAATCCTCATCATCTGCACCGGCTGCACTAACATGATCATTGAGGTCCGAATGCTTGATTTGTCGCCATTTTACTCAATACACATAGAAGTTCGTTGACTGATTGACTTAGTTAGGAGAATACGTATAATTTGATCTTTGATCTTCTGTTGATAATAAAGATCAAAATCACCGAAAAAGTGATTTAAAGTCAGAGTCAAAGATCACTAGTAAAAAATGATCTAGATCAAAGATCAAAGATCATGAATTGTGATCTTAAATCGTGATCTTTGATCTTTTGATCTAAGATCACTCCTAACACTGATAGTGAACATGCTTCAATCTTCTTTCGATCCTCAGCCCCAGGTAGCGAAAGTTGATTAGACCGTTATTATTATTATTATTATTATTATTATTATTATTATTATTATTATTATTATTATTATTATTAATATTATTATCACATGATTTATATAGTGCTGTAACATAGTTAAAAACCAAATCAAAAGCGCTTTGACAACGCTGACATGACATTGTCAATGAAGGTCGGAAGGTGGCGATGTTAAAAATTCACTCGGATGATAGAAGGATATCGCTGCCGTGAAGAAATCCGGTGTGGAATCCTATAGAAGCGGTTCTTCGCGAGAAAACTGCAGCCACATTGACACTCCAACGAAGAACGGAAGATAATTTAAAGGTTCGCGAGTTGGTAATAGGAGTTATCCGCTTGGTAAGATCGGCGGCGAATTCCGAAGAAGCGGTCTTCCGCAAGAGATTTCGTCACCGAAATCGGCAAATCCGAGGAAGATGGAAATTCCAGCGAAGTCTGAAGAACGATAGTTGATAGCAGTCACGTTGCCACGCAGCAGCCATTTTAATGGCTGACTTTGGCGCATTACTCAACAGCGGCGGCGACCGACTTGTGAACCCTCCAGAACGACGTAGAAAAGTGGAGGACGCGGCAAGAAACTCTACGACGAACCGTTGAGCAGGACGCAGTCCGAGCGCTTGGTGCAAAATCCGAGCGCCGGTAAATGCCGAGAGCGGCGGCGAATCCGTGCACGTACAAGCACGTGCTGGCTGCCATGAAGGCGCCAAAAACCGGAAACCGCCATCGCCACCACCATTAAGATCATCATCGTCATAATCAACGTCATCGTCAGCTTCACTGTCATCGATATCAGCGTCATCGTCGTCGTCGTCGGCATTTTCAAATTTCCGAATGTAGAGACTCAGTCTCTCATATGCATTCTCAGAAATGTCTGAGTCTGTGCAGCTTTGAACATTTTGTAGATATGCCAATCTGTAGATTTTGTTGAATTGCCACTTTCTGTAAATTGGAACCGCTGACAAAAATATTCATAAAATGTATTGAAGTTGATTGCGTTGCTTAGAATTATGCATTGAAATTGCTTTCCTTTTAGAAATAATTTTAGTAGCAAATTAGACATTGCGAGCATATGAGCTAAGACTCAGTTCTTGCAAATTCGAAATATAGTGTGAGAACGAGCGATCAACATATTTATTAATTAGAGCACAAACAATAAACTGATGCCAAGAGTCTAGACTAGAGTCTTTGAATTGTAACATTTGCAGATCATGAGTGCAGATTCCAAATATATCGGATGCGCCATCACTAAAAGAAGGGGAACAGAGGCGTTCGTCACTTGCAACTACTATCCTGGGTAAGGTTCGAGTCGATTGTAACCTTAAGTAATAAGTCTTCACAGAGATCCGCGAGAGGGGCGGGGGCAATTGCACAGGGGCCCAGCGGCCTGCAGTGGCCCGGGTCCGGTGATGATGATGATGTAAATAACTGTATCGACAATAGACCATGATAATGACTGACAAAGAAAAAAGGTCATCTTCTCGTCACGAGCATTAGGGGCCTGAGGAACGTCACGGGGCCCGGGCCGATCATGATAAATAATCAAGTAATCGCCTTTTTTAAATGAGCGAGAAGCAAAAAAAGGCCAACAACACTTTTACACACTTGCTTGTTACGGGTAACGGCGTGGATCCGAAAAATTATGGTTTTAAAAAGACCAACAAGCAAGAAAAGGTCAACAACACTTTTTTACACTTGCTTGTTACGGGTAACAGGATGGATTGGGAAAATTCTGGTTTGAAAAAGACCGATAAGCAAAAAATAGGTCATCAGCACTTTTTCACACTTGCTTGTTACGGGTAACGGGGTGGATTGGGAAAAATTCTGCTTTGAAAAAGACCGATAAGCAAAAAATAGGTCATCAACTTTTTCACAGACTTGCCAGCTCAGGAGCCCGTTAGGCCTACTATTTTTTGCACAGGGGCCCTAAAATTTTCTCGGCGGCCCTTAGTCTTCACTTCAATCGAATAAGATTTTATTGGCATTTTTTCTGATGAGCATCAGACAGCTGTATTGAAATCGCACGAATAAACTACAATTACGGTACAGTTCCCTCACCGACGATTCAATGTCAAACGACCATCGATCAACCTAATGGCTCTGCAGAAGATATAGATTTGATTTGACTTTATCTAAGTGAATTCGCCAGAAATCAGCTAAAAATGAATAAATAATAATTATTATTATTATCGGCGATAGAAAGAAAAATAGGCATTGCTTCGTCGATTGATTTGCCTCTATACTGTCAGCCGAGGACGCGTTGCCTTCCCCATTGCGATTTCGAACATCACTGCCTCCTATCGATCGCCTTAAAGTGTTTCTCTTTGTTGTTCATCGCAGGGGGAACTTGAAAGGCATGCGTCCTTACAAAGAGGGAGAGCGTTGTTCGCTTTGCGGCACCCTTAAAAAGGACGGCTTCACCGAATGTGATAAGGGTCTTTGCCGTAAGCAGCATCACCAACTGTTTGCTTGTGCATTTAAAGCAGCCTCACAATTTGACAGTGCATTATAAATCCTGTATGTGTATGCGATTTCATTGTGCGCCAATCTGTAATAATCTGTTTTTGTTTAATGGTTCATCTGATAACTACTGTGTAATCTGATTGATGAATGATGTTATTCGTAATAGAACCAAAGGACAAATGTTCGGCAGTGAAAGAGTGCAAAGTAGTCGACACCGTCAACTGCCTCTGCAGTAAGTAGTCTATTAGTGAGATAGTTAATCAGATCACACACAGATCTAATGCTTTGCCTGCCAGCCTACCAACACCAACATCATTTACATTGAATTTGTCACTAACTTGCAGCGTCAGTGTTGTAAATCGTGTAACATTACTGTTAGTGCCGCTCCAACAATGACTTCGACTATTTTAACTTTTTGTTATGTAAATTGAATAACTGCTTTTGAAAATTCTATTCCAATGCTGACACTTGCGTCAAACCATCCCGTGGAAACCATGCGTCAACGAGGCTTGAACCGCGCTCAAGTGCGTAACCCATTCTGTCATCTTCCGTTCCTCTGCCTCTGTTAATGACTCAATGCCAATGTTAATCCCTTAACCGTGTATTTAACTGTAACTCAATGCAAAATGGACGGATATATATCCGGGATTCCCAGTTAAGGGGTTAAAAGGCATTAACTAATCAAGCAGAGCAGATGTCGCAACAAAGTGCGGCGCAATATGACATAGGCGGTAATTGCAAAAACATGTATATATTTTGTAGGCGAAGATGATTACAATAAGTTGGTGAGGAAACTTGTGAAGGCAACTGGTCTCCGTCTCTCCCCTTCATCGCTTCTTCTGCTGCTTTCAGTCGTCGTCGGTCTCTTCATCTCTTCCCTTGGCATCGTTTGAATCGTCATGGAGAGAACTTCTTCAGTCAAAAAATTGCCAAAATAACTCCATATTCAACTATCCAAGATAATTTTTTAATTAAACTAAGATCAAACATCTAGACATGCAAAATTCATTTAAGATAACTACCTCTCTGTCTTCTGAATCCAGTAAACATACATATATATATATATATATATATATATATATATATATATATATATATAGTATATACACAGTGTATCGAGCATCTATCGCGATGTCTTTTATGATTAATATTCCAACAACTTTTCGAGACTCTGCCCATGAAACGAAATAGAAATTCTGTCATCAGCCGCTGATCTATCTTTGAACTAACTTCGAAAACAACAGAAAACCTATTTAAAGAATCAATACTGTATGATGTAACTTCTGTTGGAATGTTCTATTGTGTCGACAACAGGACCTGGTGTGTAACAGAAAGCAACGTAACTAAAGCGTGAACTTTTGTTGTGTTTTTTCTATTATATAAATTAATGTCTTGAGAAAACAGTGAAAAATGTCAGTCGGGGGAATCCTATGTTCATCTTTTAATAACAGAGAGAGAGAGAGAGAGAGAGAGAGAGAGGAGTGAGAGAGAGAGGAGAGAATCCCAGTAGATTTAGAGTTTAATATTTGGGTAGGCTAGTATGAAGGTCTGTAGGTGCCATCCAGCACACGTGCCATCCATCCAAAAACACATCGGTTGTCTCATTAACGATACAATTTTCAAAATTCACTCAGCGTTAAGAAACATGCAGGAAACATATCGAACAGGTACCGACTGGACACAAGTGAAATGTCGACATTATATTTTCAGAAGCTTCACAGCTCCTCGTAGAGATCTGACAAAGAAATGTGAAATGTTCGAATTGGCAAAACCAGAGGGAAGTGTTTATCATTTGCTGAGATTGCCCTCAGCGAGATGGAAAGTTTGGATTTTAGCAGTTCCACTCTCTCTCTCCCGCGAAGGTCCAAAAGTTTTGGATAGTGTTTCGATTCCATGTGAACATTTCTAATCAGTCTTCTCTCCAAATAGCACTTAAAAGACTGGAGTTTGATTGGATGGACTAAATACTCGTGGATGTAAACCGCAACTGAGCATATTTCTACTGTAGTTTACAGAATACAGGGAAAGTAGAGTATTTGTTTGTATATATATATATATATATATATATATATATATATATATATATATATATAAACAGACTGGTTCTAAGTTTTATTTCTCAAAATTTCGCCACGAGCTCTTGCTCATTTAAATGTTGATATTGACAACCACATGACGTAACAGACAATGACACATATTCTATTAGAATTCTTTTTACAGTTAACATCATCTGTTGTGAAAACGTAGAAATTTCTGTGAACAACTTAGGCCTGATTATTCATTTATATATCCTGTAAATCAAAGAATTCAATCGACATCAAAAGGCCTTCAAACTGTAAGTCAGTCAAAACTCAGAATTCATCTTTTCGAAGTGAAATTCGTTTTCTAGAAGGATCTAGCAAGCGGAGATGGAGAAGCAGAAGAACATCAAGAGATACCTGGGACTGAGCGGTAAGGAGTCCATGATAGCTAAGAGTAAATTGTTGAAACAGTTTAAATGCATCCTAGGTTTGAATTTTGTAAGTTAATAAAAAATAGATCTCATTGTACGGGTTTCAGCGTTATCGTCAAAGTTTAAGTGATTTAAGTTCCGACTCATAAACACGATAGTATGGAGTTAGCTCTATATGCCTTGAAAACCAGGACTCCTCAGTTAAAAGATGTATGAAAGCTGGAAGCCTTCTAAACGAGGTAATAGGGGAGGATGAAAAATAGCCAACGAACAGACATGAAGTCAAACGAAGAGGTATTACAGATGGTGGGAAAACAAAGATCGCTGACTAACACAATCAAAAGAAGACAGAGGAACTTATATTGGATATTTGCTAAGAGGAGAAACATTACTTAGAACAGTAATGGAGGGAAGTATAATAGGAAGAAGGACAAAAGGAATACCATAAAGATGCTATTGGACTGGATGATGAAAACAGGTGCGTACTGCATAGCACCGCAAAACGTTTGCAGCAAACAAAGAAGAGACATTGCATAGAGAGGAATTGAGACAACGGAGTCCTGAACTTGTCTGAGGACAGGGATGATGATGATGATGATGATGATGATGATGACTTTTCAGTTTGCTGCTTTTTTGATCCGATCACTTTCTCTCTGTTTCGATTACTTTTTCTACAGTCGTCATCCTTCTACTCGGCGGTGTGCACGTGGCGACATCAGAAACCAGACGGAGACCTCTGACGAACGGTGAAAGAAAACGATTTCTGATCGCACACAACAGCTTCCGACACGATCTTACGATGGAATTTCAAGGAACAAAGCAGCCGCCAGCTGCAAACATGAAGAGACTGGTAGCAGAGGCGTAGCGTCCCAATGGCTACTGTTTATTTATGGGGGCGGCAAATTTTGGAAGCGACCTTTTTTGCTTGTCGAGTTGTCGTCGAGGAGTTTTGTCGAAGGGGAGGCAAAATTTAGAAGGGGCGGCAAATTTAGCGGCGACGACCTTTTTTCGTTTGACAGCTGTAATAAGAGTGAAATTGGGGCGGCATTTTTGCCAGGAGCCATAGGCGGCACGGGTGCACGCTATGCCACTGACTGGTAGAGGCCGTTGAAGTAACACTCACAGAAACAAATGACTGCCCGAGTAAATTTTTGCGTCTTGAGAGTTGTCCAACTTTCTCTTATTGGTACTATTCCATCATATCTATCAGAGCTACTCCATCTTCTTAGCTCTATGACTGGTCGATCATCATGTCTTCGGTCCACGACTCAAGGTCTTCTCTCAGCGTGCTCGATCACGAGCCTATTTATTTTGTGAATCGAAACGCCGCCGATTTGGCCCTAACCTCTGAACTGCTCTTGACCACCGTGTACAGTACGTAACTTGGCAACTGATGATTCTTTTGAAACGACTCAAATTCAACTTTATCTTAAGTAGTTTGCAGTAATCGTAGTTGAATCGTTTCTGGTTATTTTTCAGAAGAGGCCTTGCACAATCAATCTGTTATATTACATTACATTACATTACATATGGCCCTCTGTTGAAACGACTTAAAATTCAACTTGTAATAATATGCAGTAGGCCTAATCACAAATGGAGCGTTTCTGAGTATTCTTCAGAAGAGGCGCTACACCAAACATCTGTTATATTACATAACAAATGTAACACAGTAAAACGTTGAAGATCAATAGAGTGCGCAAGTCTTGTAAGTAGAAAGAGCACGCAAATCAATTCTGGAGCGATGATTTCATAACGCCTAAACAGTGTCGTATTGGTTGGTGGGGGGGGGTTAACACTGCCCACCGTTTTCGGAATTCCTTTTCGGCCGGTCCAAGCAACAGAAAGCAAGGAGAAAATCGAGTTTAGTGGTGAATTAGAATGACGTTATCCTGCCGTTACCGTTGGAAAGCGAATGTTTAGCTTGACGTACAATGTAGATATTTTGCATGAATTGTTCTGTATATGTTGTTGCCTAGTGGTCATTTGGTAAGACTGCGTTCTTGCTATTTAGTATTGGAACGCAGCATTAGAGGCGGACGCTCTCGCTTGGACCGGGCATGAAACGAACGAACAGTATTTGCATCACGGCCATTCAGGAGTACATTTTCTCAAGGACTACATGGACATGCTGAACGTACAAAAGTCTCCGTATGTCGGACAGAATGTTGCGGTCGCCGCCGATAGTAAGTTGTCCGCTGCACAGAACAGGACGTGTCGCACGACGTTCTATTCCCATAGGCGGATTTTATTAAAGGCTAGGGTAGGCTACTAATCCCACCAAAACAAAACAAATTGTTTTTCCATCAACACCAGGTCTGTCGCGTGCCGGATGGCACGCGTGCTGATGGCAACACTCCCAGACCCCAATGCTAGCCTACCCAAATATTAAACTCTAAATCCGCCTATGTCTATTCAAGTGGTTCTCAGACCCCTTTGCCTCGCCGACTACTTTTGGACATCAGAAGTTTCTAGCGGACCACCTTTGAGAAAAATCACTACAAGCAAAACAAAGATCATCGCGTGTGATATTCGTCCCTCGCCAGTGCCCCGACCAGCAAAAAAACGTCTTTTCAGAATTTGCGGTAGACCACTAGACTCCCTCTTGCGGACCACTTTTGGTCTGCAGACCACGGGTTGGGAACCACTGTTCTATTCACTATAGAACTCTGATGATTATGTTGTAACTTTTCCAGTGATTATAAAATTGAAGACACTTAATAGACTCAGCAATCACTGTACTTATTATGTACACCACCACCACCAACAACAACAACGACAACAACAACAACAACGACAACGACAACAACAAGATCACTAACTACAGAGCTAAAATATCACTTTTGCTGAATTTCCAAATCAAACATTAAACGAGGCAGAGTAACTTTTAATTTCGAGACTGACTTTAGATTACTTGAATTTTGAGCTTAATTTCGCTTTCATTTGTCGTGTTGAAGAACGTTTTTAAAACAAAATATTTCTCTTGAATATTCCCAAACACTCAGGTCCGACTAGAATTGTTCGAGAATGGTACGCAGATACGAGTCTCTACACACTCCAGAACAATGCCTGTGCTAACAAAGATGGTTGCAACCACTTCACTCAGGTTAGTCAATCAGTCAGTGTATCAATCAACCTTCATCGGCCAATTAGTCTGGTGTGATCGTTAGCAATCAAAATACAATTCTATGAAAAAGACATTGCATGTGGATAAGCTGTGTTCGGCAGAAGAATTTGAATATAGTGAACCTGCCTACATCTTTCTTTTTCCAATACATTTCTGTGTACCATTAACAAGTGGAGCGGTAGAGATGTGGCAGCATTTTTAAAACTAAAAATCAGAGAGTAACTGCTCGAATCTGACCCTGTTCACTGCGAAGCGACCTTGAACAAGTTGTTCAGACCTACCTGTCGACGAGGAGGCCGACTGGCGCCACCTCGCTAAGTCCCAGCTCTTCTTGGCGAAATGAAAGAGTATACTGGTATACAGGTTTTATTGCGCTACCCTAGAAGTTCTAAGAGCCGTTTGAGTCGAATTGTCTATGAGGAAGATAAAGGGAAACCACGCGATTAATCTCAGCTCATCATTATCGCCGTTAACCGTCGGGTTCAACGCCCGTTGGTGTATAATGCCATCTTCACAGTTGTCTGCCATTCTTTCCTGTTCGTTGCTCTGTGACTCAGATCCTGTAAACTGCTTCCATACCATTCTTCAATATCATCACACCATTCCTATGATTCCTTGTGAGCTCTTCCTTTTATATTGGTACCATCCATTATTCCAAACATTAGAGCCTTGATCTTTCTGTCCTCTTTCATTCTGCACATGTGTCCAAAAGATAGAGCTTCCTTTGTTTTACTCGTTGCAGCATGGTCTCTTTTGGCTGCTGTATTCTCATGTATAGTTCTTCATTTGTGATCATCTCAGCTTAGCATCCGGTGTCGAAAATCAAATGGACCGTCGTTACCATCATCATCGTCGTCGTCATCATCATCATCATCATTCACATCGCCACCATGATCACCATCATCATCGTCGTCATAGTCATCGTCAATATCATCGTCATTGCAAAATTTCCTAATATAGACTCAGGTTCTCATGTATATCTATTCTTATGTTTGTCTGGGTCTGAGCAGCGTTGAACATTCTGTAGATTTATCAAACTGCTGACACTGCAGATTTGCCAGTGGCGTAGCGTGACTTTTGGGGGCCCGGGGGGCATCTTTGTCATGGGGGCCCCAAAGTTTCTAAGTTTCGGGCTGACGAGCAAAAAAAAAAAAAAAAAGGTCGCCAGCACGTTCGCTTCTATGGTTAGGGTTGTTAGTTAAGCCTAACCCTAACCCTAACCTAGGGTTAACCCTAACCTAACCCTAGCTTAGACCCCTCTTTGGGGGCACCCCCCGCCCGGGGCCCGGGGGGCAGTCAACAAAGTGCCACCCCGCCCCCCCACGTTACGCCACTGAGATTTGCCATTAATTTTGCAATGTGTTGATTCGACCGACTGACAGGAATTCATCAAATGCTTTGCTTTCCTTTTAGAATTAAGTTTAATAGTAGATTAGATATTATGAGAATATGAGTTAAAATAGGAAAGCAGAATCCATTCTTCAAATTCAAAAAGGGATGGGATCTACCAATTAAGAGATTTTGTTATTCGAACATAAACTTTAAACTGATGCCATGAGTTAGCCGCAGTGTTCATTCTAGCCACCTAGACATTGGGGGAGTTTAACATTTTGGGGGGAACAGACATTTAAAGGGGAGGTCATACTACTTGTCAAACTGTCAAAAACAAAACAAAAATTGGGGGGTTTTAAATTGGGGGGAGGATTCCCCAGAGAAGGTCTAGAATAAACACTGGCTAACCTACTTGATTCGTTTGAATCGTAACATTTGCAGATCGTGTGGGCAGAAACCAGCTATGTCGGATGCGCCATCGCTCAAGATGAGGGGAAAGAACTTTTTGCCGCGTGCAACTACTATGCCGGGTAAGATTAGACAGTAGACTTAGTCGTAATAAAATTTTATTGGCAAACTCTTTAATGAGCATAAAGCAAATTTATTGAAATTCTACCCAAGAACTATCACACACACACATCGATCTCACCAATGATATAACGTCAAACGACCATTGACTCACGCAATATTGTATTGGTTCTACAATCTACATACACTATGGATTTGATTTGACTTTCTCTACTGTAATCCGAGGACGTGTTGTCTTCTCCTTTGAGATTTTAAATCTCACTCACTCCTATTGATCGCCTTAAAGTGTTTCCTTGTTGTTCATCGCAGAGGAAACTTGAAAGGCATGCCTCCCTACAAGCAGGGAGAGAATTGTTCGCTCTGCAACACCTGGACAAAGGACGGCTTCACCGAATGCGTAGACGGTCTCTGCCGTAAGGAACAGTACAACACTTTGTCGCTGTTCATCGTACTCATTTGACCTAATAAGCATAACATGTCGAATTTAAATACAATAAGGACCGTTTATTTATATAGCGTGCTGATAAAATACACAAGTAATCGGCCTGAAGCGCTAAGAACGACAACTTATTTGTTCCAGTCCAGACCCTCATAAGCAGTGTTATTTCTAGGATTTTGATTTTACGGGGTGTCGGAAAAATCTGGGGGAGGGGTGTCGGAATTTTCAAGTCTCTGCCCCGAAAAAGGCTGACAAGCAAAAAAGGTCATCCGACAATAAAAGTTAGGGGTGTCCTTCTCCATTGGTGGGGTGTTCTGAGCTAATTAGTATGCATTTTGTATACATACCATTGTCGCATTAGCAAATTTGTCGGGTGTCGACCTCAAATAGGAGGGAGGTGTTAGGGGTGTAAATATTAGGGGTGTAAATATCCCTGCTCACAAGTTACAATAATTATCCGTTCGTTTGGGTACTACGTGTATGCGATTTCATTGTGCGCCAATCTATAATAAACTGTTTTTGTTTAATGGTTCATCTGATAACGGAATCCTACTACTCTTAGACTGATGCAATGTTATTCGTAATAGAACCAAAGGACAAATGTTCGCCAGTGAAAGAGTGCAAAGTAGTCGACATCGTCAACTGCCTCTGTAGTAAGTATTATAGTACAGTTGATAAGCCGTATGATTGTTCATTTTGTTCATAATGCGTAAATTGGACATTTTTAAGAACATTTTTAAACTACAGAGAATGGTATTGGCAGACGTGTGAATGGCTAGCACTTTTGAAAGAGAAGTGAAGAGCGCCTGCTAATCAAGTTTTTTCAAAAATTAGGGCTCTATCTCTGGTATATCAAAAGTGCTTGGCATTCAGAATTTTGCCTGTGGTATTCTCTAGTGCGTAAATTGGACATTTTAAAAGACATTTTTAAACTACAGAGAATGGTATTGGCAGACGTGTGAATGGCTAGCACTTTTTACAAAGAAGTAAAGAGCACCTGCTTCATCAAGTTTTTTTTAGAAATTAGGCCGCTATCTCTTGTAGATCAAAAGTGCTTGGCATTCAGAATTTTGCCTGTGGTATTCTCTAATGTGTAAATTGGACATTTTAAAGGACATTTTTAAACTACTAAAAATGGTATTGGCAACATTACTCATGGGGATGAACAATTGTGCCAGTTTTCATCACAATCTGAGATAGTGACGTCCGATTTTATTCAAAAGCGTGTTGATTTGATCCGGAATTACCCTTTTCGTATTTTAGTTTCGAAGGAAAAGTGAAATGAAATGATAATATTCATATCTGTACACTCTATAAGCACAATTATTACTTAGTATTGTTTATTTGGCACTGTATCGATTGTCATGTGTCTACGTACTGCAGCTCAAGCGGATTTTTTTACAAATTATCAAGAAAATTTATGGTGCCAAATTGCATGGTAAGAGATAACATAAACTTGTGCATCCTTTGGGGAAATTGTTCAGGGCCATGTACCCTATAACTGTGCCAAGTGGCATGCTTTTATCCAGAAGTGAACGATTCTTGGCTTTTATGGACTTTAGCCACTGAACTATTATTGAGATAATAAATCAGATCATACTCAGGTCTAATGCTCTCTCTCTCTCTCTCTCTCTCTCTCTCTCTCTCTCTCTCTCTCTCTCTCTCTCTCTCTCTCTCTCTCTCAGCCGCCAACAACAGCTGTCCTTTTAATATACAACTAGCATTGCTATTTATGTAATAGTACTTCTCTAGAAATGATTTAGACTATTATTAATTTTTATAAATAATAATGTTAGTACACTTTTGCTGCTGGCGTCAAACAGCATTAACTAACCAGAGAAAGCCGACGTTCCAACTGATTGCAGTGCAACGGGACATCTGGGTTATAGTTGCAATTAAACGTATATTTTGTAGGTGAAGATGATTACAATTCGATTGTGAATAAACTTGTGAAGGCAAATGGTCTCCGTCTCGCCCCTCCATCGCTTCTGCTTTCAGTCGTCGTCGTCGT
Organism: Metaphire vulgaris; assembly: GCA_018105865.1. NCBI lineage: Eukaryota > Metazoa > Annelida > Clitellata > Crassiclitellata > Megascolecidae > Metaphire > Metaphire vulgaris. The sequence continues at coordinate 675,059 of CM030859.1, read as the reverse complement.
CGGCCTCCTCATCTCTCCCCTTGACATCGTCTGAATCGTCGGAAAGAACTTTCCTACAGCTGGATTCTTTGTGAACTAAAATCACAAAAATAAATCCGATATTCAACTGTTGTGGATAGTATATTTTATGGTGCTAAGATCAAACATCTAGAAATGTAAAATCCACTAGAAATACCTATCTGTCTTTCTACCGAAACTAAAAGATAAGTCGAGCATCTAGCGCTCTCGGTCTTGTCTGGTTAATATTCCAACAACTCTTCGCGACTCTGCTCATGAAACGAAATAGAAATTCTGTCATCAGCCGCTGCTCTATCTTTGAGCAAACTTCGAAAACAAGGAAAAACCTATTTAAAGAATCAATATGATGTAACTTCTGTTGGAATGTTCTATTGTGTCGACAACAGGACCTGGTGTGTAACTGAAAGAAACTTAACTAAAGCGTGAACTTTTGTTGTGTTTTTTATATTATGTAATGTTTTGAGAAAGCATTGAAAACGTCAATGGGGAGAATCTTGTGTTCCTTTTTAATATATATATATATATATATATATATATATATATATATATATATATATATAGAGAGAGAGAGAGAGAGAGAGAGAGAGAGAGAGAGAGAGAGAATCCCAGAGTATGGAGTGCGATGCATTGCGGTAAAGGTTGCGGATCTTGATTGAAACCTGGGTTATGCGAACATGAAAAATTAGGAAAATTAGGAATTAGGAGAAGGCCTTTTGGATTTTGGACATTTTGCATATATGGATACGGGGGAGGTCTCGAGAGAATGCCTACTTATGTACAAATTCATATAATATATGAATTTGTGCATAAGTAAAAATTGTTCTCTCTCTCTCTCTCTCTCTCTCTCTATATATATATATATATATATATATATATATATATTATAGCAGTGGCGTAGCGTGACTTTTGGGGTTCCTGGGGCATCTTTATCACCCATGGGGGCACCAGAGTTTCGAGCTGACGAGCAAAAAACGTTATCACCTCCTTTTTATATCCTGACGAGCAAAAAAACGTTATCACCTTTTTTTATCTGACGACCAAAAAAAAGGTCGTCAGCACATCATTTCTAAGGTTAGGGTTAGGGTTATCCCTAACCTAACCCTAGCTTAGACCCCTCTTCGGGCCCCCCCTCGCCCGGGGCGCGGGGGGCTGTCAACAAAGTGCCCCCCGCCCCCCACGTTACGCCACTGTATTATAGGCGCCCCATGTGACAGTTAAAACAACTGCTCAGGCAGAAGACCGGTTGAAATTACGCACAGTAGATACGGCCACGATTACACGCTTGCTCTCGTTAAAACATTTCTTGCTCTTCCTAGCTGTAACTACTTTAGCACCCCGTCCGCCCAGTGACTATGGCTATAAATTCAAACAGGGCGGGAGTAGAGCAGTTAATCTGTACGCTCGCATTGAGGGATCCGCAAGAATTATGTACGGGGTGAACAGGGGGGAGGGGTATGAAAATGTATGAAAATATGACTCTTGCGTAGCAATAGGCCTACAACTAGCTAGTTTATGCAAATTTGGAGCATCGCAATTTGTTTAACATTCGTTCTAATGTTGATCCAGTTTTAGCCTTTGTCTTACTTTTTGAAAGATTCTGTTTTCAGACGCAATGCTCCTTGTATAAAAAATAAGTAATCTCCAACAACTGTAATTCCACATGTCCGAAAGAGCTGGAATAAATTGTGAGATGAACGCTCAATATTTTGAACTTTTTTCTATGACATTATTTTCAAAATTGAACCACTTTTCAAGTATAGGCCTACAAATGGCCGCGAAAGTATATAGCAAAATCATTGATTGATGTTTTGTAATCTTTTAGGACCCTAAAAACTTTTATTTTCTAGCATTGTCTGCACTTAGCATCATGCGAGTAGAAAGCGATAGGCCTAAGTTGCGTAGCATTATACTGGATCTTTGATGATAATTATAATCAATGATTTTGCTGTTGGAAAATCAAGAAACAAACTTCTTCCAAGTTCTGTCGTAGAGCCTTTTAGAGCAGGGTTCTCAAACTTTTTTTCAGTACAGGGACCCCCTTGGAAAGGTATAAGACATTCGCGGACCCCCTGACAAGGTCATAATAACTAACAGTAACTAACCCAAATTAGTCCCCTATATAAACGTCTAAATTCCAATTCAACCTTTTTCGTCAAAATTGTACACTCATAAAATTACGGCAGTAGGCCTAACAGATGTTAATTAACTTGCTTGAGTTGCTGTTAGAGAGATGTGTAGCCTAGTCTTGTTTTGTTGGCAGAGAAAGTTTCTTCTTGGTTTAATTCCTGACAAACTCTAATGTCATCCTTCACCTAAAGACGCGACCTGAACTTTGATTTCATGATAACTAACGCCGAAAACGATGCTTCACATTGATAGGTAGGCCTACGATAGTAGCAAAAGGAATCAGCGCAGTTAGGCCTAATGCTCTGTAAGCTCGAAGCATATATCCTTCCTAACGCTGCACCAAAATGCTCCCAATGTCTGCTTACGAAATTTCAAATTTTTGGTGCTTTCTTTTCCCAGCATTATCTTGCATATAATTATCCAACGCTGCATGCAGGCATAATCAAAGTCTCTGCAATTGTATGTGCCTTTCCAATCTTTGCTATCCACCTTGCTAAAACACGAGGCGCTTTGATAGCCTTTTCATTCAATGTTGTCGCTGTCCTGATAATTATTTTCTTCTGATTGACATACACTTCTGGTCGACTTTTGAAAAACTCAATAGGTTTGTCACGTATAGTTCCTTATGCTTTGTTATAAGATGGCGCTTCAGTTTTGCAAGTTTCATGCTTTCGTTCGATAACACACTTAAAAGAAATGACACACTGTGGCTGATCGCTATTGCCTTTGTATTGTGTAAATTCGAATGCTAAGTAACCCGGACCATATTACGTAGCTTTGGTTTGCTCGCTATTGCTTCTGTTCCGCCTACCAGAGACAGTCACTGTTTTCATCACTAACATCCTCTTCTCTAGAATCGCAAGTTCGTCTGTGCTTCAGAAGTTCAGATATTGTTAGGCCTATCCAACTGTTATTTGGACATGCAAATGGAAACTTAACAGCAATAATTATCTCTCAACCAAATATTTTAGCCTTGACTTAGAAGTCTTAGACTCATAAAATCATAGATAAACTGGATTCACAGCCGGATTACCGTAACTAAGTAATAATCTCTTTGCGGATCGTTTTTTCCGGACACTCTTCGCGGACCCCCTACGGGTGCTTCGCGGACCCCCGGGGGTCCGCGGACCACAGTTTGAGAACTCCTGTTTTAGAGGGTTGCATAGTAAAAATATTGAGATGTGATTTGCAAACGCATTACTTGTTATTTTTAAAAATACTTTCCATATAGTTATTTAAAAGGCATAAATAGGCCTATATTTTACATTTATTATTAAAGTTTTAGTTTTTCTGTGGCAAACTGATGTGATTCATGCCGGAAGTGGGCCTCTGAACTTCGTATAGCTTAGGGCTTCATCAAGTCTAAGTCTTGCACTGCTCCTCGTGCAGCAAACACTGTTCGGTCTTTATTCATATCAAAATAAAAATAAACGGATCTTATTAGTCCGAGTAGTAATGATGAATAAACTCGCAAAGCGGATGACATTGATTTGTGTAATGACTTAACTCACGTATTGAATTCACGAACATAGGCCTACTCTTTATAGGGAAGTTTAGGTTATAATATAGCTACACACCGTTGTTGATCAGCGAAATGGAAGTTTGGCGAAATGGTAGGTAGGCCTAACCACTAAACTAATTACTCGCGATGTAACCCGCAACCGAGCAGCTTTTTAGTTTACAGAATACAGAGAAAGAGACGAATTTGTGGATATATATATATATATATATATATAGACTGGTTCTAATTTTTGATTATCAAAAGTTCGCTATGATTTCTTACTTATTTAAATGTTGACGACCTTGTGACGTAACAGTCAATGACATACATTATATACGAATTCTCTTTGCAATTAACACCATCGCTAATAATTTATATATTATAAATATTGAAATTCAAAGAATTCAATCGACATCAAAAGGCCTTCAAACTGTAAGTCAAAACTCAGAATTCATCTCTTCGAAGTGAAATTCGTTTTCTAGAAGGATCCAGCAAGCGGAGATGGAGAAGCAGAAGAACATCAAGAGATACCTGGAACTGAGCGGTAAGGAGTCCATGATAGCTAAGAGTAAATTGTTGAAGCAGTTTAAATGCATCCTAGGTTTGAATTTTGTAAGTTAATAAAAAAATAGATCTCATTGTATGGGTTTCAGCGTTATCGTCAAAGTTTAAGTGGTCTTAAATTTAAGTTCCGACTTATAAACACGATAGTATGGAGTTGGCCATATACTGTATAGGCCTATGCCTCGGAAACCAGGATTCTTCAGTTAAAAGATGTATGAAAGCTGGAAGCTTTCTAAACGTGGTAATAGGGGAGGATGGAAAATAGCAAATGAACAGACATGAAGTCAAACGAAGAGATATTACAGATGGCGGGAAAACAAAGATCGCTGACTAACACAATCAAAAGATGACAGAGGAACTTGATTGGACATGTGATAAGAGGAGAAACATTACTTAGAAGAGTAATGAAGGAAAGTATATCAGGAAGAAGGACAAAAGGAATACCATAAAGATGCTATTGGACTGGATGATGAAAACAGGTGCATACTGCATAGCACCGCAAAACTTATGCAGCAAACAATGAAGAGACATGGCATAGAGAGGAATTGAGACAACGGAGCCCTGAACCCAGTGTTTAATCTAGACTCTGCATTCCTGAGGGGGGGAACTGACAAGGCGGAGGGAAGTCAGCTAGAGGGCTACTGTTAGTTGATGTAGTATGCCAAAATTTTCTGGTGGGGGGATTTGAAATTTGAAATTTCCGGAGAGAAAAAGGGCAATTTCCCCTCCCCGGAAACGACCTAGATTAAACCCTGCCTGGACCTGTCTCAGGACAATGATGATGATGATGATGATGATGATGATGATGATGATGATGATGATGATGATGACATTTCAGTTTGCTGCTTTTTTGATCCGTTCACTTTCTCTCTCTGTTTCGATGACTTTTTCTGCAGTCGTCATCCTTCTACTCGGTTGTGAACACGTGGCGACATCACAAACCAGGCGAGGACCTCTCACAAACAAAGAAAGAGGACAATTTCTGATCGCACACAACGACTTCCGACGAGATGCTTCGATGGAATTTCAAGGAACAAAGCAGCCGCCTGCTGCATACATGAAGAGACTGGTAATAGTAGTAGTAGTAGTAGTAGTAGTAGTAGTAGTAGTAGTAGTAGTAGTAGTAGTAGTAGCAGTGGCGTAACTAGGGGGGCGGGGGGCACTTTGTCGACTGCCCCCCGGGTCCCGGGCAGGGGGGCCCGAAGAGGGGTCTAAGCTAGGGTTAGGTTAGGGTTAACCCTAACTTAAACTTAACCCTAACCCTAAAAATGATGGAAATGACGTGGTGAGGTCCTTTTTTTTGCTCGTCAGGGTTAAAAAGGTGGAGACGATACCGTTTTTTTTGCTCGTCAGCTCGAAACTCTGAGGCCCCATGTCAAAGATGCCCTCCGGGCCCCAAAATTCACGCTACGCCACTGAGTAGTAGTAGTAGTAGTAGTAGTAGTAGTAGTAGTAGTAGTAGTAGTAGTAGTAGTAGTAGTAGTAGTAGTAGTAGTAGTAGTAGTAGTAGACTTCTTTTAGCGCCATTGTAGTAGTACATCAGCACCAGTCGATGGTAGTGGTGAATTAGAAGGACGTTATCCTTCCGTTACCGTTGGACAGCGAATGCTTAGCCTGACATACAATGTAGATATTTTGCATGAATTGTTCTGTATATGTTGTTGCCTATAGTGGCCATTTGGTAAGACTGCGTTCTTGCTATTTAGTATTGGAACGCAGCATTAGAGGCGGACGCTCTCGCTTGGTCCGGGCATGAAACGAACGAACAGTATCTGCATCACGGCCATTCAGGAGTACATTACCTTAAGCAGTACATGAACATGCTGAACGCCCAAAACACTTCGGATATTGGACAGAACATTGCAGCTGCCATCGAAAGTAAGTTATCGTTTGCAGAGAACAGGACACGACGCACGAAGTTCTATTCAGCGTAGAACTATGATTATTATGTTGTAACTTTTCCGGTGATAATAAAACTGAAAACACTTCATAGACTCATCAATCACTTATCATATTATGTACACCACCACCACCACCACCACCACCACCACCACCACCACCACCACCCACCACCACCAACAACAACAACAACGACAACAATGACAAAGACAACAACAAGATCACTAACTACAGAGTTAAAATATCACTTTTGCTGAATTTTCCAAATCAAATATTAAACGAGGCAGAGTAACTTTTAATTTCGAGACTGACTTTAGATTACTTGAATTTTGAGCTTAATTTCGCTTTCATTTGTCGTGTTGAAGAACGTTTTTAAAACAAAATATTTCTCTTGAATATTCCCAAACACTCAGGTCCGACTAGAATTGTTGAAAATTGGTACGCACAAACGAGTCTCTACACACTCCAGAACAATATGTGTTCCGGCAAAGGTAGTTGCAACCACTTCATTCAGGTTGGTCAACCAGTCAGAGTGTAGCAATCAACCTTCATCGGCCAATTAGTCTGGTGTGGTCGTTAGCTATCAAAATACAATTTTATAAACGAAATTGTATGTGAAGAAGTTGTATTTTGTCATAAGAATTTGAATATAGTGAACATGCTTCAATCTTCTTTCGATCCTCAGCCCCAGGTAGCGAAAGTTGATTAGACCGTTATTATTATTATTATTATTATTATTATTATTATTATTATTATTATTATTATTATTATTATTATTATTATTATTATTATTATTAATATTATTATCACATGATTTATATAGTGCTGTAACATAGTTAAAAACCAAATCAAAAGCGCTTTGACAACGCTGACATGACATTGTCAATGAAGGTCGGAAGGTGGCGATGTTAAAAATTCACTCGGATGATAGAAGGATATCGCTGCCGTGAAGAAATCCGGTGTGGAATCCTATAGAAGCGGTTCTTCGCGAGAAAACTGCAGCCACATTGACACTCCAACGAAGAACGGAAGATAATTTAAAAGGTTCGCGAGTTGGTAATAGGAGTTATCCGCTTGGTAAGATCGGCGGCGAATTCCGAAGAAGCGGTCTTCCGCAAGAGATTTCGTCACCGAAATCGGCAAATCCGAGGAAGATGGAAATTCCAGCGAAGTCTGAAGAACGATAGTTGATAGCAGTCACGTTGCCACGCAGCAGCCATTTTAATGGCTGACTTTGGCGCATTACTCAACAGCGGCGGCGACCGACTTGTGAACCCTCCAGAACGACGTAGAAAAGTGGAGGACGCGGCAAGAAACTCTACGACGAACCGTTGAGCAGGACGCAGTCCGAGCGCTTGTGCAAAATCCGAGCGCCGGTAAATGCCGAGAGCGGCGGCGAATCCGTGCACGTACAAGCACGTGCTGGCTGCCATGAAGGCGCCAAAAACCGGAAACCGCCATCGCCACCACCATTAAGATCATCATCGTCATAATCAACGTCATCGTCAGCTTCACTGTCATCGATATCAGCGTCATCGTCGTCGTCGTCGGCATTTTCAAATTTCCGAATGTAGAGACTCAGTCTCTCATATGCATTCTCAGAAATGTCTGAGTCTGTGCAGCTTTGAACATTTTGTAGATATGCCAATCTGTAGATTTTGTTGAATTGCCACTTTCTGTAAATTGGAACCGCTGACAAAAATATTCATAAAATGTATTGAAGTTGATTGCGTTGCTTAGAATTATGCATTGAAATTGCTTTCCTTTTAGAAATAATTTTAGTAGCAAATTAGACATTGCGAGCATATGAGCTAAGACTCAGTTCTTGCAAATTCGAAATATATAGTGTGAGAACGAGCGATCAACATATTTATTAATTAGAGCACAAACAATAAACTGATGCCAAGAGTCTAGACTAGAGTCTTTGAATTGTAACATTTGCAGATCATGAGTGCAGATTCCAAATATATCGGATGCGCCATCACTAAAAGAAGGGGAACAGAGGCGTTCGTCACTTGCAACTACTATCCTGGGTAAGGTTCGAGTCGATTGTAACCTTAAGTAATAAGTCTTCACAGAGATCCGCGAGAGGGGCGGGGGCAATTGCACAGGGGCCCAGCGGCCTGCAGTGGCCCGGGTCCGGTGATGATGATGATGTAAATAACTGTATCGACAATAGACCATGATAATGACTGACAAAGAAAAAAGGTCATCTTCTCGTCACGAGCATTAGGGGCCTGAGGAACGTCACGGGGCCCGGGCCGATCATGATAAATAATCAAGTAATCGCCTTTTTTAAATGAGCGAGAAGCAAAAAAAGGCCAACAACACTTTTACACACTTGCTTGTTACGGGTAACGGCGTGGATCCGAAAAATTATGGTTTTAAAAAGACCAACAAGCAAGAAAAGGTCAACAACACTTTTTTACACTTGCTTGTTACGGGTAACAGGATGGATTGGGAAAATTCTGGTTTGAAAAAGACCGATAAGCAAAAAATAGGTCATCAACACTTTTTCACACTTGCTTGTTACGGGTAACGGGGTGGATTGGGAAAAATTCTGCTTTGAAAAAGACCGATAAGCAAAAAATAGGTCATCAACTTTTTCACAGACTTGCCAGCTCAGGAGCCCGTTAGGCCTACTATTTTTTGCACAGGGGCCCTAAAATTTTCTCGGCGGCCCTTAGTCTTCACTTCAATCGAATAAGATTTTATTGGCATTTTTTCTGATGAGCATCAGACAGCTGTATTGAAATCGCACGAATAAACTACAATTACGGTACAGTTCCCTCACCGACGATTCAATGTCAAACGACCATCGATCAACCTAATGGCTCTGCAGAAGATATAGATTTGATTTGACTTTATCTAAGTGAATTCGCCAGAAATCAGCTAAAAATGAATAAATAATAATTATTATTATTATCGGCGATAGAAAGAAAAATAGGCATTGCTTCGTCGATTGATTTGCCTCTATACTGTCAGCCGAGGACGCGTTGCCTTCCCCATTGCGATTTCGAACATCACTGCCTCCTATCGATCGCCTTAAAGTGTTTCTCTTTGTTGTTCATCGCAGGGGGAACTTGAAAGGCATGCGTCCGTACAAAGAGGGAGAGAATTGTTCGCTTTGCGGCACCCTTAAAAAGGACGGCTTCACCGAATGTGATAAGGGTCTTTGCCGTAAGCAGCATCACCAACTGTTTGCTTGTGCATTTAAAGCAGCCTCACAATTTGACAGTGCATTATAAATCCTGTATGTGTATGCGATTTCATTGTGCGCCAATCTGTAATAATCTGTTTTTGTTTAATGGTTCATCTGATAACTACTGTGTAATCTGATTGATGAATGATGTTATTCGTAATAGAACCAAAGGACAAATGTTCGGCAGTGAAAGAGTGCAAAGTAGTCGACACCGTCAACTGCCTCTGCAGTAAGTAGTCTATTAGTGAGATAGTTAATCAGATCACACACAGATCTAATGCTTTGCCTGCCAGCCTACCAACATCAACATCATTTACATTGAATTTGTCACTAACTTGCAGCGTCAGTGTTGTAAATCGTGTAACATTACTGTTAGTGCCGCTCCAACAATGACTTCGACTATTTTAACTTTTTGTTATGTAAATTGAATAACTGCTTTTGAAAATTCTATTCCAATGCTGACACTTGCGTCAAACCATCCCGTGGAAACCATGCGTCAACGAGGCTTGAACCGCGCTCCAGTGCGTAACCCATTCTGTCATCTTCCGTTCCTCTGCCTCTGTTAATGTCTCAATGCCAATGTTAAAAGGCATTAACTAATCAAGCAGAGCAGATGTCGCAACAAAGTGCGGCGCAATATGACATAGGCGGTAATTGCAAAAACATGTATATATTTTGTAGGCGAAGATGATTACAATAAGTTGGTGAGGAAACTTGTGAAGGCAACTGGTCTCCGTCTCTCCCCTTCATCGCTTCTTCTGCTGCTTTCAGTCGTCGTCGGTCTCTTCATCTCTTCCCTTGGCATCGTTTGAATCGTCATGGAGAGAACTTCTTCAGTCAAAAAATTGCCAAAATAACTCCATATTCAACTATCCAAGATAATTTTTTAATTAAACTAAGATCAAACATCTAGACATGCAAAATTCATTTAAGATAACTACCTCTCTGTCTTCTGAATCCAGTAAACATACATATATATATATATATATATATATATATATATATATATATATATATATATATATATATACACACAGTGTATCGAGCATCTATCGCGATGTCTTTTATGATTAATATTCCAACAACTTTTCGAGACTCTGCCCATGAAACGAAATAGAAATTCTGTCATCAGCCGCTGATCTATCTTTGAACTAACTTCGAAAACAACAGAAAACCTATTTAAAGAATCAATACTGTATGATGTAACTTCTGTTGGAATGTTCTATTGTGTCGACAACAGGACCTGGTGTGTAACAGAAAGCAACGTAACTAAAGCGTGAACTTTTGTTGTGTTTTTTCTATTATATAAATTAATGTCTTGAGAAAACAGTGAAAAATGTCAGTCAGGGAATCCTATGTTCATCTTTTAATAACAGAGAGAGAGAGAGAGAGAGAGAGAGAGAGAGAGAGAGAGAGAGGAGAGAATCCCAGTAGATTTAGAGTTTAATATTTGGGTAGGCTAGTATGAAGGTCTGTAGGTGCCATCCAGCACACGTGCCATCCATCCAAAAACACATCGGTTGTCTCATTAACGATACAATTTTCAAAATTCACTCAGCGTTAAGAAACATGCAGGAAACATATCGAACAGGTACCGACTGGACACAAGTGAAATGTCGACATTATATTTTCAGAAGCTTCACAGCTCCTCGTAGAGATCTGACAAAGAAATGTGAAATGTTCGAATTGGCAAAACCAGAGGGAAGTGTTTATCATTTGCTGAGATTGCCCTCAGCGAGATGGAAAGTTTGGATTTTAGCAGTTCCACTCTCTCTCCCCGCGAAGGTCCAAAAGTTTTGGATAGTGTTTCGATTCCATGTGAACATTTCTAATCAGTCTTCTCTCCAAATAGCACTTAAAAGACTGGAGTTTGATTGGATGGACTAAATACTCGTGGATGTAAACCGCAACTGAGCATATTTCTACTGTAGTTTACAGAATACAGGGAAAGTAGAGTATTTGTGTATATATATATATATATATATATATATATATATATATATATATATATATATATATATATATATATATATAAACAGACTGGTTCTAAGTTTTATTTCTCAAAATTTCGCCACGAGCTCTTGCTCATTTAAATGTTGATATTGACAACCACATGACGTAACAGACAATGACACATATTCTATTAGAATTCTTTTTACAGTTAACATCATCTGTTGTGAAAACGTAGAAATTTCTGTGAACAACTTAGGCCTGATTATTCATTTATATATCCTGTAAATCAAAGAATTCAATCGACATCAAAAGGCCTTCAAACTGTAAGTCAGTCAAAACTCAGAATTCATCTTTTCGAAGTGAAATTCGTTTTCTAGAAGGATCTAGCAAGCGGAGATGGAGAAGCAGAAGAACATCAAGAGATACCTGGGACTGAGCGGTAAGGAGTCCATGATAGCTAAGAGTAAATTGTTGAAACAGTTTAAATGCATCCTAGGTTTGAATTTTGTAAGTTAATAAAAAATAGATCTCATTGTACGGGTTTCAGCGTTATCGTCAAAGTTTAAGTGATTTAAGTTCCGACTCATAAACACGATAGTATGGAGTTAGCTCTATATGCCTTGAAAACCAGGACTCCTCAGTTAAAAGATGTATGAAAGCTGGAAGCCTTCTAAACGTGGTAATAGGGGGATGAAAAATAGCCAACGAACAGACATGAAGTCAAACGAAGAGGTATTACAGATGGTGGGAAAACAAAGATCGCTGACTAACACAATCAAAAGAAGACAGAGGAACTTATATTGGATATTTGCTAAGAGGAGAAACATTACTTAGAACAGTAATGGAGGGAAGTATAATAGGAAGAAGGACAAAAGGAATACCATAAAGATGCTATTGGACTGGATGATGAAAACAGGTGCGTACTGCATAGCACCGCAAAACGTTTGCAGCAAACAAAGAAGAGACATTGCATAGAGAGGAATTGAGACAACGGAGTCCTGAACTTGTCTGAGGACAGGGATGATGATGATGATGATGATGATGATGATGATGACTTTTTTCAGTTTGCTGCTTTTTTGATCCGATCACTTTCTCTCTGTTTCGATTACTTTTTCTACAGTCGTCATCCTTCTACTCGGCGGTGTGCACGTGGCGACATCAGAAACCAGACGGAGACCTCTGACGAACGGTGAAAGAAAACGATTTCTGATCGCACACAACAGCTTCCGACACGATCTTACGATGGAATTTCAAGGAACAAAGCAGCCGCCAGCTGCAAACATGAAGAGACTGGTAGCAGAGGCGTAGCGTCCCAATGGCTACTGTTTATTTATGGGGGCGGCAAATTTTGGAAGCGACCTTTTTTGCTTGTCGAGTTGTCGTCGAGGAGTTTTGTCGAAGGGGAGGCAAAATTTAGAAGGGGCGGCAAATTTAGCGGCGACGACCTTTTTTCGTTTGACAGCTGTAATAAGAGTGAAATTGGGGCGGCATTTTTGCCAGGAGCCATAGGCGGCACGGGTGCACGCTATGCCACTGACTGGTAGAGGCCGTTGAAGTAACACTCACAGAAACAAATGACTGCCCGAGTAAATTTTTGCGTCTTGAGAGTTGTCCAACTTTCTCTTATTGGTACTATTCCATCATATCTATCAGAGCTACTCCATCTTCTTAGCTCTATGACTGGTCGATCATCATGTCTTCGGTCCACGACTCAAGGTCTTCTCTCAGCGTGCTCGATCACGAGCCTATTTATTTTGTGAATCGAAACGCCGCCGATTTGGCCCTAACCTCTGAACTGCTCTTGACCACCGTGTACAGTACGTAACTTGGCAACTGATGATTCTTTTGAAACGACTCAAATTCAACTTTATCTTAAGTAGTTTGCAGTAATCGTAGTTGAATCGTTTCTGGTTATTTTTCAGAAGAGGCCTTGCACAATCAATCTGTTATATTACATTACATTACATTACATATGGCCCTCTGTTGAAACGACTTAAAATTCAACTTGTAATAATATGCAGTAGGCCTAATCACACATGGAGCATTTCTGAGTATTCTTCAGAAGAGGCGCTACACCAAACATCTGTTATATTACATAACAAATGTAACACAGTAAAACGTTGAAGATCAATAGAGTGCGCAAGTCTTGTAAGTAGAAAGAGCACGCAAATCAATTCTGGAGCGATGATTTCATAACGCCTAAACAGTGTCGTATTGGTTGGTGGGGGGGGGTTAACACTGCCCACCGTTTTCGGAATTCCTTTTCGGCCGGTCCAAGCAACAGAAAGCAAGGAGAAAATCGAGTTTAGTGGTGAATTAGAATGACGTTATCCTGCCGTTACCGTTGGAAAGCGAATGTTTAGCTTGACGTACAATGTAGATATTTTGCATGAATTGTTCTGTATATGTTGTTGCCTAGTGGTCATTTGGTAAGACTGCGTTCTTGCTATTTAGTATTGGAACGCAGCATTAGAGGCGGACGCTCTCGCTTGGACCGGGCATGAAACGAACGAACAGTATTTGCATCACGGCCATTCAGGAGTACATTTTCTCAAGGACTACATGGACATGCTGAACGTACAAAAGTCTCCGTATGTCGGACAGAATGTTGCGGTCGCCGCCGATAGTAAGTTGTCCGCTGCACAGAACAGGACGTGTCGCACGACGTTCTATTCCCATAGGCGGATTTTATTAAAGGCTAGGGTAGGCTACTAATCCCACCAAAACAAAACAAATTGTTTTTTCCATCAACACCAGGTCTGTCGCGTGCCGGATGGCACGCGTGCTGGATGGCACTCCCAGACCCCAATGCTAGCCTACCCAAATATTAAACTCTAAATCCGCCTATGTCTATTCAAGTGGTTCTCAGACCCCTTTGCCTCGCCGACCACTTTTGGACATCAGAAGTTTCTCGCGGACCACTTTTGAGAAAAATCACTACAAGCAAAACAAAGATCATCGCGTGTGATATTCGTCCCTCGCCAGTGCCCCGACCAGCAAAAAACGTCTTTTCAGAATTTGCGGTAGACCACTAGACTCCCTCTTGCGGACCACTTTTGGTCTGCAGACCACGGGTTGGGAACCACTGTTCTATTCACTATAGAACTCTGATGATTATGTTGTAACTTTTCCAGTGATTATAAAATTGAAGACACTTAATAGACTCAGCAATCACTGTACTTATTATGTACACCACCACCACCAACAACAACAACAACAACAACGACAACAACAACAACAAGATCACTAACTACAGAGCTAAAATATCACTTTTGCTGAATTTCCAAATCAAATATTAAACGAGGCAGAGTAACTTTTAATTTCGAGACTGACTTTAGATTATTTGAATTTTGAGCTTAATTTCGCTTTCATTTGTCGTTTTGAAGAACGTTTTTTAAACAAAATATTTCTCTTGAATATTCCCAAACACTCAGATCCGACTAGAATTGTTCGAGAATGGTACGCAGATACGAGTCTCTACACACTCCAGAACAATGCCTGTGCTAACAAAGCTGGTTGCAACCACTTCACTCAGGTTGGTCAATCAGTCAGTGTATCAATCAACCTTCATCGGCCAATTAGTCTGGTGTGATTGTTAGCAATCAAAATACAATTTTATGAAAAAGACATTGCATGTGGATAAGCGGTGTTTGGCAGAAGAATTTGAATATAGTGGACCTGCTTACATCTTTCTTTTTCCAATACATTTCTGTGTACCTTTAACAAGTGGAGCGGTAGAGATGTGGCAGCATTTTTAAAACTAAAAATCAGGGAGTAGCTGATCGAATCTGACTCTGTTCACTGCGAAGCGACCTTAAACAAGTTGTTCAGACCTACCTGTCGACGAGGAGGCCGACTGGCGCCACCTCGCTAAGTCCCAGCTCTTCTTGGCGAAATGAAAGAGTATACTGGTATACAGGTTTTATTGCGCTACCCTAGAAGTTCTAAGAGCCGTTTGAGTCGAATTGTCTCTGAGGATGATAAAGGGAAACCACGCGATTGATCTCAGCTCATCATTATCGCCGTTAACCGTCGGGTTCAACGCCCGTTGGTGTATAATGCCATCTTCACAGTTGTCTGCCATTCTTTCCTGTTCGTTGCTTTGTGACTCAGATCCTGCAAACTGCTTCCATACCATTCTTCAATATCATCACACCATTCCTTGTGTGCTCTTCCTTTTATATTGGTACCATCCATTATTCCAAACATTAGAGCCTTGATCTTTCTGTCCTCTTTCATTCTGCACATGTGTCCAAAAGATGGAGTTTCCTTTGTCTTACTCGTTGCAGCATGGTCTCTTTTGGCTGCTGTATTCTCATGTATAGTTCTTCATTTGTGATCATCTCAGCTTAGCATCCGGTGTCGAAAATCAAATGGACCGTCGTTACCATCATCATCGTCGTCGTCATCATCATCATTCACATCGCCACCATGATCACCATCATCATCGTCGCCATCAGGGCTTTTTTTCAGTGGGAACGCAAGGGAACTGCGTTCCCACACCTTTTTTGCCAGATTGTATATATAATTTTGGATAAGTTATAATGCGTTTAGGAACGTACAGGTACACCTGTTTTGTTGATGAGCAAAAAGGGATGAGTTCCCAAACCTTTTTTCCTAGATCAAAAGCCCTGGTCGTCATAATCATCGTCAATATCATCGTCATTGCAAAATTTCCTAATATAGACTCAGGTTCTCATGTATATCTATTCTTATATTTGTCTGGGTCTGCGCAGCGTTGAACATTCTGTAGATTTATCAAACTGCTGACACTGCAGATTTGCCATTAATTTTGCAATGTGTTGATTCGACCGACTGACAGGAATTCATCAAATGCTTTGCTTTCCTTTTAGAATTAAGTTTAATAGTAGATTAGATATTATGAGAATATGAGTTAAAATAGGAAAGCAGAATCCATTCTTCAAATTCAAAAAGGGATGGGATCTACCAATTAAGAGATTTTGTTATTCGAACATAAACTTTAAACTGATGCCATGAGTTAGCCTCAGTGTTCATTCTAGCCACCTAGACATTGGGGGAGTTTAACATTTTGGGCGGAACAGACATTTAAAGGGGAGGTCATACTACTTGTCAAACTGTCAAAAACAAAACAAAATTTTTTTGGGGGGGGGGGGGAATTTTAAATTGGAGGGGGGATTCCCCAAAGAAGGTCTAGAATAAACACTGGCTAACCTACTTGATTCGTTTGAATCGTAACATTTGCAGATCGTGTGGGCAGAAACCAGCTATGTCGGATGCGCCATCGCTCAAGATGAGGGGAAAGAACTTTTTGCCACGTGCAACTACTATGCCGGGTAAGATTAGACAGTAGACTTAGTCGTAATAAAATTTTATTGGCAAACTCTTTAATGAGCATAAAGCAAATTTATTGAAATTCTACCCAAGAACTATCACACACATCGATCTCACCAATGATATAACGTCAAACGACCATTGACTCACGCAATATTGTATTGGTTCTACAATCTACATACACTATGGATTTGATTTGACTTTCTCTACTGTAATCCGAGGACGTGTTGTCTTCTCCTTTGAGATTTTAAATCTCACTCACTCCTATTGATCGCCTTAAAGTGTTTCCTTGTTGTTCATCGCAGAGGAAACTTGAAAGGCATGCCTCCCTACAAGCAGGGAGAGAATTGTTCGCTCTGCAACACCTGGACGAAGGACGGCTTCACCGAATGCGAAGACGGTCTCTGCCGTAAGGAACAGCACAACACTTTGTGGCTGTTCATCGTACTCATTTGACCTAATAAGCATAACATGTCGAATTTAAATACAATAAGGACCGTTTATTTATATAGCGTGCTGATAAAATACACAAGTAATCGGCCTGAAGCGCTAAGAACGACAACTTATTTGTTCCAGTCCAGACCCTCATAAGCAGTGTTATTTCTAGGATTTTGAATTTACGGGGTGTCGGGAAAATCTGGGGAGGGTGTCGGAATTTTCAAGTCTCTGCCCCGAAAAAGGCTGACAAGCAAAAAAGGTCATCCGACAATAAAAGTTGGGAGTGTCCTTCTCCATTGGTGGGGTGTTCTGAGCTAATTAGTATGCATTTTGTATACATACCATTGTCGCATTAGCAAATTTGGGGGGTGTCGACCTCAAATTGTGGGGGGGTGTTAGGGGGGTGTAAAATATCCCTGCTCACAAGTTACAATAATTATCCGTTCATTTGGGTACTACGTGTATGCGATTTCATTGTGCGCCAATCTATAATAATCTGTTTTTGTTTAATGGTTCATCTGATAACGGAATCCTACTACTCTTAGACTGATGCAATGTTATTCGTAATAGAACCAAAGGACAAATGTTCGCCAGTGAAAGAGTGCAAAGTAGTCGACACCGTCAACTGCCTCTGTAGTAAGTATTATAGTACAGTTGATAAGCCGTATGATTGTTCATTTTGTTCATAATGCGTAAATTGGACATTTTAAAGAACATTTTTAAACTACAGAGAATGGTATTGGCAGACGTGTGAATGGCTAGTACTTTTGATAGAGAAGTGAAGAGCACCTGATAATCAAGATTTTTGAAAAATTAGGCCACTATCTCTTGTAGATCAAAAGTGCTTGGCATTCAGAATTTTGCCTGTGCTATTCTCTAATGCGTAAAGTGGACATTTTAAAGGACATTTTTAAACTACAGAGAATGGTATTGGCAACATTACTCACGGGGATGAACAATTGTGCCAGTTGTCATCACAATCTGAGATGGTGGCGTCCGATTTTATTCAAAAGCGTGTTGATTTGATCCGGAATTACCCTTTTCGTATTTTAGTTTCGAAGGAAAAGTGAAATGAAATGATAATATTCATATCTGTACACTCTATAAGCACAATTATTACTTAGTATTGTTTATTTGGCACTGTATCGATTGTCATTTGTCTACGTACTGCAGCTCAAGCGGATTTTTTTTTACAAATTATCAAGAAAATTTATGGTGCCAAATTGCATGGTAAGAGATAACAAAAACGTGTGCATTCTTTGGGGAAATTGTTCAGGGCCATGTACCCTATAACTGTGCCAAGTGGCATGCTTTTATCCAGAAGTGAACGATTCTTGGCTTTCATGGACTTTAGCCACTGAACTATTATTGAGATAATAAATCAGATCATACGCAAATCTAATGCTCTCTCTCTCTCTCTCTCTCTCTCTCTCTCTCTCTCTCTCTCTCTCAGCCGCCAACAACAGCTGTCCTTTTAATATACAACTAGCATTGCTATTTATGTAATAACCAGTACTTCTCTAGAAATGATTTAGACTATTATTAATTTTTATAAATAATAATGTTAGTACACTTTTGCTGCTGGCGTCAAACAGCATTAACTAACCAGAGAAAGCCGACGTTCCAACTGATTGCAGTGCAACGGGACATCTGGGTTAGTTGCAATTAAACGTATATTTTGTAGGCGAAGATGATTACAGTGGGATTGTCAATAAACTTGTGAAGGCAAATGGTCGCCGTCTCGCCCCTCCATCGCTTCTGCTTTCAGTCGTCGTCGTCGTCGTCGGCCTCCTCATCTCTCCCCTTGATATCGTCTGAATCGTCAGAGATAGAGAGAACTTTCCCACCGCTGGATTCTTTGTGAACTAAAATCACAAAAATAAATCCGATATTCAACTGTTGTGGATAGTATATTTTATGGTGCTAAGATCAAACGTCTAGAAATGTAAAATCCACTAGAAATGCCTCTCTGTCTTTCTACCGAAACTAAAAGATACAACGAACATCTTAGCGCTCTCGGTCTTGTCCGATTAATATTCCAACAACTCTTCGCGACTCTGCTCATGAAACGAAATAGAAATTCTGTCATCAGCCGCTGTTCTATTTCTGATTTCACTTCGAAAAGAATAAAAGCCCCATTTGGAGAATTAATTAACACGAAGTAACTTCTGATGCAAAGCTCTATTCTATCATTGTGTCGATATGACCTGACGTGTAACGGAAATAAACGTAACTAATGCGTGCATTTTTTGTGTTATTTTCTCTATTTTGTGATAGGCATAGTGCTTTAATAAAACAGCGGAAATCGGACTCTTTCTCGCGCGCGCGAGCAAGAGAAAGAGAGAGAGAGAGAGAGACAGACAGACAGACAGACAGAGGGTAGAGAGAGAATCCCAGTGCGATATATTGTGGTAAATGTTGTTGATCTTGAACGAAGACTGGGCTATGATAGCAAGAAAAGTTAATATACAGCAATTATCTTGCATCCCAAAATGTTCGAAAGACTAACAGAGCAGGTAGTTGTGTGAAGGTATGAATTCAGGGTATTCTTCTATGCAAGCGAATAATGAGGTGGTGGTTACCATCGTCATATATTTGTGTTGGAGGCGTTCGTTTGCATTTTTGGTTAAGTTACAGATTTATCTAAAGTATATTATAAATTATAGAATTTTTGAGAATTCCGCCCTCGAGTAATCTGAGAATTCTCAATTTGTCCGTTTGGCTGGAAATGGTTGTTCGTCCATGGCTGTTCTACAGTTTAGTTTTAAATGGCATATATAACCGTCTAAAGCAGATATCTTAAGACTGCATGGCCAACAGAAAACATAGCCTACTAAAACAATTGCTACTGTATTCGAAGAGCGACTAAAATAAGAACTGAACTAGAAACCTCAGCTGAACCAATCGCTCTTGGGATGTAACCAGCAACAGAACATCCATCCAGTTTATGTAAGAAGAATTGTTAATTTTTAGATGTATAATGAATAGACCGATTTCCTTACCTGCTCAAAATCTCACCGTTAGATTTTACTTCTTCTCTAAAACAAATTAACGGTTTCTTGACGCAACAATCAATGACGCAACTTACATTCCGACTCTGACATTCCAACATCGGTCGTAACAGCTTCGAAATTTCTGCCGTACAATTTGATAATTTGAATATCTAAAATTAAAGAATTCAATAGGCGCCAAGGGGGCCTTTACATTGTAGGTCAATCAAAATCCAGAGTTCATCTTTTCGAAGCGTTTTGAGCGGAGATGAAGGGGCGGCAGAACATCAAGAGATACCTGGGTCTGGGCGGTAAGCAGTCTATGATTTCTAAGAGTATAAAATAGTTCAAATGTATCGCAAATTTGACTCTTGTAAGTTCATAAGAATAGATCTCACTCACAGTAGTGCATTCAGCGTTATCGACTTATCGTCAAAGTTAAACAGTAGTCTTATATTTGATGTAGTACTTGTCGGTTAATCGCCGCCATCAAGGGGTAAATGTAAGGGCTTGTCGGTAAACTCACCGCCAACTTAACCCTAACCCAAACCCTAGCACTAAACCTGACCCCAAACCCCAACCCTAAACCTAACCCAACCCTAAAACTAACCCTATTGGCGGTGAATTAACCGACAAGAACCTTTAATCTTTCTGCTTTTCTGACCGGTTAACTTTCACTCTGTTTCGATTACTTATCTGCAGTCGTCGTCCTTCTACTCGGCTGTGTTCACTCGGCGACACCAAAAGCCAGACAAGGACCTCTGACGAACACAGAGAGAAGGAAATTTTTGATGGCGCATAACAAATTCCGAAGCAATCCGAAGGAATTTGACGGAGTGAAGCAGCCGTCAGCTGCAAACATGAAGAGAATAGTAAGCCGTTAACCTATAGACTGATACTCGCAGAAACAAAATATACTACTACTACTACTACTACTACTACTACTACTACTACTACTACTACTGTGTTCACTACTGCTACTACTAGGACTACTGACTACTGCTACTGCTTTTGACTACTACTGCTGCTACCAAGGAATTTGACGGACCACCACTACTGACCACTTAACTAGACTGATACTGCTAAACAAAATACTACTACTACTACTACTACTACTACTACTACTACTACTACTACCACTGCTACTACTACTACTGCTACTACTACTACTACTACTACTAATAATAATAATACTACTACTACTAATAATAATAATAATAATAATATTATTATTATTATTATTATGATTTAAAGTGGTTTAGGAGGCTAAGTAAGCCTGTGTGATGAAAACCACTGTGGTTACTATCCGCATTCAGTAACCCAACTTTCCAAGATAGCCTTTGAATGGAAATACACGGCTGGTCTATGGAAGTAGGCCTATGGAAGTCTTGTAGCCTACGTACAGTAGATTAGAAGGAGCAGCTACTGTACAATGTACATCAATTCTGAAACGACCATTTTACAACGGCTAAACTGCGTCGTATTTGTCGGCGAGGGAGGATGTGTGGAAATTACTGCACATCGCCAGTGGCGGCTCTAGGATTTGGCAAGTGGGGGTGGCCGTTGGTGTGGCAACTTCTAATAATGGGGGGGGGCAACCATTTGTTGTTTAATGTATGTAGCATTAAGAATAGGGTCCCAACTGGGGGGGCACTGGGGGGCCAGACACTCAATAGGGGGCACGGGCCCCCCTGGTCTCCCCGGTGGAGCCGCCACTGCACATCGCTGGTCTAGACTAGAGATAGCAGGAAAAGCTGTAATTAACTTACGTAGTGTATTGAAACAGCCTAAAATAGCCCGCCCTCCACTTATGGCTCTTACATACAGTACCACTCTACGTTTAAGAAAATTGGAATTAAGCCAGACATCTTTGGAGCTGGATTTTTGCATTACAATCGAATCAATTGACGAAGAATTGAAAATGGGTTGGAAGAAGAAAAGAGCAAGTCCCTGAACCACTCTGATTGCTCCAGTGTTATACTTCGAAGATGTATGGGATGAGAAATTGTATTAACTCATTATTATTATTATTATTATTATTATTATTATTATTATTATTATTATTATTATTATTATTATTGTTGTTGTTGTTGTTGTTGTTGTTGTTGTTGTTGTTGTTGCCAAGGCACCGTGAATGTTTTTCGGTCGTCGTAGATTTTGTTCGTGAACAGTTTTGCCTTGTCAGCACAACGGTCATTCTGTAAGGCTGAGTTCTTGCTCTTTGTAGTATTGGAACTCAGGTTTGGAGGCGGAAGCTGCCGCTTGGACGGCGATTCAGGCGAAGAAAAATAAAATGGGTCACGGAACATCCGAAGTACAGAAGAGGAAGGAGTTCTGGAGAATTCTCAATGCCTCATCGATTAGTAGTCTTGGACAAAATTCGATGGTCGGAACCAGCGGTAAGTCATCCTCTGCAGACAACAGACATATGTAACGACAGAGTTTATATTAGAATTTTTAGAACAAGGTTAAAAGCCCATCTATTGACATGGCTCGTTATCCACCATGGACTGACGCCTGTTTGTTTGTCCGGCCCGATACCTTCGATTTAACGTCTGGATCTTGAATGAGTTTGACTTGGCGAACCATCTGCTGGTGCTTCTGTGCATTATGAAGTGGCGCTATAGAAGTTTAGGATTAGATTAGATAGATTAAAGCGTTTAGTTTAACTGGGAGGTACTCACACCACAGCTATCTGAAGTTAAAGTGTGAAATCTATCGTAGCATGGACCTTTGCACCGGACGCTTCGAATATAAATCACTTGATGAGTATAAAATCAAATTCGGTTTAAATATTAGGCGACGTCTATCACCTTTCATTCTTCGCAGTGTTGATTTTTAATCGTTAACTTTTCTTCTTTTTTAATCTGTCATCGCCCGTTAATTGGTTTTTTAGAATAATTTCTGCCTAATATTTCTAAGCGCAGATGTGGCCCTAGCAGTTAGTGAGTGGCACAGAGAAGGCTCAAATTACAAGACAAGCACCAAAACATGTGCCAAGAGTATGTGCGACCATTACACTCAGGTTAGTCAATCAATCAATCAATCAATCAATCAATATGGCAATCAGCCTCAATCAACCAATTTCTCAGCTCGCCTATATGGTAGTCAGAAAATAAAAAGTAAACAATTTTATCATCTATTAAATTGCACGCGAAGTTGTGTTTGCCAGAAGGATTCTTGCCTAAAAATCAGGGAATTTGTTCGAATCAGACCCTGTTCACTGCGAACCGACCTTGGACAAGTTGTTCACCCCTATTGCCGTCGACGAGGCAGACGACTGGAACTACCTCATTTATCTTAACCCTGGTCGCCTGTCTTAGATCAGACAACTCGCCGCCGTCGTCATCATCATTGTAGTCATAATCATCCTAGTCGTCGTCATCGTCATCATGTAGTAGTAGGCTATTTAGTAGTATTGTCAAACTTCCTAATGTAGAAACTCAGGTTCACATATACATTTTCAGAAATATCTGTTGATTCGTCACTTGCGCAAGTCGGCAGATTCGACCGACTGACAGGGATTCATCGAATGCTTGTATTCTGGTTGCGTTGATTAGAATTATGCACACAGTGCCGGATTTACCTTTAAGCTACATAAGCTACCGCTTAGGCCCCAGTGGCGTAACGTGGGGGGCGGGGCGGGGGGGGGGCACTTTGTTGACAGCCCCCCAGGCGAGGGGGGCCCCGAAGAGGGGTCTAAGCTAGGGTTAGGTTAGGGTTAACCCTAACTTAACCCTAGAAATGATGTGCTGACAACCTTTTTTTGCTCGTCAGGATGAAAAAGGAGGCGATAACGTTTTTTTTGCTCGTCAGCTTGAAACTCTGGGGCCCCCATGGCAAAGATGCCCCCCGGGCCCCCAAAAGTCACGCTACCCCACTGTTAGGCCTTCACAATCTGCCGGGGCCTCAAAAACCCTATAAGATTATTTATCATTATCTTCTTTTCTTATTGTTTCCCGTTTGTTTTTTACTTTCTAAACAATTTCAATATAATTATTTAAAAGGCAAATGTAGGCCCCATATATTAGGCCTACATTTATTATTAAATTTTAAAATTGTCTGTGACCAGCCGATGTAGGCTAAGTGGGCCTCTGGGTTTTGTATAGCTTAGGGCCTCATCAAGTCTAAGTTCGGCACTGGTTATGCGTATGAGTTAATGTTCATAATACAGAATCTATTTTTACAAATTCATAAGAAACACGTGAGCATTAAAGCAGAAGAAACTATAGATGCCGTGATCAGGCACCGGGGTCTTTCCATTTCAAGCTGTCTGTCTAGGTCGTGTGGGCGGACACAAAATACCTTGGATGCAGCTTCGCCAACAAAGAGGGGAAAGACCCTTTTCTCAACTGCGACTACTATCCGCCGTAAGAATCGAATCAACTGTGACCTTACAAAACAGTCAGTGGCGGCTCCAGGGTTTGGCAAAGGGTGGGGGTCGTTAGGAGGGGCAACTTCTAAGCATGGGCTCAACCAGTTGTATGTGGTATGTAGTAGTAAATATAGAGTTCCAACAGGGGGCCACTGAGAGGGCAGGCATTCTATAGGGGCACGGGTCCCCCCGGACCCAGTGACGTCATTTAAGAGGTGGTGCAGGGGGCCGTTTCTTCTTGATTTTTAGGAGAAAACGTTTTCGCGAATTTTTGTGTTTTAAAAATCATTGTGTTCTCAATTGTTTTTAGAATTTTATTACAATCACTGGTATGTACTGTGTAGTATCGTATGCAGCATCTACTATGGACAAAAATCAACTTGCATACTGCATAGGTATTTTAAAAATACTGCCTGCCTTGCAGTCGAAAGTCTTGCCCCCTGGAAAACAATGAAGTGACGGCCCTGGTCCGTGCCCCTCATGTGTAGCCGCCACTGACAACACTCCTTAGTTTTCAGTGAATAGAATCTTATTATTATATACTTTAATAAACATCCGACAAATCTATTGAAATTCCACCCGTGAACTACGACATATACGACGTTCTCGCCAATGATTCAACACAGTATTTTGACGGCTATGATCTGAGATTTGAGACGCAAACTGCCTACTGTTGATCGTCTCAATGAAAGTGCTTCCTTGTGTTGCTCGTCGCAGAGGAAACTGGCCGGGAATGAATCCCTACAAAGCGGGAAAGCCTTGTTCGCTGTGCAGCACTTACAAGGCAGACGGCTTCACCGAATGCGAAGACGGTCTCTGCCGTAAGCAGCAGCGCCAACTGTTCACTCTCTGTGTACATCATGTTCATCCGCTTTTTCGTCTTTCAACACTAAATTCATTAACCGTGTATTTAACTCAATGAACACAATGATTTTTATTTAACCCTTAACCGTGTATTTAACTGTAACTCAACGTAAAATGGACGGATATAGGGCCTATCCGGGATCCCCAGTTAAGGGATTAATAATCCCTACATGTCTGCTCATACGCAGGCGTTTTTATTGTGCGCCAATAATTGAAGAGATATTGAATTATTTGTGTATAATTTTGCGAAACATAGACTAAACCATTTATTTGCCTAAGTAAAGCCTTGTCTTTTTCTCAGGTCTATGTTGTAATAACTCCCTTTGCATTGAGCTGTGTTAGTTTTTTCTTATTTCTTTTGTTCTCTTTTCATTTAGTTATATATACACTATATATACACTACTAGTTATATATATATATGTATATATATATATACTAAATTATATGTGCTGTTTTTTGTTTAATCGTTCATATCTGATGCAATGTTCTTCGTGATAGAACCAAAGGACAAATGCTCGCCGGTGACAGAGTGTAAGGTGGTCGACACCGTACATTGTCTCTGCAGTGAGTATTATTAGCGAAATAATTTGCTAATTGGATCGAACACACAAATCTAACGCTCTCTCAGAAATCACCAACAGTTTTCCTATATTTGAAGTTAACACTATTTTTATATCGATATCAGTCATATGACGTTAGTACCTCTCTCTTAATGACTCTTGGACTGTTTTTATTTTCAAAAAAAGATTGTTTCCTTTGTCGTAATACGACGGCATTAGGCCTAACGAAGCTTAGTCAAAGAAAGTCAATGCTCCAAAATTGCAGCGCAATATAAAAACATCTGCATTAACTGCAATAAAACATATATGCCTATAATTATCTTGTAGGCGAAGAAGATTACAGTGGTATAGTGAAAAGACTTGTGAAGGGAACTGGTCTCCGTCTCGCCCCTCCATCGTTTCTGCTTTCAGTCGTCGTCGTCGGCCTCCTCATCTCTCCCCTTGACATCGCCTGAATCGTCAGAGAGTCAACTCTGCTAGAGTTAGATTCCTCGTCGAACAAAGGACCAAAAATAATCATAAATCCAACTGTTCAAGATTACCTATCTAATTGCACTAAAATCAAATAACTTTAAATGTAAAATCCACTAAAGATATCTATCTGTCTTTCTAGAAACTAAAAGAAATATCGAGCATCTATCGCGCTCTCGGTCTTGTCTGGTTAATATTCCAACAACTCTTCGCGACTCTGCTCATGAAACGAAATAGAAATTCTGTCATCAGCCACTGTACTATCTTTTAATTAACTTAGAAAACAACAGAAAACCTATTTAGAGAATTAACATGATGTAACTTTTTGCAGTGAAGCTCAGTTGTGTAGGCTAGATAAGTCCTGGCGTGTAACGGAAATAAACGTATAGTAATGCGTGAATTTTTGTCTTTCCATTCTATGATATTGCGTTTTGATAAAACAACGATACTCGTCAATCAGTGGATTCTTATGCACACGCATTAGCCGAGAGACAGAGACAGTGGCGTAGCGAGGGGGCGAACCGCCCCAGCTAGGCGACACTTGCTCTGGGCACGGCATTTTCGAGACTTTTAGGACGAAACTGGGATAAGGTTTTTCAAATTGTTTGTTTGTCAAGAATCGTTTTTTTAGGAAGTGTATTTCGGAGGCGGCACTTTTTATTGCCCCAGGTGGCACTTTGCCTCGCTACGCTACTGAGGATAGAGGCTAGACTCAGAGTAAGAGCAGATATTTTTAACCCTCCCCCCCCCAATTTGAGGTCGAAACCCCTCCAAATTTCCTAATCTAACAATGGTATGCACCATAAATAGCCCCCGAACACTCCCCCAAATTGTACCCACATCCTCCAAATTCACAATCCTAAAAATAACCCTGGTAAGGATTATTTTTGTGTATGATGCTGGTCTTGAAATAAACTAATGTCAATGTCAAAAAATATCTGTACTCTAACTGCTTAACAGTCGTGACACCATTGTGACACCATCGTGACACCATTGCCTGGTGTCACAAGGAGGCAGTATTATAAATGTGACGGCTCAATGGCGGCTTTTGAATGAAAAACTCAACACGAGTGCATGGCAAAGTGGTTGAGGAATTTGTATTGGAGGGGTTTCATGGAATTCAGTTCAAAACTGGTGAATTCTGGCAAAACGGCCTTTATACCTATGGAGCCCTAGACAGAGCAGCAGAAGCATGGGCGCCCGCAAAAAGTTTTGTACGGTGGGGGGGGGCAAAAATAATGGTCCACGAAAACAATTTTCAGCAAGAGGTCGAAAACTGCAAAACAGTAAATTAAGAACAAGGGCAGTGTTGGAGTTGTGAAATTTGAGCTGGGGGTGGGGTGGGGGGGTTGAGGACTGAAACTCAATGAATGACAGAAACTGCATGTACCCGATATGCGATTTTTGGGAGGGTTGCAAAGTTAGCTGGGGGTTCAGTCCCCCAACCCCACCCCCGGCAACTCCAACCCTGAACAGTGGTATTGTTCATATTTGTTTTTAAAGGTCAAATTAGAAAACTTAACAGAAATATATCCCAGCTGTAGCAATAGCCAAGCAAAATCAGTTATTTATTCTTTAAGGAGAGTTTTCAATCTGAAAAGGTTTGATATCAGTTAAAAAGCGGAAGTCCCCTATTTGAACAGAAATTGAAGGAATACACCCCCATCGCTACGCCCTCGTGAAATTCAGTATGCAAAAGTATGTCAAGAGATTGGCTGTCAGTGTCTTGCAGTTGCAGGACCTTGAGAATCAGCTACAGATGGACAAGGTTACAAACGACAGAATCCTAGAAAGAAGCAAAAGAAAAAGCAACGTGGAAACTGGAAATAGGCCAAATAAGAAGAAAAATGTCCTACGTTGGTCACGTCATGAGAGGTTACGCAGGAGACATACCACTGATAATAATGGAAGCACTTCCAATGCTGTACAGTACTTAATACACAACATTACAATATTACTTACATAATATTACAAGGATACAGAAGAATCAGCCTTTAGTAAAGTGACATTCAAAGTTTCAAATTACACGACAAACATAAACTAAATGTTCAATCTATCCTTACATTCAACTCCTGCCAACTAGGGCCAATTGTAGCAGAATGGTAAGCTCTAAGCTCTTCCGTGTTAACCCAGAAGAGGCAAAAATGATTATGCTTATGATAAGAAAAAGCATTTCATATGCAGACTTATGCACGAGTAAACACATGAAAATCGCTTCACGTAAGAAGTCCGTGTCATCAAAATTACTTTCTAAACCTTTATATCAGCAGTAGTTCCAAATCGAGATCGCGTGTTGCAAATGACATGAGATATATCTTACAAAATACTATTTCTAGTTTAAATACTGTAAGTTTACATAAATTAAACGGTGAATTTCTAAAACCAGAATTCAGCGCATCAACACATAACAACAAAACCGAATATCACACCAAATTCAAGCGGCCAACAATTTCTTCATCAACTAAATAAAAATTTCAATGCATTTAATTCCACACAAGAACAAAAAATGACTGCACAGAGGTCTCTGTCATCAAAATTACTTCCTAAACTTTTATTTTCAAAAAGAAATTCACCGCAAATGTCTGCAAACGAATTAAAACAAATTCTTCCATTCACCGAAAACAGCCCTCTTAGAAATTTACTTATTCACCGAGTCAGACCAAGAAATAAATTAAGCAATTATCAAAATACTGTAGAAATAAATACACAAATGCATTCCAAAGACTATCAGTCAATTCTAGGTAACAACACCCTAAAGTGATAAAACAGACAAAGGTGATTTGCTAAAACCTAACAGAAGTGGAATTAAAATTCAACTGGTGATTGAAAAAAAACGGCATTTTCGGATGAAAATGAAGTCTGTTGCTGTCTTTGTCTTTAATCCTTTTCTGTTCTATCCTTCGTAAAAAGTTGGCTGCAAGAAAAAAAATCACAAGAGAATTTTCAAAATCAGAAATGCTTTATGCAAATAGGTCATTTCAAAATGCATATCAAGTTTCCATATGTGTTCTGCTCAAACTAGGCTTCAAAAGCTAACACATTTGGACTGATTTATCAGATTTGACAATGGGGAATTACAATTCAACTCCAAAGCAACGATCAACTGATGCGAAGTGCATTATTAAAATGGCACTATAGAAGTTCACAATTTCACTACTACTTCTACTACTACTAATAATAATAAATAATAATAATAAATAATAATAATAACATTCTCATGATCAGGGTCCATCCATCTCATATGAAGACCACTGAGAGACATACGGTCCATCCATATAGTACGTACACATTGAGGGATAGAAGGGGTTGAATTTAGTAGATTTTGCGTATGGATGTGTACGGGGAGGTCTAGACTGAATGCGTACGTATGCACACATTTATATACAGCCTACATAACAATTAAAAAACTGTTCAGGTAGAAGACTGGTTATTCACAAACTTTAGATTTGAACACAATTACTTTCTCACTGGCAAACAAGGTCATGAGAATTGTTCACTCGGTTAATAAACACAATATTACAAAACTATAATTTAATAGTAAAAAAAAAATTAATGCTTTGTGACTATGGCTAAAAATTGATTTTTCAATCAGGGTGGTGTGGCTAGAGCAGCTAATTTGTACACATGCATAGGGGTCCAAAAAATGTACGAGGTGCAACAGGGGAGGGGTATAAAAATATGCCTTTTTTGCATACGTACTACAGTATATGAATGGACCCAAAAGCAGAATTGGCAAAACACCTCTCACCTCATGACACTCTACCCATACCCTTGGTGAATGGCAACGACAATCAGATCTTGCATAGTTTTCAAAATATTTTTATTAAAACTTATTACAATTATTAACAAATATTTTTGAGGCACAAAATCAAGCTAAGGGCGAATAAAAATTCACAAGAAAGTCACAAAACTATCCCCAAAATTTCCTAATATGATCAGACGATTCCTGTTATAGTTGGAGGAGCTGGAGAAGCTGGAGGAGCTGGAGGAGTTACCTGGTCGCCAGAGGATCCATTGTTGGCGGCCTCCGTTTCTGAATCGGAAGAATCTTCTCCAGATGACTCGGTAATTTTGTTATTCACGCCTCAAATTAAATACAAAATTTCATCAAAAAACAATTCCACAAACATAAAATTAAAAATAAAATAACCTCTGTTAGAAGCCTTTATTCATCTGATGTGCTAACAAATTTCAGTAGCAAACTACTGAGAATTTAAATTACACAACAGCGTAACTCAACCTACACAACAGAAGACGGTGATAACCACTAGCATAACCACTGTTGCAAGTAAGTAAATTGTTTGGTTTCACTCTTCAAATCCCACCTAAAGTACAGATTGTAAAACATTCAAGATGTCTCCTGTAAACCTCCCTCTGCCTATAAAACTTCGGGGCCAATGGTATCACCTCCATATCACAACATCTATGCTCAAGACTCCATCCTTTGCTTCCTCTTGTCGGCCACAAATATCAACTGCTCCAGATGAAATTGCCAATTGGATGTAATGTTTGCAGATGAAAGTCCAGAAAATCAAATCTCTCTTATTTGAACCCAGTCATTGCTAGTGTAATACATTCCTCCTGTATAAATGTGTAACGACCTTTCAAACCTCAGCACATTAACACCAACAACAACAACAACAACAACAACAACAACACCTACTGTTGCTTCGTGCTGGGTTCGTTTCTTCCGAAGAGCTGAGTTTGTCGTAGCAGACGACACAGACGCGGAGAGGTTTTGCCGACTGGTGCGGCAACACCCAGCGCCGACTGGCACACGGCCCGCAGCAGACAATTCCACACTTACGACAGTGGTGCTGGAAAAGTTCAACCGACACAACTGAACCCGAAGCCACGACAGATGAAACACTAACCAGAAACCCCACTCAACTAAATATCCAGAGTAAAATTCTTCAAAAACTGACTTTCACGGCAGTTTTATGTGTAAACTGCCTCCACAACTGTCTCTACGTCTTACTTAAACAATGCAAATATATCAATGCATGCACATCAGTAGTGCTAAGCTAGAAAAATAGTCAATGAAGTTGCAGAACAGAAAGAAGGGGGGAGCATATAAGAATATTGGCAGAGAATGCACAAGAACAAATCCTGACATTGTGTTCATATGTCACGTTCTTTTTCTAACAAAGCATCTGACTTGGCATCAAACACGTGCAATCATGAAGCACTGCGTCTTGTTTAGCGTACGTTGTTTAACTCGGCTTCTAATCAAGATCGAAGAGAAACAAAGAACAAAGAAAGACAGCAGCATCTGTACAGGTGGTTGCTAGGGAAGATGCTCTTGGTTCTTACGCGCCGATTGACAAGACTGAACTCCGATTTTTTACAGCACATGCAGGTGGAGGCGTCAGAGTCCGGAACCCAGACTGGAGAAGGATCAGTCGTGGCAAGGATCGACTTACGACCATCTGTTATAGAAAACACAAACAATGCAGACAGCAACTGCCAGGAAATTGTCCATAGATCAACCGATCAGACATGAATCGAAATAGAATAGACTTCTGATATCTCCTTATATCCGTAAATGAAGAGCTCTGCCATTTCAGCAATTTCATTGCTTTAAAATTCCATTAAATCCATCACAGACTGCTTCACCTGCTTGCCTAATAAGATATCTTCTGGCAGGAACATTATTCCCTTCTGGTTTCCTTTTTTCAACTCTTAACTCTATTATATTGAAAGTAAAATTAGATATCAGGTTATACAATATACATACACTATGTACTTTTCAATTACCATTGTCTATTTCCAGACAGTAAAAACAGAATGGAAATCTTACGTTTGGTTAACAAGTCCTGGACACATTTGTTGATATGTGCCATCCACTCGCTCTTCTCCATTGCAGTTGCTGCATAGACTGTGAATGACTTGCTTGGACTGATGATCTGCCAACCATTGCATAGGGCTAAAACATCAACAACCATACAGGGGAACAACTGACAAGTATGGTTGGAATCGCTTCTTTTGTTAGCTTTAAATGTACCGTCAACAGCACCACAAGTACTTCTCTTGAGAATTCTTTGTTTGCACTGAACTACTGTCGAATTTTTAAAATCGTGGAATAAAAATTAAAAGCTTAGGGATTGAAACCTGATTTCCAGCCAACAGCACTCTCCATGCTATGGGAAAGGATTAAGCAGCTGCTCGAGAAACTAAATGTAAATCTGCGTTTTTTTTTAAATTGGAAATTTAAAAGACTTTTGAAAGTTAACTCAACTGAAACTAAATAATCACCTCCATCATCTGGCACTGACTGAAGTTTCACATTCTCCAGCTGAAGAATATGTTGCTTATTATACTTCAAAAACAAAAAACAATAAATTAATATAAAAAAATTCATAGGAAATTGAATATTCAACATAATGTCATAAATAGGCATAATCTCTCTAAGCCACCGCTAAAACTTAACAAACTGGTCATATCTCTGTTTATTTTCTACAAAATCTCCAACTACTTAACCCCTTAACTGGGTGCCCCGAGTAACGCTCATCCATTTTACATTGAGTCACATATAGTTGCCCAATTAAGGGGTTAAGCTTATGAACTCAGCACAGGATCCCAGACTGTTCACTGTTGATGCATTTGATGAGCCCATAGATTAACATGTCCCCCACATGTAAACAAATTCAGTTACATACATGATGATTTCACTGCCATGATATCCCCCCCCCCACACAAGGGCTCTGTGAAAAATTCTGGTTCAGCAAATCTGCCAATTTTGCATCATTTTTCTCACAGCTTTTAAAACATCCTGCAGTAGGTTGAAGAAAAGAACAAAAATGACCAATAAATACTTTCATATTTTTAGTCTCTGAGCATTTTGCTCCATCAGGATGTAAGAATCAAACTGATTTCCAGCTGCTTATGCAAAATAACATCAACCGAGTTATTTCAACCAGATAAGGACAAAGCACAGCGTAGAAATTAGCAGCATTTGGAAAAAAGGATCCAATATTGACACATTCTGCCCTGAGTAACTTAATACAAATGCCCATAATTTTCCCACAAATTGTTTGCCTTATTGGATATAATGCAAATACATTTAAGTGCTTTTACCAATAAATCATGTAATTCAGCTTGTGTCATCAAAGTGGAATAATTATTTGCATTGTGTATTGGTAATGCAATGATTTGAGCAAGGTCTAACATTGTATCTACAACATGGCTTCAAAGAGTTCATTCATGAAGCCTTGCTACTGCTCTATAGAAATTGTCTAATAATAATAATAATAATAATAATAATAATAATAATAATAATAATAATAATAATAATAATAATAATAATAATAATAATAATAATAATAATAATAATAATAATAATAATAATAATAATAATAATAATAATAATAATAATAATAATAATAATAATAATAATAATAATAATAATAATAATAATAATAATGAAGCTGTACCATACATTTAACTTGCTTTCAAAATTACTCTAAGAGCCTCTCTCTAAAAAAGAAAACAGAAAGAAGAAAAGTTTCTGAAGAACCATTTAGGAAGAAATGTTCACTAGAAATTCTTTGTCTTCACGTCTGCAGTCACCTTCTTTTTGCTGAGAACAACGTTGCCGTAGACAAGAATGTCGTTGAAAAGAAAAAACTGACGTGGTTTCGGTTTCTTTCGACACATTTTCGTCAGAACGCCTTCGCC
The DNA here is from genome assembly GCA_018105865.1 of Metaphire vulgaris. NCBI lineage: Eukaryota > Metazoa > Annelida > Clitellata > Crassiclitellata > Megascolecidae > Metaphire > Metaphire vulgaris. The sequence goes on along the minus strand of CM030859.1, from coordinate 641,107 downwards.
GACTAGAAGTCGATTTGGAATTGCAAGCGGCTAAACAAACAGAAATTGAACTCATCTTGTTGAATCACTTGCTTTATATCCATGTGTTTTTATGTATTGTTATATATTGGCTCAACATATTATCTGTTACTTACTTATTTACTTTGCGGGCTGTGTGTTGCCGCTAGGTTGCGGATGATTGTATAGAGTTTTCCGTTTTGATGATTTTTCCTTCCGGTTGTTTTCTGGCTTAGTCTTGGACTTTAAGAATTTCTGTGTTTAAGAAATTTTATCAATCTTAGTCCAACTTTTGTTTTTTTGTTGCGACACGGACCACCTCCCTCTACAGAATGCGTTTAAGTTATGTGGATGAGTAATCTGTAAGGCACCTGAGGCTTGGATTTTGTAAATAATGTAGAAAAACTATTGGAAATAACATACAACCGATAACACAACCATGGAGACAAAAGAGAGATAACTGGTTCAATCAAACAGAGAAGGAGGGAAGAAAGGAAGAAAGGAAAGGATCAAGGAGACAAAAACATAACACTTCTAAGGCAACAGCAGAAACCTTTGATAGAACTAAAAGAATATTGTAATTTCACAATGCTATTTAACAATAGCAATCTAGTACAATTAAAGTATGTCGTATACGAAATAATTATAGTCACATGAACAACATTTTTACTTTCATCCCTGCCAATGCTTGCATCTTCCACCGCTATTCTCAAACCACAATTACCGCTAATATGAAATTCATAATTGCTAGTGATTTACTCAAATGTGTTTTGGGTATTCATGCTGTACAGCAGGGATGTCAAACATATGGCCTGTGGGCCGGATACGACCCGTAAAAGCTTTTCATCCGGCCCACGTGTATGTGGCTGAATACAAGAAGAAACTTCATGCTTAAGCAAAGTTACTTTATTTAAGGCAAGTTTAAAAAGTAGGCCTACATAATATTATATGAAAATCGGAAATCACATATATAAAACTCAAATTTTCTACATATGATAGAAAGGGAATAAAAATTGTTGAAACAGTTTCTTATATGCTGTGTTGTGTAATAGGCCTACTGTAGTTCATGTTAATGTCATGTACAAGTCCAGTCCACGACAGCCACAAAGACTTTTACGTGGCCCACCATATGAACTGTACAGTGTACACAACTATTTTGATAAAAATAAGTGGAAGCTTTTCTAATTGAAACCTCTTTCATAAATTGCAGTAATCAAGACAAGAAGTGGAGACTAAGGCATTTTCCAAGAGCATTAGTGCCAGTTAATTGACAAATTTCCTAATACGATAGAACTCACAAAGATGGTAATGAGCTACTTTACAGGTGCTATTTACAAAATTGGTGAAAGAAAGGGTAAACTCTAAATTATTCCGAGTCCTAGATCCTGCACAAAAGTGCTTACACAATATGAAATAGAAGGTATTAGAGGCTGATTGGGCCATTAAATATACATCAAAGCATTCTCTATAAAAACCAATGCATTCCATAGAACAGTTGACATTAAATATCATCTCAATAATTCAAACTAACTGAAGCACATTGGTCAACATACATTGGTCAACGTACATTGGTCAACGTACCTGACCTGAACTTCCAAAGCAGCTTTCAACAAACATGATCCGGCGGGCATTTGCCTCACTATTCACTAAATTACAAGTAAATGCACAAAAATGCTAAAATACAAAATAACAAGGCATTTTCTATTACGAACACAATAGCCAATTGCATAATATGACTCTAAAACACTATCTCAAGAGCACATTCCTTACAGCACAGCAATATCAGTCACATCATGCAAACAAAACTAATATGGAACATTTTATCAGCACTGAATTTCAAACAGAAAGCGATCTCATTCATTTTACTCTTACTTTGCAAGGCATAACATGGCTTAGAATTTTTACTGATTTTGTATCCCTAATCATTACTTCTGAATTTTCACTTGTCAAGAGTTTCCAAAACAATTTCTAAATAATAATATCAAAAGTAAATTAGTTTGGTATAAAAGTTGTGGAAATGACAGTGTAGATAAGTGGGTAATACCCTTATTTTTCAGATTCCAGCACATTTTTAATTGCCATGCTACCCACTCACAGCCATTGACATAAATAAGTCTGGTCAATACATATTTCCCAAAACCCATTTATAATACCAAGTCCAGCGAGGCAACCAGGGAAGCCCCTTAGTTAGATGGTCACCCGTCCAAACAACAGCAGTGACCATACACGGCTTAACTTCAACATACGAGTCAACATTTCCCATTTGGCAGACACAGAATTCAGTTAACTATCAGGACAGTAAATGCAACAAGAACAGACATAAAAACAGTGAAATCAAACATCCTGCAATAATTGTTATGGGTTAATCGTAACTCGCACACTACTTTATGAGGTCACACTGAAACAGAGAGACGTAGCACTGATGCCATAATGAATAATAAAAGTTTCTCCTAGAGGTGATTTGTCAAATTCTGTCTACGATCTATGCTGTAACCAAATGAATGGATCACAAAGATACGACCAAAATTTGTTTAATAAATCCAAATTAAGTAAGCACTCATAGTATTGGCTCAAACCAGTGTGATTCCCGTTAACTGAAACTGAAACTGAAATATCCGTTAACTGATAAATAATAAATCCGTTAACGGGAACTGGAACTGGAAAATACGCAAAACTGCAACGAAAACTGAAACTGAAAAATAAGCAACTGAAACTGAAAAATCGAGTCATATCAGTATCGTTTCAGTTCCAGTAATCTGAATATGGTAGGCGAGCATCAGTGCAGCTGTGTGCACGACAGGCGGGCTGTTGATCTGTTGTCCACATGAATGTCAGTACTCAATAGTCCAGTTGTTTACTGCTCGCTCGACCTATTGCCGGCCTGGGCAACAGGACGTCACGCCCCCCCAGTGACAGTAGTTCTTTGGCCCCTTAATTGACAGTATTCGTCTACCAAGCCTGCACGGAGTACACGCTGCTTTGCTGATTGACCTACTTTGGTCATATGGACATACTATTGGAATAATGCTCTTTTTTATGTACATGTACTCTAATGAATGATTAATGTAAGCAATTTATTTACTTAAGTTATGTATGTAACTGGCATGATGTTCTGTTAGAAATAAACCCATTCACAAATAACTTTGTTTCTACTAACTTTAATTAAACTTCACATGTGTAATGTAGAGACTTTCAGGCTGTGTGCCCTTATAACCAGTTGAATAAAAATGAATATGAAATGTCAAATAAACGTTGTGCTGTAATGCTACTGTTGCTACAGTATTTAAATGTAGGGCTTTCATCCTATGTCTGCGTTTTTATTAGAACGACTAAAAACTGGAACTGAAAAATACCTGCAACTGAAACTGAAACTGAAAAATATACAAAACTGAAACTGAAACGGAAACTGAAAAATAAGTTTGCAAAACGGAACTGAAACTGGAACTGAAATATAATGAGCAACTGGAATCACACTGGCTCAAACACAATTAACCATTAAATTTATCAACAACCAACTTGACAGTAATGACTGTCATCCCCTAAGACGAATTAAGTTATGCTTAATCGACAGATCTGAATAAAGAGCGATCAAATTAACACGTCCATTATGCCTGAGGGACAAATGCACACAGAAACAGTTGGACTTAAACGGCTTAGAGGCTCTCCCATGATCAGATAAGGAAGCCGAGCGCGTTGATGCGGGGTCAGAAGTGAGGCTTCGTCAATTACAGACTCATTAATGACTTGATCAACAAACATTCATTAACATCTCTCGAAAACAAAACAGCAATAGAAACAATCTCCGCCGGGATAACCAGGGCAACCACTCCGTATAAAGTGGCGCTATATAAATCAGCATCAATCGTACGGCTTCAATATTAAGACACAGTCACAGGCAACAAGAGTTCACTCGATTTTTAAAAAATTTAATAAAAAACTGTCAAATTATTTTCCTACCGAGTCTGTCAGCCATCGTTTTAATAAACGCAAAAAGACTTTAAAAGAAAATCTTTAATCAGGAAAAAAACGGAGACGAAAACAAATGGTCGTTTCCGGTTCATCTGACGTAACTAGGCTTCTATAACGCCATAGTTTTATACACTTGGATGAGGGCATATTTATACACACGGTCTCGGATTCGACGAATGTATCTTAAATGTATCTTATTTGTAAATGAATAGCTTTACATCGATTTTCTTTCTAATATAGCCGTGGAATTAGAGCGCCGATCGGACTTACCTTTCTGGCTAGACCTGGTTCTTTTTCGGATTAGATTGGATTTGATGCCTGGCATTAAGAAAGTGGCGCCATAGAAGTTTTCGTGTTTTTGATTGTTTAATCACAAGGTACTGTCGTGTTCTTAATTTTTATAATAAATGAGATAAACCGGATATTTTTATATTGCAAATCTGATAAAATCGGCGAATTTCGACGAAATTATGAACAGTTGTGAAGTTTCCAAAACAGCAACATCGAGCGAGAGGCGCACACATCTTAAACAAATGGCAATTTCGGAATTTTGTTTTATTTTCTTTAAAACTTTAATACTTTTAATTTGAAAATTAAAATATCGATTTGTATGCGAAAACTCCGTATTTGTATCTTGAATTAATAAAGTTCGTATTTCGTTTTCGTTTGCATTCCACGTTATCGAGGTGTTAGAGATTCAGACAAACTTTGGCCGCTATATAAATCCAGGCTTGTTGGATACATATTAGGCTCTACATAAATTCAGACCCTTTTTGTTACATTACGGCGTGTAACGATGAACCAAGAGACTACGCAGCGGTTGTTGAAGGAGTCGATTATATTCCTCTGCAGAGCGTACGTTGGAACCGTTTCGGATTTCGAGGTGGACGGGATTATCTGCCTTAGCCGTGACAACGGTACGAGACAGGAGAATGTCGTCTTCAAGATCCACGAACTCGTCTGCGGGGAAGAAACGGAGGGGGACGTCCTCTGTGACAGAGCGCCCCTAGCACCAGAACAGAATTTTCCCAAGGAAAGCGTTTCGACTCTCTTCAGTAAAACCAACCAGCACAGGTCAAAAAGGCGGAAACTGGACAACTGCGCTTTTCGGAAAGCTGTGGACTGCGCTGGAAATGATGACGGCGGTATAGACATTGCAGTTTTTCCAGATTTGAAATTGGAAATGCCTTTGGTTGGAAATCTGAAATCTGGAGATGATGTAGCTGACGAAGTAGATGACTGTGAGTCTGCATTGCTGAGGCATTCTTGTTATAGTTGTGAGTTTCTGTGCTATTCCAGAAAGGTTCTTGACAGCCATGTTTTGTCCGTTCATGGTCGGTCGACCTACGGCTTCTGTGAGATCTGCAGCATTGGTTTTGTTGAAGCGAATGATTTTGATGTGCATAACCAGATTGTTCATTCAGCGTATCATAAAAAGTCAAGGATGGTGGGATCCAGTGAATCTGGAAGTAACAAAGACGCTAACACGTGCGACAGTAATAGTCGGTATGTTATTTCGTCTGTGGCTATGTATCCAATTTCTTCAAAAAATCACCAACCCGTCCTGGGTCAAACTTCAAGGGATCTGTCTACTCTCCTATCGTCGTCTCAGCTTTCAGACTTGGATTCCTTTCATTCTCTGATCCCGAGGGAGAAAGAAGTTGCAGGAGACGATGTTCTAGACCAGAATGCCCCTCGTGAATGTGCCTATTGTGGCTCGGAGTTTCCGAATTTTCCAGCATTCAACATTCACTGCAAAGCAGCTCATGAAATGTTCGCCTGTCCTTATTGTATCAAGACTTTTGACCAGCAGCTCGATCGGGACAACCATCTGTTTAAACACACTGGAGAAAAGCCTTTTGAATGCCCCGACTGTGTGCTGACTTTCTCACGGTTGGACTCGCTAAAGCGACATCGCTTGAAGGCGCACGTCTTTCTGTCAACCAACTCAGACCTGGTACTGCCGCCTGGGAATTTTGCCGTTGATCCCAACAAGGAAAGACAATTCTCAAGCGGTCCGAGATGTATTCAGGATAACTTTGACGGCGCATTCGGTGCAGTTTACCCATTTGGCAGTTGGACAAATGGCGGCGCGGAGCTTAATGAAAGCCTTTTGGATGCAGCAATACAGTCGCAGTCGGGCAGCGGTCAGTCGCCAGATGCCATCGAGATATCCGACGAAGAATACACCAGTCGGTCGTCACAGCATTCTAGTTATAGAAACACAAGGATTTTTGATCCCGATCGAACGTTTACCTGTGACATTTGCCACAAGACAATTAAGACGGTGGTCAATTTTCGAGAACACTGTGACACCATGCATAGGCGCGTTCCTTGTCCATTCTGTGGTGCGACTTTCACTCAGAAGGCAAGCATGGAACGCCACCAGAGACAGCACACTGGTGAACGCCCGTTCAAATGTCTGTACTGTGATCACACTTACACCCGCAAGGAGAACCTTCAAACTCACGTCACACGTTTTCATCCGTTGCTCAACTGACGTGTTGACAGGTCAAATTGTTTTAACACGAGTTGACGGTCTCCTTTGTTCATTCATTCCGTAACTGTGTTGTTAATTTTTCTGCAGGCAGGATCTTATTGAGATGTTTTAAATATTTTGCTATGTTTTTGTTTTTTCTTAATGTGGTAAATGATTTCTTGATATATGAAAGTGTTTTTGATTTTGTTTGGCAAAATTATGGCCTCTTCTTGTAGGCAGTTGATATTCACTTCCATGCTTTATATACCATACCATACTTTAAAAAGCTATTTTGTGATCTACAGTGTTTTTTATTCTGGTTATATTTTGCTCATTAATTGGATGAATTTCTTACTTTCAAATTTTCTTCGATGGTCGGGGTATGACAGATTGAGAACCACTGCTATATGTTGTTGCAGTACTGTGATATTTGCCATTCATTTATGATACTTTTGCATGTGTCAGTTGACCGGTCTATGCTTTTGATCATCTTTTTAGCAACAATAAATGATTTGAAATTCCATGTTCATTTCTTCAATGCGTTATTTACCTTGTGCCTGGCTGTGCTAGTGGCAGAGGCCATATTTTTATGTTGGTTGCTATTTCCAGTCTCAAACGTTCTTTTCAATATTTTCCATCCACAGTCAGATTCCTTGTTTCATTTTCTGAAGAATATTTTTCACACTGATTTTTTGCCTCCTTACACGTGAATTTGGATAACTGTAAATCAATAAAGAATATACAGTAATTGACTTGTTAGTGATTCATTCATATTACTGGTACTGGTAGTTGTGTGTTATAACCAAGGATACTGTCTCTGTTGTTCATATCATTCTTAGTGGGCTAACATTACACTGATCATTTGCATTTTGATCTATGATCCGCCACAGACGTGAATCTGGTCAACAAAATTCGCCTTAACGCTATCACTTTTTGATGCAAGTGCATTACACTGTAGTTAGTATGGTAGCACCATGGAAGTCTAACTTGTATCAATATTATCATCATATTATTGTCATTATTTCATTGTTAAACTAGTATTAATTTATCATTATCAGCAGCAGAATAGTAGGCTAGTTGATAGTAACACCAGTTGGGGGAAAGAATTTTTTAAATTGTTTCATGATGCTATGTAATTAGATAGCTAAATATTGGTAGATTAAATTAACAGTATGAAATGCCCTTACTATAGTCAACCAGTGAGGGGGAGAGTGTTGGTATGCAGTGACGTCCGAAAAATACCAGTTGACATTTTCAACATATGAAGATGCAGTTATTGCTGCTGTTATAAACTTCTGTAGCGCCTGTTTTGTGTTTTGAAGTTTAAATCATTCCAAGTAGCCATGCACATATCTGCAACCATTATGTTTCTGTTGATTTGATGAGGATAAATCGCTTATATGCTGTCATGCGAAAAACTTCCATAATGGACATATTCTTCGAATGATTCACCTGTTTAAAGACTATTTCTTCAAGAGAAAGCTCAAAAACTTGCTGTCAAAGCAAAATGTGTGCTACAAAATCAGGACTGAAGCCTCACTGCCCTATGGATATATTGACAATGGCTTTGCTAAGTATTGCATCTTACTTATAGCTATCTTAAGATAGAGTAAGGACAAGAATATGCCGTTAATGTTGGAAATAATAAAGCGCTATATAAATTCACGAGACTTTACTTACTTGTTTACCTTGCATAGAATTTGAGAGGTGATGCATAGAGATATCGTTCGATGAGTTGTTTCCTTTTTACTTTTTAGGCATACGTACTTTTTATTATTTTATAGTTTTAAAAAACTAAATCTGTAAAATCAGAAAATGCCTCCGAAGCAGGGTTCAGCAAAGAAAGCGACCGCATCGAACGTAATATCCACCTCAGTTTTGTTTTTGTATGTTTGTAAGTTATGTAAACCGTAGTCTGTCTCTTTCGTTGAGTTTGGTCCAATCGCCCAATCGCCTCCCCTCCTGCGTTATTTCTGTATATTTATTTAAATAAAATCTCATGAATTTGTATAGCGCTTACGAAAGAATAGTGCCGCAGTGGCTGCTTAGTCTAAATTTGAAATAGCCATAACCAAAAGGCGGGCGTCAGTCAGGCGGGGTATTTTTTGTATCCAAAAGTCATCATTGTTGTAAATGAGAACGTCTCACATGTTTTGCAGTGTCTGTGTTGAATTCAGAGGTGACAGTTTGCATCTGAGATTGTTTCGTATGTGGCAGAAATCAGAGGGTCGTCAGATCTAGCGTTATGTTATTTTAGATTCTGTAGTAGCAATGGTTGTGTTTTCATGAAATGGTTTATTTTTAGGAGGAGCGAGAACTTCTGAAGGTTGCAAATCAAAATACAGGTGGAGAGAAAGAGGTAAGAAAAAATATTCTATTGTTTTTTTGTGTTTGATTCTGTGTTTCTTCTCTTAATATCTCTTCACTTGGGGATTGAGACCTTTTGATATATCAAATGTAAACATCTACATTTTGAAATGACTTTGATTTGATATAAGTAAATTCATCTTGCCTAAGCCCAACATTCCACCAAAGGAATAAACATCTATTAGGCCGCTAGGCTCGAGCCCTGCTTTTTTGAGAGACTGCCATAGAAAAGGGGAATGTATAAAAGTTGGGACCCCTAACCCCACACTTTTCCATCTAAGTTTATGCCAATGCATTTTCCTCCTCAAAGTCATTGTTGGCAGCATTTTATCATACGTGAATCTTGAAGAAAATTGCAAGAGACATGATCCACCATATATCATTGAGTGCCATTAGTACTTATGAACTTTACCACTTTATATTTAATTTTGTCTGAAACGATTTTTGCATTAATTTGAGTTACGATGTCTTAACCATAGGAAATATCCTTTGTCTTGTTTATTTAACAGCCTGTTTCTGAAGAGGAGGGTGAATTAGAGGATGAAGAATTCGACGAAGAGGATGAGGAGTTTGATGAAGATGAAGAAGATGATGAAGGCAGTGAGGATTTCAAAGATGGTGTTGTCATTTAAAGAAATATTTTACAACTAAGCGACAATAAACTGTTGCATCGAAATATCTGCATTTTATTCTCGTGAAGCATTTTATTGTTCTATTGGAAATTCATTTCTTATTTAAGTTTCATTTTAATATATACGGTGAGTCAAAATAAAACGTTACCATACATAATATTATTTATATAATTAGGTGAAGTTTTATTCTGACTCACCATGTATAATATTGGACTGTTGGGTTTGTCTTCTGGATAGACATGTGTGTGTACATTGTGTGTGTGTGTGTGTGTGTGTGTGTGTGTGTGTATATATATATATATATATATATATATATATATATATATATATATATATATATATATATATATATATATATATATATATATATGTGTGTGTGTGTGTGTGTGTGTGTGTATATATATATATATATTGATGACAATTTAATACATTCAGATTAATTCAAAGAAATCAGCAGTTGTCATCTGTTAAGAGTAAGGCAAAAATTAGTTAATATTTTAAATAGAACTTAGTTATATCACGAGGAAGGTACCACAAGTTACGTAGATAAGAGAAGAAAGTTTTTTCCGAAGAGAAAGTAATCACGCTAATCAGTCGTCTGTCATATTAGTTGTTTATACTAAGCTTCTTATAACAATTTATGAAGAAAATTAATGAAAAGAAGATTTAATGATATAAATCAATGTACTGCAATTGAAAACTGAAAATTCTGATTAATATTTGTTGACTGGTGATGTTTTTGTAGGAAAAGCGAAAGAAGGAAACTCTAATCAAGGTTTATTGTTAGTCTCATTTTTTTAACCAAGTCTAGAAATTTAGAAAATATTTTAATGAATTTTTCACTTTTATTATTAATTGGTACATTAATATTATTTATCTGAGTTACTGTTTTTATGAAATGCTTGCTTAAGTTTTAAGCAAGGAAAAGTACTGAAAAGTTTGTAGAGTATATTCAAAAATGTAGGTGATTTTTGAGTTGGTTATATCATCATCATCATCATCATCATCATCATAGTTGCTTTCTGTCAGCTCATATTCACAGCAATAACTAGATACGAAACTTCTTTTTTTGTGTTATCGGTAATCTCTTTCCAACGATTACTGATATCTGGTATCCTTCAAAGTCTTCTTTGATGTTATCCATCCACTTTTCCCTGGGCCTTCCTCTTTCTCTCTTGCCTTCTTTGTGTGTGGTTATATAATCTGGTCTTTTCTAGAAGGCTTGGTAACAGTGCTGTGGGTGGATTGCATAATGAATAGTGAATATTTTGTTGATGATGTTTGCTTGTCGTGTAGTTGGGAGACAATTGAGGACTCTGTTTATCAAGAACCTCCCGACGGAGACGACACCTGAGCAGGTGAAAGCGCTCAGTGTTGACATTCTGAGCGTTCGTATGGACGTCAGCCAGAACAAGAATGAAAAGTATCCAAAGTTTGTCTGATTCTGATATTTCATTGTCGTGGCATTTTGCCCGTTGTCATGCCACCAGTTGCCATTAGCGCATCTTGGTTAAGCAACGTTGAGCTGACATGGTATTTGGATGGGTGACAGTTCTCGGTTCTATCCTTGTGGTCAACTCAGCTGTTAAACTTCCAGGCGTTGTTGAGTAAGTTGCAGCATTAGGCTTTGAAGTTTAACCCTTTTGTCGTAGCAATCTGTTTAACTAGTAAGTTATGAAGCCTTCTGGGGCCAAAGGGTTAATGGAGGTCTACAGAAACTAATGATGGACCATTCTAGTGTATTGTGTAAGCCAACATTTTGCCTGCAAACAGAGTTTAGTGCCGGCACAAAAGCTTGGATGAGAACATGGGATCACCTTTGTGCTGAGATGTATTTTGCCTTTGCTTAGATGCTTGAATTACAATGGTGGAGATTGTGATGTGTGGTTGGACTTCAACTGCAGTTAGGAAAACTACTTGTCAATTGTACTGAGACATGATGTGGTGTTTGATTTAGATTTAAAATATTTGTGATTCAAGTCAGTTTTATTGGCACTGGTTTTAGATTTGACATGGATAAGTTTCATGTCAGATAAAGGGTCGGTGCAATAGAAGTTAGCAATGTGAAAGTCACTTCTCCATCAGCGTCGTTAAAGATCATGACACGGATGGATTGACGTGAATTAATTGCAACAGATGAGATTTCAAGATGTTTCTTCTTTTCGTGTGATTGAAATTCTCATGTTTATTTACCTTTAGACGTTTTATTGTGAGTTGTTTCTGCACTTTGCAGGTACGCTATCTTAGAGTTTTCGGATCAGGCGACAGCGGAGAGAAACCTGCAGCTTCTTAAGGGTCAGGTGTTAAACGGTGTCGTCGTTTACGTTGACTTTGTGAGCGGTCAAACAGGGGTGACATTTGTCAAGCCTCAGTTGTCCCCGTTGGGCGATCCGCTGAAGCTGTACGTCACTGGATTCGGACGGGATGTCGTCATCGACCAACTCAGGGAGATGTTTCCCACGTCGAGTGACATCACACTTCCACTGAGTGCCAACGACAACAACCGACCCATCGGGTAACGTTAACCAGAGCTGAATAATTGAGAGAAGTTCTTAAAATTCCTTTTAAAGTTCCTTATCAATGCAAATGCATGCGTTGACTTCTAAGCAATCAGAATTCCATTTGATATCTGGACTGTATTCCTATTTACAGTAAATGTGTTCAATGTAATTTGAAAAGGTGTTTTCTCTATTTTTCAGTTATGCTTTTATTCACTTCAACGATGAGGCAGTGGCGCGAGAGGCGCATGATTCAATGCAGGATTATGTTTATCAGGGGCGAACGCTCGTTGTCATGTACGGAAAAAAGACGACAGACGCACAGTACGCATCGTCACAAGAAAAAAGGAAAGCACTGGATGATGGAGGTTGGTCTTTATTGTTATGGTCTTGATGTGGAAAGTTCTTGACGATTTGTTGCTGAATGATTTTTTGACCTTGCTTATTTTTTGCATTTTTCTGTTGCTAAGTTTTTTTGAGTAATTTTCTGGCATCTTTTGCTATGCTTTTTGGCCAGTTCATGACAAGAATTCTAAGGTATATACTGGGCTGGGCACCAAGCACTCACAAAATTCACTAATGCGAGGGGCCTGGTGGTCACGAGGCATATCCAGAGGACACATTTTTTATTTTACAGCTGAAACCCCACCTCCTTCTTTCTTGGTGGCACAAATATTTAATCTGCGGGGCAACGCGGGTTGACCCAACCCTGTTTCTATAAGGCATGACTGAGTGGCCAAGATAAAACCTATTTCTTGATCTCTTTGCGAGCGAGGGCAATTTCATTTTAAATATCTTTTATGATGGTTTTATGACTTGTTTTGAATTGTGTCATTTTGATGATTCGTTTATTGTGCTGTTGATTTTATGGATATCTATCTATACAATGTGCTATTGAGATGCGCCTGATCGTCCTGTGTAAATGCAATTGTAGATTCTCCTGCAACGAAACGAAGTAAGAAATCCGACGATGAAGAGGACGATGAAGAGGATGACGGGGATGAGGACGATGAAGATGAAGAGGATCTGGATGATGAAGAAGACGACGATGACGATGAAGAAAATGCATAGCATCTTCTTTGAGCATTTAGTTTTGTTCCAGAATTTATGTCTTTTTTCGGAAATATTTTTAAAACAGTTTGCTGATTTCAGTTCGGCCGTGTTTTTCATTTGATGCTCTTGTTGTTGCAAAGGACGTGTTTTTACGTTGAGTTTTTGGGGTTTAGAGCTTTTAGTTTATTATGCGTTGCTGGTCAATGCCACTTGGCCTGACATCTATGGAACTGACCTCTTACCTTTCCTTAATAATTTTAGTTATTTTTAGTATGCACTTTTATAGGACCACAGTGAGACATGTCAAGCTAGGTCTCTGCTGTGTACATTTAGCAACAAATTGATAGATCTTGTTGGGTCTGTTTTATCTTGGATTTCAGATACTGAACTTTGATAAATTGACAATAAACTTGTATAATTTGGGTTTTTCAAAGCTTTTCCTTTGTGAATTTAGGAATCTGTATATATTGCCACAACATGTACAGGTACGTGTAATTACCAATTGCAGTACCTTTCAGAGATGACTGCATGATTGTTTTATTTGCATATTTATGCAGTTATCTAAAGAGTTTATTAGATGTTTTGGCCTTCAAAAGATTTTCTGTACAGTACACAGTTTTTGATAAAGTTAAAAGAATGGAAGCACATCAATTACACTTCTGTAGCACCACTGTCACGATGCCTAGAGTGTTGGTGGACGGTACACCAGATCCCATCTGAATTAGAGACGGGTCAAGTAAAAATGAAAGTTATGTATTTGGTAACGAGTTTTGGCGACTAAATATATGAAAGCAACATGCCTAGTTACTGGTAATTACAATGGAATTCTGTTATTGATCTTTATTTAGTATTACAGGGCTGTACTTTGACTGACACTACAGATATCGAGTGTTTGGTCATCATGAAATACGCCACTCTGCAACAAATTGTCGGACTAATAAAGAACTAATCAAATCTTACCATGTTGTGTTATATTTGCATGCATTATAGTGGAATAGCTTTTCTATTCTTTTATACGACAAAGTATTCTTGGCTGTAACAAGAACAGGAACATGGTTTTTTTATTATGATTAACATTCTGGTGCTAAATGCAGTAAAGTTTTGTGGTGTCTGAAGTGAAGCAGTTTTCCACCATTTTGTTGAGTGATCAAGTTGCCTTAAAACTTTTGATAGAAGCCGGGTCTCAAATAGACGCCGTATAAACTCATTGACTCTAATAAAAGCCTGGGCTTGTATTTGAAGTTTTACGGTAATTTCTATTGCAATCATGGTAACCATTGTCTAAAATATAGAAAGGATGGCAGAAGATGACGACTTCCAGTTAGTTTTGATTTCTATTGATGTCAATCGGAATTATATCTATGCAAGAGGTTGATTTCCGGCGGATAGGCACAATGTGACAATAAGATCTCTATGGTCAATGGCTGCTGTGAAATTGTAAATTAACAGAAGCCGTCCACTCCGATGATGGCGCTTTATTCTGTCGAGGAACCTTTTGTACCGGGAGCAATTATGTCGACCGGCAACACTATCGACGCATCGAAGCACGACAGCGACGCGCGGGGAAATTCGGTTTCAGAATATAGAATCTAATAAGAGCAAACGCATTGATTTCGGCACACGTGGTCTCTGATCATCGAGTGGGTTTCACATTAATTATTTAACTTTTGAACAAATAAAATGAACGAATGCGTCACACGTGCGAAAAATCTGACACACTTTTATTGGAGTTCATGTAGCTGAAAACGTTTAATATTCATTTAGGACATTCTTAAAATTCTTCGAATCTTGATTCGTTAGTCTAAGAGCATTGTTCGAATAGTAGGCCTATAGTTGATGTCCACCAATCATTCATTTTCAAAGCTTGGCTTTTGAAGCAAAAGTATGCGTTATATGTTAGTAGCAATGGGTCATCATTGTGTTTTACTCGTATTTTGAATTTTATTGCAGCTTGTTGATGTGAAATATCTTTTTGAATTCGCCATATGAACTAATCATGATTGAGTTTAACATTTTATGCTAAGACTCGTCATAGTATTTTTTGCTGAGAGTGTATATTCATTGTTGAATTTTGTTTTTGTTTTTTTTTGTCCAATATTAGGAAAGCATATCCAAACGACCAGCAGGAAGGCTTTCTTGGTTTTAGTTTTGCAGCTGTGGGTGGTGGACTGCTGTGGGGTGGTGTAAGCTGAGGTAAAATAGTTGTGAAAGTTCAGCATTGTACTGAAAAGTGTTATTGCTTTGTTGGTAGTATAGATATGGGGCCTGTTGTGATTGTACTAAGAAGTGCTGTAATTGCAATCAATGTTGTTGAGGCTGTCGTTGGATTTGAACCCACAGTCTTGTGTTGTGTAATCGTGCATTGTAACCTATTTGGTATTTTAGCCAATGCAAATCTGCAGTTGTTAGAAAGCTTTTATGCATTAGAATTGATATTTTCAAACCAGTGATGCAATATGATTAGTCTTTTTGACATAAAATGAAACAAAGTCTACTTCCTGAGGTTTGAATATCTTACAAAATTAATGATGCTCACTTAGAAGGATTGCAATCTGTGGCTGATTTGTCATAAGCTCTTTTCATAACTTCAGATTAGATTTAATGAATAAAGGCACAGTTATGGAATAATTTAATAAATGTAGTCTAATTTTAAGGCAAATATAGTGAAAAATCCTCAGTTAGTGAGAGAAAAGGTGAAGTGTCTTAGTGATTTATCTATTCATTTGACTAGATTATTTCTTTTAGAAAAATCACATTGCCTCAGGGAGTGTGAATTTTAATATTAGAAAAACCAAGATTGAGGCTAATTTAACAGTTTTGACTATTTCAAGTAAACAATGTATTCATATAATTACAAAGTAAAATCTTGAGTACTATAAGCTCTGGATGATGTTATTTTTGTGTATTTTAGTGCACAACTGGCATTTGCATGATCTGCTTACATGTTATCAGTAGTGAGTGAGACTTGTAAGTGCTTTGTTATTGTTAAGAGCAATGTAGTGAGTAGTGAGTTAATGTGTATTCTAGGCTTTGTGTGATTCAGATTTTTAGCAACCAATCAAGCCAATGATGCACATAATGATTAGTCTTTTTGAAAGAAATGAAAACAGCCATTGATTCTGAGGCTTTTTCCTAGCTTTCTATTTATTATTAAGTATTGTTGAAATCTAGATCTTGATATTGACAGCTTGTGCAATTTTCTTGTATAATTTATTTTTTATTTTTGAATTATAGGCTGAATTTTCATAGTTTTAGAATAAATCCAGCACAAAATTATAACTTTCCTCTTTTATTTTATCTCTGGAGGAACCTGTGTCTCATATGGACAATGCACACAATCCAAACAACTACAATGTCGGCTTATCCAAATGATGGTTACTATGGTCTGCCAAATGGTTAGCCATCCAATCCTGCAAATATTTAGGTATTCATGCTGTATTCTTTGTCTTTTTAATTAATTTTAATATGAGTAAAATATTACTTTGTGACTTTGTTTTGTGATTAATGATAATAAGACAAAATCATATTCTTTCAGTTTGATTTAGTAATGACTATTATCCATAAATATGTATTTTTATACTCTTTGTGTATTTCATGCTTCACTTGGCATAGACTGTCATTTGTATAGTGTAGTCTGGTGTTGCCAAAGCTATAACCCACACTAACTATCAGAATTATGTATTCTGTCTGAAATTCCTTTTTGTAGGATGTAATCTATTCTGATTGTAGTTAAATATTTTAATATTGAAAATTGTATTACTTGACATCTTTGTGGGCATTTCAAGGTCAAGGTTACTTGTGACTGGTTGCAGATGATTTTTGAATTTGGGTTTTCTCTTTGCTTTTCAGGGTGTCTACACAAAAGTAAAGTGAGGGTGGGTGTGGTGTAGTGCCCTCTGGTGTCAGTCTACAGTCTCAGGAAATGACTACAGACGTCAATCTTTCAAGTGCTGGCACAGCGTTTGTTTAAGTGGTCTTTTGAAAAGCATAGTGCCAATGATTTGTTGAAATCAGCATATAGGCAGATGTTTGACATTGGCTGTTGAGGGTTGTTATGTTGTGTCAACTGCTTCGTAGAGTTTGAGTTCACTGTTGCAACTTTATCACACAAGAATATCTGATGAGCCTTTAATATATTTGATGGAACTGATTACTTCAATGGATCTCTGTGTTCCATTTGTAGATATTAAATGATTCATGGATGATTGGCCATTTGTGTTGTTACATTGTTTATCATGTGGTCATTGTTGAAACTCTCTTTAGTTGTTTTTGATTATGAGTGTGATTTGTGAGTTTCCACATGTTTTGCAAAAATTTCACCGGGCTTATCCATCGCGGGCCAATTGGTGGTCCGGTCAAATATCCTAATTTGACTTCTATGGCTGTGTCTTTTACGGTTGTGAGTTGGTGCTTCCATGCATTATGAGGTGGCTCTATAGAAGTTTAGGGTTAGATTAGTTAAATGAAAGCTGTTGACATTCAGCTTTAAATTATGCTTTTGATTGGTGAAATTTGGCTTTGATTTTTCCTTGATGCAAGAAAGTGAAAGTGCTTTTAGTCTTGTTTTGAGGAGAACAAAGCTGGTTGAAAGTGCTTTCATGACCTGAGGTGCATGTTCTTTGCATTCCAATGTTGGGAATTTGGTTGGCACTCCATTTGTCTGTATACAGTGGCTTTTTTGATGCAATATTTGTATGAAATCTGAGAGGTTTAGTTTTCTGACTTACACCAAGGTGATAACCACACTGCAATAAACCCCCAGACCACGGGGTCGTCCATAAATTACGTCACGCGAATTTGGCACTTTTTTAACCCCACGAAACGCGACGTCAAAACGTTGGACACCCTAAAATATGACGTCACAACGGGCCAACCCCATTTTCGTCTTCCAAAAAGTCTTGACAAGAAAAAAAGCCATAATTGTATTTTTTCCCTCTACAAAATCCCTGGCAAGTAAAAAAAGGTCAAAGGTCGTGACTTAAATTTTTTTGTGTGACGTCGCATTTACGGACCCCCCTCCGTCGTCACAAATGTCCGGACCCCTAACCGCGTGACGTAATTTATGGGCGGCCGAAATGCTCACCATGTTCAAATGCCCATTGCGTCTAAATTCAGTGTTTATTATACTGTAGCTACCTTGACATTAGGGGGATTTTGAAATGTTTGGGGGATAAGGTCTGAGTCTCCAAAAACCTTGACAAGCAAAAATAAAAATGTTAGCTCCCTTTTAAAATGTGGTGACAAGCAAAAGGTCATCCTTCCAACCTCCCTCCCTAATATTATTTTACCCTTCTCAAATGCCCTGGCAAGCAAAAAATTGCCATCCTTACATTGTTTCCATCTCAAAAAAATTAAAGCTCCCCGTCATCACACTTTTGGAGGGAAATTTCCATCCCCCATGCAACATAAAACATTTAGGGGGAATTTTAAAACTTGGGGAAGGAAATTCCCCCATAGCTAGAAGGCCTAGAATAAACACTGGTCTAAATGCCCTCCGCGTCCAAATGCTCTGCGTTCAAATGCACATATTTCGAAACGGAAGAAATTTGCAATTAGTTCCTCGCTATCTTTTTGGTCCTCGTTTTATAGCAGAATTTATCGAGTCTTCGTCCGCCATGTAAGAGAATGTGAGAATTAAGTCGTTCAACTCGAAAATTAGACAAATTCTCGGCGAATTACTGGAATTAGACCTATTTTTAGTGTAAAGTCACCAATACACGGCTTCTGATCACGCCGAGGTGATAACTACACTGCAGTAAAACCCAGACCACGCCGAAATGCCCACCGCGTCCAAACTGCCCTCCTCCGTGTTCAAATGCCCACCGCGTTCAAATGCCCTACTCCGTGTTCAAATGCCCACCGCGTCCAAATGCCCACCGCGTCCAAATGCCCACCGCGTTCAAATGCTCACCGCGTTCAAATGCCCACCGCGTCCAAATGCTCACCGCGTTGAAATGCCCTCCCCGTTCAAATGCTCACCGCGTTCAAATGCACATATTTCGGAACCATTAGCGTCGCCACGGGGGGCAAATGGGGAACTCCCCCAACCTGCCCTAGACCACCTACCAGATTCGCGCAAAACCGGTGAGAAAGTTTTTTGTGGGGGTGGGGTAAAAAATCTGACACGCCAGCCCTCTTTTGCCCCCTCCCAACCTAAAATTCCTTGCGACGCCACTGTTCGGATTATCAATGGCAGAGGAGAAATTTCATGTGATTGGAAGGCCCTCATTGGCCAGTTTTTGTGGGTTGCTTCTCTTCTGCAGCCGTATTTCATTTTGCTACTAGGGCAAAGCGGGTATGTAGGCCTACATGTGTGTTTGAATGGGAACACAATATTGGGTTTGCTAAAGGAACTAGCCACCGATTGTTTAAAGGCCTTTGGTGGTAGTGGAGTGGTCAAGCCCCCACATTTTGATAAATCTGCTGTTGAGAAGCAAAGTTGATGGAAAATCAATGTTGCCTTTGGACACGTATACTTCGTCTTTGTTGTCGTTACAGCACCGAGTGTGTTTGGACGTACACTGTAATTTTAGATACAGCAAATGTTAAACGTAATGTTAAATAAGTAAGTAATGTTAAATTAAGTAATGTTAAATACTGTTAAACGTAATGAGCAAGTCTACAGTACATTAAGAGGTTCGGTGGCGTGACCAGGGTTTGAGAATAGTGGAGCACACCGAGGCATTTTTGGGTGAAAAAAATCGTCCAAACATCCGTCCTGTCCAGCCCACCACGTAAACTTTCTCAACGGTTTTGCGGAAATCCCACGGCCGCTCCCAGCCAGAATATAGGGGTCGGCGGTCCTCCCCTGGCTACGCCAATAAATAGTTTAACAGAAAATGGCTGCATTTAGACGTTCTTTCGGCTGAATCTTTTTCTAGAATCTTAGGCCTAGAGCTGTAGTAAGTCTCGGTTTTTTTTACAAAAGCAGATAATATTTTCCCAAACACTGTCTATGACAGTCCATAAACATGCCAAATTTGTGTCAGCTTGTCCTTTGTATTATTCTTAACGTTGGACCGCACGTGGGCCGTGGAATTCATCAGTTGGAGTAGAGAGAGACCGTGTTCATGTGGGTTTCGTACCCTGGAGAATCGCCCCTGTCTTCGGGTGTTGATCTTTTCCCCAAACGTCCATCGTATTTGTTGACCAGTTTCTCTTCGAGATCCCGTTTCTGTGATGCTGCTGCTGCTGCTGCTGAAGCAGAACGAAATAGATCTGATTGGAACTCAGACCTTTTGGCGGAAGAGGAGGATGAGGAGGTTGGGGTCAGACGCCCCCTCCTCGTCGCCGCTCGAATCCACTGGATTCCCGGTCTGCAGTCTCTTTCCCCACGTGTTCATGCTATGATCGGACCAGAGTCGCTTCAGCTGAGCCAGTCTCCCTCTGCCCGGTTGGTCCATCGGACCTTCGTCGCTGACGTCTTCATCGGAAAACTCTGATGGGGTGACACGTCCATTTCCCAGCGACGCCTCGTCTCCCCAGTCGGTCCCCGTCGGGTTCGCGCTCATTCTCCTCCTCCTCCTCCTCGGCAGGTACGGCGCCGACCTTTTGAACCGCGGCTCCGCCAACTGCAGGGCCTGGGACCGCCGTTTTCCCCAGGCGGACATGCTGTTCTCGGCCCACGACCTGCGCTTGATGGCTTCTATAGCGCCCGCCGGCTGAGGCGCCTTCCCCACTCCTCCGACCTGCTTCTGGTGGGGAAAGGTCTTCAACTTCCTCTCGAGGACGTTCAGGAATTTTGCCTTGACGCCGTCGACGTCATAATTCTTGACGCAGGGACTTCGCGTGACGTCATTTTCGGACGGTTGGTAGGCGGTGACGTCATCGTCGGCTTGTTCAGCTGCGTTGACACAGACAGAGAGGAAGAAGAAGAGGAGGAGGAGAGACGCTGTAGCCAGGACCGCCATTTTGTATCTCTCTTTCTCTCTCTATTCCTCTGAAGTATACAACAGAAATTCAGAATAATTATTGGGGTGTTTATGCATATAATTCATAGGCAGATCCAGACAGGGACACAGAGGACTTCTGCCCCCGCCCAGTAGACAGCGCATAGGAATAAGGAGCTACTTCGGTGCATCTTTTGGAAGCGCTTTAGAAATTTACGAGATTTTACTTACTTACTTACTTACTTAGACTTCAACAAATCAATGTTGCTAATTTCTCATCAGGACGAAAAGTTGAAAGATTACAAAGCACTAATAATAATAATAAGCGAGAGTTGTCCTTTCTTCTCTTTCAAGCAGCTGAGCAATCAGCATCGATCCATTTGGAAGGGACGTGGAAGTCAAAAAATGGGAAATGAAACACTAAGTACCCCTTTTAAACAGAATTCCTGGGTATGCAATAATCAAATGAACATAATCTCCATTTGCAGTACCGGTATACATGTCCATGAAGTTAGAGAGAGAGAGAGAGAGAGAGAGAGAGAGAGAGAGAGAGAGAGAGAGAGAGAGAGAGAGAGAGAGAGAGACAGAGAGAGAGACAGAGACAGAGACAGAGACAGAGACAGAGACAGAGACAGAGACAGAGACAGAGACAGAGACAGAGACAGAGACAGAGACAGAGACAGAGACAGAGACAGAGACAGAGACAGAGACAGAGACAGAGACAGAGAGGCAGAGAGACAGAGAGACAGAGAGAGAGAGACAGAGAGGCAGAGAGACAGAGAGACAGAGAGACAGAGAGAGAGAGAAAACTAAAGGGGGAAGAGGTCAGATAAAAGAACGACTTGATTGTCTACCTGAAGAGTACGAGATGTAAGCTATTTAAGTCTCCTCAAGACCTTAGCGAAGACGAAATGTTGCTTTTAAAGTCGAAAATAGTAGAAAACCGTTTCCCAAGATTTGTCATTGGTTGCAACTAAGTCTCTCTCTCTCTCTCTCTCTCTCTCTCTCTCTCTCTCTCTCTCTCTCTCTCTCTCTCTCTCTCTCGCTTGACTGCTAATTACTTTTGCACTGTGCGGAATCTCTGTAATTGACCGAGCGACGCAATATTAAACGGACCGGAACTGCTTCCATTAGACAGACGCTCGGCCGCCGACTGCGGAAGAAGAAGCAGAAGAAGAAGGCAGAACAGAGGGGTAAACGCGGGTCACGGGAGAGAGAGACCACCTTCTGCAAAGGTCTGATAATGGACATCGCCCACTCCAGAGCGCACCAATCATAACCGATTTTCATTTATTAGCCACTCCCCATTATGGTCCCTTTCAAAACTCTTCCCGAGAGAGAGAGAGAGAGAGAGAGAGAGAGAGAGAGAGAGAGAGAGAGAGAGAGAGAGAGAGAACGGGTGGGGGGGGGGGGAGGGGAGGTGGATCGAAATGTCATAGCGCATTATTTTATTCGCTCCGGCGGCCAATACGTTTTCGTTATGGATTTCTTTGAGCTCTTTCGAATTGAATTATGACTTATTGTCCGGCGAAATGCGCGCCTTATTATTATTATCAACCGGCAACACACGCAGCACACACAAACACACTCAATGGAAGAAGCGGAGTCTAAGCGCTTATCTGCGCTGCGCCAAACCCCGACTCTCAATCTTCAATGCGACCGTTCCATCTTTCGCCACAATGCAACTCCTTTCCCCCAGGGTCCATTCCCTCCCCCTCTTCCCCTCCGCTGCCTCATCCCCCTTCCTCTTTCCCACGAACTTCAGAGCTGGTGTTTATGGCCATAAGCAGCGCGTATGAAATGCTTAGTGGACCGCTCACTGTCGCCCGCCGTTCCCTGTTTACGGATCTGCGTTCGTTCAGACAGAATGAGAGAGGAAATGGGAATGGAAAATAACATCGAGCTCCTGAGGAGCACTATAGATCGAGAAAAGTGGAAGTCCATGGCCGCCGACGCAGCAATGCATGGCACCTGAAAGAGGAGGAAGAGAAGTTCATTCAGGCTTTCAATATCTGTGCATTGATGCGAAAGCGGTTCACAGAGGTGGCTGGTTGGTTGGATGGATGGGTGAGCGTGGGGGGGGCGGAGTGTTTTCGATCCCGTTGTTTTCTTTGCCAAGATATAATTAGTTTCTGCGACATTTAGTTCATAACAGGAATTGGACATAGATTATCTCTGCTTTGGTGAAGCTTTCTTAGAGGAAGTTCTCTGTCTCTGTTTTTTTCTCTCTGTCTCTCTGTCTCTGTCTGTCTGTCTGTCTCTCTCTGTCTGTCTCTCTCTGTCTGTCTCTCTCTATCTATCTATCTCTCTCGATCTCGTAGCCGCGTAAGCCGTCGGTTTAATAATGCGATCTAATGTCTTTCCTTCCGGTTATGACGTCAGAGGCGTTTGCCGAAGTCATAGACTTTAATTATCCATAGATATAGTCTATGGTATTTGAAAGTGAATCCGGTTTTCCGGCATTTTACATCGATTGTGTTTCAATGATATCCTAACTCTTCCGACGCCTAGACAATTGTTACCATGACAACAGTGTGTGTAAGACGACGACAAATCTGCTTCGACTTGTCGTCTTCTTGACCAATGCACAGGTAGACTCCGTCCAGTGTCTGTCAATGTCTGTGGCCGAAGCGCATTAGCGATTAATGCTTAATTTGGTGAGAGACAGGAAGTTGTGTGACGTCACTGCAAGACAACGCTGATTCGACTTCTTTCAATCGGAAATCTATGCCCCGAATGGCTGCATCTCGACGCGCGAACTTAGATCACTGCGATGATGATGATGATGATGATGATGATGATGATGACGATGGTGATGAATGATGATGATGATGATGATGATGATGATGATGATGATGATGATGATGATGATGATGATGATGATGATGATGATGATGATGATGATGATGATGATGATGATGTATGTGTGTACCTAGGTCCTAGGGTATGTAGCGTCCAATGAGTAGAGGGGCTGAGAAAATAAAATTAGTAGGTTAACAGATCCTTAATTGGCAAATGAATCTACAAAGACGCTTTTCTTCAATTCTTGCCTTTACTTAAGCCAGCGGTTCTCAACCCTTATAGTACCGCGACCCTTTTAATTCAATTCCCCATGATGTGGCGACCCCCAACTGTCAAATTATTTTCGTTCAGAATGTAAACTGCTAAAAATAATAATGCAACGACAATTAAAATGTTCGGAATCATTATTATTCTATTGTCTATCCTCGAATGACAATTTTAGTTTAAAAAACTAGTAACTACCACTGAGGAAATTTTGTACAATAACAAGATAATAGACAACCCCATATTTCTGATGGTCTTGGGCGACCCCTGGCAAATCGTCGTTGAGACCCCCTCGGGGTTCGCGACCCACAGGTTGAGAACCGCTGCTCTACAGTGACTTTTCCTATATTATGTGTGAAGATTTTTAATCGAATTTGAGAGAAATAATGAATGATTTGACATCTCCCTCAAGTCGTGTATCGAAAACAAGCGCCATCGGAAACATGGACCACTGCCTAGTACTTCTATAGAGCCTCAACAGTGACTTTTCCCATATTATGTGTGAAGATTTTTAAATCGAATTTGAGAGAAATAATGAATGATTTGACATCTCCCTCAAGTCGTGTATCGAAAACAAGCGCCATCGGAAACATGGACCACTGCCTAGTACTTCTATAGAGCCTCAACAGTGACTTTTCCCATATTATGTGTGAAGATTTTTAAATCGAGTTTGAGAGAAATAATGAATGATTTGACATCTCCCTCAAGTCGTGTATCGAAAACAAGCGCCATCGGAAACATGGACCATTGCCTAAATACTTCTATAGAGCCTCAACAGTGACTTTTCCCATATTATGTGTGAAGATTTTTAAATCGAATTTGAGAGAAATAATGACATGGACCATGATGATTTGACATCTCCCTCAAGTCGTGTGTAGATTAATAATCGAAAATAAGCGCCATCGAAAACAAGCGCATGGACCACTGCCTAGTACTTACTTCTATAGAGCCTCAACAGTGACTTTTCCTATATTATGTGTGTAGATTAATAATCGAATTTGAGAGAAATAATGAATGATTTGACATCTCCCTCAAGTCGTGTATCGAAAACAAGCGCCATCGGAAACATGGACCACTGCCTAGTACTTCTAAAGAGCCTCAACAGTGACTTTTCCTATATTATGTGTGAACATTTTAAAATCGAATTTGAGAGAAATAATGAATGATTTGACATCTCCCTCAAGTCGTGTATCGAAAACAAGCGCCATCGGAAACATGGACCACTGCCTAGTACCTAGTACTTTTCTATAGAGCCTCAATTAATAATCAGTGACTTTTCCCTCAAGTCGTGTATATTATGTGTGAAGATTTTTAAATCGAATTTGAGAGAAATAATGAATGACTTGACATCTCCCTCAAGTCGTGTATCGAAAACAAGCGCCATCGGAAACACCACTGGACCACTAGAGCCTCAACAGTACTTTTCTATATTATGAGCCTCAACAAATAATGACTTTTCCCCATATTATGTGTGAAGATTTTTAAATCAACAGTGAATTTATGAGAGAAATAATCGAATTTGAGAGAAATAATGAATGATCTCCCTCAAGTCGTGTATCGAAAACAAGCGCCATCGGAAACATGGACCACTGCCTAGTACTTCTATAGAGCCTCAACAGTGACTTTTCCTATATTATGTGTGTAGATTAATAATCGAATTTGAGAGAAATAATGAATGATTTGACATCTCCCTCAAGTCGTGTATCGAAAACAAGCGCCATCGGAAACATGGACCACTGTCTAGTACTTCTATAGAGCCTCAACAGTGACTTTTCCTATATTATGTGTATCGGATTCGCAGACATATTCCGCTGACTGGTGCTTCTATAGAGCTTCAACCGTGACCCAACCCTCATATTGCCAACATCGGCGTTTATATTAATACCAGTGGCCTATTTTAAAGAGTAATTTATTTTTATAAATAATCGAATATAAACACGATAATTAACTTTTTGAAAACGCCCTCCAGTCGCATTTCTAGGTCAAGCGCCATCGAAGACTCATGACGGTGAAATACACCGTAATTAATTATTATAAACGACCGAAGCAGTTTGGACAATTCGTCAATCTTTGCAGCCATCCATTTGCTCAGTTAATTCACGAAAAGAAAACCGACCGGATGAGTTTTGTGTTTCAATCAAGAACCCGTATCTTGTGATGTAACGTAACAAAGGACTCATATAGCGCCTACTGTATTACTACTCAGAGGCACTGTCGCCCTTAGAGTCGCGTGAAAAGAAGAACCTGAGACGCGAGACACGAGAAGGCGGAGACAACCCATTGGAGACGGAGAGAGGATCCGGTTACGCTGAATGACTGACGCTGGGAAAGAGTGGTACGCCGGGGCGTAGCTACGGGGGGTGAGTATATCGGTATAAATACCTCCCCCCAAAAAAAAAAAATCAGACTTCCTTAAAATTGTTAATGCGTTTTTTAACGTTTTCAAAGTTTTTTAAAGATGTATACCCCCAAATCACATTATACCCCCCCATCAAATTCATGGCTACGTCCCTGGTGGTACGTTATCTAGGAACACAATGAAGGGAGCAAGTGATGTGAACTTAAAATGCTTAGTATGATTTAAATTGACTTAGGGAGTTAGGAGGCATTACTGCCTGTGTGAAAGCCTCTACGGGCGCTAATGGGACTTGAACCCGCTCCGTCAGTCTACCGCTCCAGTGCCTAAACCCACTCTGCCATCTTCCGCCTCGCGAAGTGGTGGAAATGGCGATTGAAAAAGTTCGGTAATGCAAGAAGGTGCCTGACCTCGAAATGCTGCAGAGGGCAAGAGCAACCAAATTAATGGTTTCATAGGCTAACAACTGCCCATGTCCAGTGGCGGCTCTAGGATTTCGCAAGTGGGGAGGCCGTTGGGGTGGCAACTTCTAATCACGGGGGACCAACCATTTGTTGTTTAATGTATGTAGCATTAAGTTTAGGATCCCAACTTGGGGGCCACTGGGGGGCAGGCACTCAATAGGGGGCACGGGCCCCCCTGACTCCCCCGGTGGAACCGCCACTGCCCATGTCGCTTCACGTGTGCCGCCAGCGTATTCAGATAAGTCTAAGTGCGCCGCAGGACAAAAAAGGCGGCGAAACACTGGTCAACAGGTGCGTAACAGCGTCTGGGAAAATTTCGTTGGGTCTACAAATACCGGTATCATTAAATCTACGTTGGATTTTCTTCTTACCGATGTGTCTAATCCCAAAACCAGGGGATGAAGGGGAGCCAAGATAGCCGCGTCTCTTTGGCAGAACTTTAAGGTAGTGCGGCGGGCACGGAGGACTAAATTCATTGCGAAAACTAAAGTCTCAATTTCTTATCAAGCAATTGTAAAGCCCGGAGCGTCTCTGAGATACGGATAAAGACTAAAGAGACGCTATACACGAGTCCAATATTACATTACAACGTGGAAAGTAGAATGTAGAATTAGTCGGAAAGAATTTTTTAAATCAGGAGAATCAAAAAAGCTCATAAATCTCGGCCAATGACAGGCGGGGGAGAAGCCCAGTTGCTTAAAATGCTCTCAAAGTGTAACGGTCGCACAGTTATTCGAACAAATTAAGAAGAACTTCGTTATATTAACGGACTCTGCTCTATCGCATACGAGCGAGTCTTAGACAACAGAATCAAAATGTTGTGTCGTCAATGATAAGCTATCAATATATTGAAACGCAGCCGACCGCCCCACCTGCTTGAAAATATTCGACACCAGTGGCCGTCAGATGGCCAAAACGCCCAATTTGTATCCCCGTCTGTCTCGGCCAGTGGAGATAAATAAATAATCAAGCCACCTCCCTAGATTAAAGATTAGATGCTGTAGGCCTAAACGACAATTTAAACCTTTTAAGGCGAATGAAGATAGCAAATGCACGTATACAGTATAGGTGACGACATTGTCACAACGGATGAAACCTACCAGCAATGTAGATTTCGTAGCGGAAAACTCTCGAGGATCGGACCCTCTTTCTTGGAGGCTGCTGAGGAGAGAATCTTCTGGAGAGACTGTCACTCATTCGCTTCGATTGCGCCTTTTTAACGCTCTGTTCGTCCCGCATAGGAGCCTGGCTTCGCCTGCTGCGTAGGCGGAATGGATCAGGAGAAAACGATTGGCCACAGTAGGCCTATATAGGCCTACAGACGGTATAGCCACGAACAGTGGCGGTTCCACCATGTTGATGACTGGGGATGCATTCCCCCCACCGGAGTTCTTTTGCTTGTCAACATATTTTTCGTAAGCTTCTTTCATGGGCGTCCGCAGAAATTTTTCCAGCGGGGTGCAATTGCACCCCCTTGCACCCCCTCCGGACGCCCATGGCTTCTTTAAAATTTAATTTCTTTTACATTCGGTGAACTTGATACCGCGGATGAGCGATTACCAATTTTCTGCTTGTCAACAAACCATTTTGGGGATAAATTTAGAACAAAATCTACTGAAAAATACTGCGGATGACGTTTCTTTTGCTTGTCAGCCTTTTCCGACATCTGCTTCATAAATAGATACAACTTTGGCTATTTTTATAATTATATACTATTTATAAAACAGAATCCCTAAGAACCTAAATGTTTACATTCGGTGGACTTGATACCGCGGATTTATTATTTTATTTTTATTATTTATTTATATTTATTTATTATTTTATATTTATATACGCCTACTATATTTATATTTATATACTATTTATAAAACAGAATCCCTAAAAACCTAAATTTTTACTTCTTCGGGTTTTTAGCTTTTTAAACTAAAAACTCGGGTTTTTAAGACCGCATTTTCCAGCCCTGGTTTGAGGAGACAGTACCTAGTTGTGCATAGATAGGGAAATCACTATTTCCTAAGAACACCATAATCTTGGCAGCGACGCAATCAGGCCAATGCCAAGTAATTTAAATGACTTTGAAGGTCTCACCTTCATTTTAGGAGGATCAGAATGATCAGAGCTGTTGTGCTAGAACCATTGGAGTAACCACAAAGGGGCCAGGGGACCGAGTCCCTCCCCCCCATTGGGGATGGATCAGTCGTGAAATCTGTTCAAAACTCAACTAGGCTACATGTTCTTATCGGAGGGGGAGGGGTGATCGTTGATAGAGCAGATAACAGCTACTGTTATCATTCTGTAATAAATGACGATGACTTCTTAGATCGCTGAACTTTTCGAGCCACCCTCTTCCACTGCGCGTCGCCTGCTCCGCTCCACTGATCGCAACCATTCGGCGCATCCAATTAGCGCCAGATGCTTTATTTTTATTCGCCAGATGGAAGAAGCGTTTAAAAATATCAGCAGTTCTCACCTCAATGCGTTGGCGCGCTGGGCTGAGACGATTACACGTGTAGCCCAAGTACAGGCAAAGCCAAAAGCAATACAATGATGTCTCAAAAATTCTCCTCTAGGAATTCAGGAGCTGGGAAACGCTAGAAATGGATATATAGCCATTCATTCATTCATTCATTCATTCATTCATTCATTCATTCATTCAGTCAGTCAGTCAGTCAGTCAGCAATGTTTTATCCAGGCCTGTTAGGGGAGATCCCTCAAACCTCAAAATCCCCCCCCCCAATTTCAGCAGTGACATAATTTTGTGGCATTGAACCTTGCCTCTTCCCTCCAGCCAAGTTACCCAATACCTTTTCCCAAGGGCCTGGTGTCTGGATAAAACCCTGGTCAGTCAGTCAGTCAGTCGCATCCAGCATGACAACCCCCGTTGTTCCATAATGCTAATAATGCACATTATATGTGCAAATCAACCGCGCATTTGAAATTTATTTCGTCCTGTTATAGATCGAATTCAAGCACCATATTCAGCCACTATCTTTAGCATCCATTACTACATTGATATCAATCGCTATTGCAAACATGGGCCATCACCTTCTGCATTTAAAACGGTTCATCCATGACAACCCTCGTTGTTCAGTAGTCAGTCAGTCAGTCACAGTCAGTCAGTCAGGCAGTCAGTCAGTCGGTCAGTCGATTCTTGAGTGTAATTTTCAACATCTTCTGTTGGTAATTTTTCAGTTCTTGTTTGTTCTTTTAATCTTTTTCAAATTCTTTCGTTTGGATGATCAGATCCCTAAATCCTCAATTCATTGTCTGTCGTCAGAACATCTTCCCTGATTTCTTTCCCTCTTCCTTTCTCCCTCCCCACCTCTCCTCCCTCTTCTCCCTCCCTCTTCTCCTCTCTCTCTTTCTCTCTCTTCGTGTTATTTGATTATTATCCTTGGTCCCATTTGCTTTCATCGTTTGATTTCTGACGTATTTCATCCTAGTCTGCTTCACCGCCTCTTCGTTCCTTAATCTGGTGTCCCGGTCTGTCGACTGCAGTTCCTTTCCGGTTTTCCATTGCCTCGTTCCAGGCATTAGGCGATTAATTAATCAGATGCGACACCAGATGGCAGCAGCGCCCGTTGCGGACAGGGAACCAGCGGACGGAGGATCCGAGAATTCCTGGAACCAGCGGCGTGCGTCCACTCGTCGACCAATCACAGACGACATCTTAAATTGATAGATTGGCTCCGAATTTTTGACTTCCGTTTGACCCAGAGTCCTCTCTCGGCGAGAAAATTTGCACTGGAAAAAAGAGAAGGAAAAAAGCTTGCTATTGAAATTCGTTGCAATCCTTAGAAACGACCTGCAACGTCATGTTAAGTGGCGGTTGCCCTCTAATGCATGGGGTGTGAAGCAGAGGCGTCATTTGGGAGGGGCTGGGGAGGCCGTGGCCCCCAAGGAAATGAAAAAAATAATTTACAATGTATTAATGTGCAAAATATCGCAAAAAAATTCACAAAAATTTGCAAAAATTGCCTACAATTTGCACAAATTTGCCAAAAATTTGGCAAAAAATTATCTCGCTCCCTCCCAAGAAAAGTCTGAAATGAAATACTGGTTTATTTCCCGCCCACCCCACCTGAGATGATGTTGGGCATAACAGAGCTTTTTATAATTTGACTATGCATGGAACGACTTTTGCCAGATTCTGGATCCCGATATAAAGTCTATAATACCAGTATTCTGCATAACATTTACTCTGTACAGTTTAATTATTATAGGTATATATTTATTAACTCTTTGAGTATTTCTAATTTCAGTTTCTTGTAAACTACGTCCATTTCCTAAAATATCCTGGAAATGATGTTGTCCCGTGAACGAATTCGATTATAATTTCTTACGACAAAACAGACGTTAAACGAGTTTCCAAACCTTTGTTCCTAGAAAAGAAGAAGCCCTGGCGGATCGGGATATTCTGATGGGGGGGAGGGGGCCCTGTGTGTTCCATTCCCCATCAGACCCGCCGAGAGCAATTCGGGCCCCCGTGCAAAAACAGTCACGGACCCCTAACAAGCGTCAAAAACTGTTGATGACCTTTTTGATTGTCTGGTTCTTAGAATGCATTATTAATACATGATCGGCCCGGGCCCCCTGACATTCGCCGGGGCCCTGTGTTCATGACGAAGATGATGACCTTTTCCCTTGTCAGTCTTTTTCAGGGTTCAGGCTATTGTTAATACATCATCATCATCGCCGGTCCGGGCCCCATGCAGACCGCCGGGCCCCTGTGCCATTCCAACCCCTCCCCCCTCAGCCCCCTCTGGGCGGTCCTGTTCCCCATTCTGCCTTGGAACGCCCCTTCCTCGTGCATTCCTCATTCATGTTGTCAGAATGACTGAAAGTGGAGAAAAGGCGACAATCTCTTGTTTGTTCGCGTCTTTATGAGGAAGGTTTAAGACACCTGGAGCGATGGTTTGCATGGGGAACCATTTGGGTATGTAGGCTATGTGAAAAAGTCCTGCAGATAGGATTTTGAGATTTTTGTTTTTTATGAACATCTGAATAACCATTAATGATTTAGGTGACCCCGTATATTTCAACGGGTATTGATGTTTTTGGTAATTCTGGATTGCCCATCCTCACGCCTTTTTCACATGTCATTTGGGTCCCGTGACGTCAGCCGCCACTGAGGAGGAGAGGCAGCCCCATGTTGTTCGTCAATCGACTGTTCCTCAGCGCAGATCAATATTAATAATTAATCAATTTAATATTAATATGTAATATTAATATCAATGCAAACAATCTCTTCGGCAATTAATTAATTAAAAAGAATTAATCGCGATTTTATTGAATTTAAAAATAACAGAATTTCTTTTAAAAACTTTTTCATCTGTCTCCACTTAGGTTTTCTATTCAACATTAGAAAAATAGAGCTACATTTAAAAAGGCTAATACAGGTTCATTGAAACGCAGAAGAGCAGATGGGACATTCAGAACACCTGCGCCTAACACCTGAGGCAATGCACTCGAATGGATCACGAACGTCGATTTACCTGTGAGGTAACTTACCTGTAAGTACCGGTACCTGTTGCCACCGGCATTTTCTATTTTCGGTCCTTATCTCAGGTGAATAGGTATCAAACACGAATGGCGCATTATTCAACATCCAGAAATGCAAATGCACCGGATATGACGAAATGCCTCCCTAGGGCCAGAGTCTTCCGTTAATCGAAGAACAAGGAATAAGATCGGATGTGACGTCACCGTATATCGATTTCTTTTCCGCTACCTGGAATTGTCGCAGGTGTCTCGTTTCTTTGGCGAGAGGGCGGGCGGGGGTGTCAAAGAGTCAGTTCCACTTTGAATTGTGGCGGAGTGGAGGTTTTTTGGGGGGGGGAGGATGCAAGTGAGGATTTGGCTGCAGGTGTTACTTGATAACTGCATCGAAAGTAATTTTCGCGCCTTTTCAAAACAGGTTTCCTCTGGTCACGTTCTGCAAAACACTCTGAAGTCTGAACAATGATAATACTGCATCGGGTAGGATAAGATTCGAGGTGTCTCCCCTCCCCCACCCGTTCGTCTTCATTGACAGCTTTATCCTAAAGTTTCCAAAGCTTTTGGTTTTAATTTGGAGACCGATTGTTAGATGGAAATATAAATTGAAGGTAAGTAAGTAAAAAGCAAAGCTTATTCATTCGATATTAAAACAACTAAAGGCAAAATAAACTCACAGAAATATTAATTAATAAATACATTGACTATTATTTTTATTTACCAGAATTAAAGCAAAATTCTAAAAACTGTGTCCTAAAAATTACAACAAAAAAACAATTTTTATTAGACCTACAATAAAAGTCGATTTAATGCCTCAGTTTCAATTTCTTAAGTGACCATCGCCTGGTGCCAGGTGTATTGCTAACATGGCGCTATAGAAGTTCACGCGTTTCACTTTCATTAATTCGTCGTTGAGATCATCATCATCATCGTCGTCGTCGTCGTCGTCATCATCATATGATATCATCATCATCGTCGTCATCCTGTCGTAGCTGACGCCATGAGCACCGAGACAAGAACTACAGGAGCAGCAGCAACAGCAGCAGCAGCAGCAGCAGCTTAAGCAGGCTGGAGGATGTAGTGTGTGGGATGCTCTGAGGAGCAGGAGGAGGAGGAGGAGGAGGAGGATGACGACGAAGAGGATGAAGAGGAGGAGAAGGAGGAGTCAGCATTCCGTATTTTGCTCATTTACTTCTTACGAGACGAAGAGGATAAATGGAAAGAGTGCGGCGTCTCTTCGCTCCTCTTCATTTCTTCGTCTACAATCTGTTCTGCGTGCGGACATCGTCATTACAGGCGCTATATAATCGTCATATTCTCGACGACGACGGCGTCGTCGTATATATCTGATGACGTCACGACGCTCTGATTCTAGCGTCGACAGGACGTGACGTCAGAGTGAAATCGTTTCGGATTTCTGACGAATCGCAAAGGAAATGCATTAGGAGAAAGCAGGGTCCGTGATAGGAGGAGGAGGAGGAGGAGGAGGAGACGATTCGCTTTTAAATAATGTAGAAAGTGCGTAGACATTTTACAATTCGTTTTTGTTTTGTAATTATTATTATTTATTTTTATAAATGACAGATTTTGAAATATGACAATCGGCAATTGGTTTTGGAATTCAAGGATCGTCCAAATACGATTGCGTCTAAAGTGCTTTGCAAGAGGACAAAGAATGAGATCACACAGGGAGACCATAATGCTAATGGATGGATGGATGGACGGAACATAGTGGTTCTCACCACTCTAAGCCCTGCTATTATTCGTATTATTATTATTATTATTATTATTATTATTATTATTATTATTATTATTATTCATAGAATAAGAAGAAAAGGAAGATATAAATTCTTCTACAAAACGATAAAACAGAAAGTGAAGATGATTTTCACATCTGTCCTTTTGCCCAAAGAATAAGATTATAAGATGGAAGATGATTTAGTCTTCCATGTAAAATTGGAATTCGGGGAAATGATTAAATTATATAGCACACATTCCTGTAGGCCTACTACTGCCTGCTTGTAACTGGACCATGTTCACAGATGCGGAGAGAGAGAGAGAGAGAGAGAGAGAGAGAGAGAGAAACGATCGAATGAACGAATGAGTGACCGAGTAGTGAGTGATTGAGTGAGCGTGAACGATGTTTCAGATATTAGCAGTCAGTGTATTAAAAATAGGCAAGAGCCTCTCCCTGGAAGGCAGCCCTTTCCTCTGTCTTCATTACCAAATTTGGGAATGTGGAATGGACTGGGCAGCGGTCAGCTGAACCGGGTGGCCGAGCGGTCAGTAGTCCAGTCCGCACCAGACCTAGAGCAAATAGTTACCCGCCCCAGCCAGGGGAATGCCTTTAAATACCCTGAGATATTTCAATCTTGGTCGAGAGAAGTCCCATGCTCCGCTGACGGTCGGATCAGGAAAACTCCAGGTCTATAAGGTAATTCATTTCGTGTTCCCCTCTGATTTATATTAAGCACTAATATAACTTACTTGTCTTCTTTTATACCTTAAAAGATTCCCCGTTATAGAAGATTAGGAGGAGAAGTAGAAGAAGTAGGAAGAAGAAGAGGAAGAAGAAGAAATATTGAATTATGCGAACTGCGAAGATTTGAAAAGCCGATTGCTTTCAATGTAATGCTATTTGGGAGGACTTCTGTAACAGCCTATTTAAGTCTTTCCCCCCATATATATATATATATATATATATATATATATATATATATATATATTTCTAGGAAGCAAAAGAAGATGACAACCGTTGTATCCGTTGTTCACGACAACAGCAGGGTCCTTGACCAGGTGTCGGTCGGTCTCCATGGCAACGCCACCTGGCATTGTTGCGTCGATGGAACACCTGATGGATTTGGAGCAGGAGATGGAGGTGGGACAGGTGGCGATGGAGCGAGCGAAGGAGGAGGAGGAGGAGGAGGAGGCGGTTGGCAACTGAAGCAGTCCGTTGTCATGGCGACCGTCTGTTCGTTCGCCTATGCTGCCGTCTTCTGCGTTGGGATGCTGGGAAACAGTCTCGTCGTCTGGATCGTTTTGCGAAATCCCCGGATGCATGACGTCACCAACTACTTCATCGTTAATCTCGCGGTCGCCGACGTTCTAGTCTGCCTCTTCTGCCTCCCGATTACACTGCTAGCTAATCTGTTTTCAGGTTCACCATTCGATTCTTGCCCGCCATTTTGACGCCATGAGAGAGAGAGAGAGAGAGAGAGAGAGAGAGAGAGAGAGAGACAGAGACAGAGACAGAGACAGAAAGACAGACAGACAGAAAGACAGAGACAGAGACATGCAGAGAGGCAGACAGAGAGACAGACAAAGAGGCAGAGAGAGAGAGTGAGAGAGAGAGAGACGGGCAGATGGAGAGTCAGATACAGATACAGAGAGATACAGATACAGGGGAGAGACAGACATAGAGATAGTCGGAGAGAAAAGACAGATTGTTAGATTATATTCACTGTCGTCGTAGTAGTCGTCATCATAATGAATATCTGTCGTTGTCGTTGTTGTTGTGAATAATATGCGTGGGTTTTTGGGGGCGGACACAAGACATGACCGGAATACTCGTAATTGCTTTGACAGATATCTATGCTCTGCTCTGGCGCCGTTTTTCTCTCACGGCAGCAGCATAGATATCAGATTTCCGCTGTGTAGCTCTATGGATGCGTCGGTCGGAAGAGAAATTGCCGGTATTACGCCGCTGTCATTCGAATAAACGCTCCACTGCACACCTCTCAATGCCATCTCCAATAACATATCTATGCCTTATATATACAGATATATATATATACAGATATGTATATATATATATATATATATATATATATATATATATATATATATATATAGTCATTCATGTATATGTATACACTGTATAATGCATTTTGCCATCTTACCATTAGCGATCATCACTTCTTCTCTATAGTCAAACCATAGGCGGTCTTTATTAAAGGCTAGGGTAGGCTTTTTCAGCCTATACCCAACTAATCCCACCAAAACAAAAAATTGTTTTTTCTATCAACACCAAGTCTGTCGCGTGATGGATGGCACCCCCATACCCCCATACTAGCCTATCCAAATATTAAACTCTAAATCCGCCTATGCAAACCAATGATAATATTTATTTAGAGATTATATATACAGGGTGGCGCAAAAACCGGACTATAGTCAAATTTAGGTTTGCCATTTAATAATAACAATGAACGAACTGCAAAATTTCAGGATTTTCTTAAGAAATTTCCGTCAAAGTCATGTTCAATATGTCCTCCGTTTGCTGCGATAACCAATGATAATCGCTTGCCAAACTATTCAATAGCCTCCGGTTGATAATGTCCTGGCTGATTTCGTCCCAGCGTGTGCTGTCAGAACTTCTTTCAAATGTTCAATATCGCGAATTCTCTGCCTGTAGACAAGCTGTTGAAACACTCCTCAGACTGAGTAGCGGTAGTCTATGGGATTCAAATTCTGACTGTTCGGCGGCCAATTTTCTGGTTCAATTAAGTCTGGAACGTG
Organism: Metaphire vulgaris; assembly: GCA_018105865.1. Classification (NCBI taxonomy): domain Eukaryota; kingdom Metazoa; phylum Annelida; class Clitellata; order Crassiclitellata; family Megascolecidae; genus Metaphire; species Metaphire vulgaris. The sequence goes on along the minus strand of CM030859.1, from coordinate 604,326 downwards.
AACTGTGAGAAGGGCAATTGTTTTTCGTGAACGATGAGCAGGTGCTCCATATCTTGCTGAATAGTTATCGCCATAGAATATTTAGCGCCATTTTCATTTTATGTAGCTCTCTCATTTTTCTGTGTCATTTCTGTCTAACGATGGTTTTAAAGGTTTCAAAGCGATAACTACTTTGAATATTCAAGCGATGCAAGTTGGAAAATTATTAGTCGGGTTTTTTGCGCCGCACTATATAACTAAGTAAATCTCGAGAATTTATATGGCGCTTTTAAGAGATGTATCGCAGTAGTTACTTGTCCTTGTGCGCTTATAATTTTATGTATATAGCTACATGTATGCGTATATATTCTTGAAATTCTTCTATTGTAAGTGTAGGTTATTGGGGAGGGGGAGGGAGAGGGTCTGTGTGTGGTCTTTGGTGTTTAGTCGCGGTGTTGTAGTTTCGAGCATTAGAGATGTCTTTCCGATTATTCCAGTCGCATTTTTAGAATTTTTGCTGTCTGGTGAGGTGGGGGTGATGGAGAGGAGGCGGTTGTGGACGAGGTGAAGATTATAAAAGTATACGGAGTTTTTAAAACCGTCTGTTCTGTCGTCGTTTGGCGTTGAATATCGTTTGGAAAATTGCTTTGTTCGGAAAACAATAATTATTGAAAAGTCTTTTTTAATGAAACTTTTAATTGAAATGTTTTTCAGTTCGTTGTTCAGACGTCTGTTCAAATACAAACGGAATTTGAACAGATTCTTCTGCGAGAAACCAATTCTTTTGTTAATAATTTTCGAGTCGAAATCAACGACCAGCGCAATCTGACACGCACCTTCTATGCCCCCCGCCAGCCCCCCCCCCCCATCACACACGCGTGCAATCTCCGAATTTATGCAGCGCCAGTTTTCCCATCTGCATTAAAAATGCTCATTAGTGACATTGCTTGATGTAGCGCCAGTTGGTGCTTATTCCACTTCCATTATCCATTGATGGATGTTAAGCCTTTATTTTGCGATTTAATAGAATTTCATAATTATGAAACTGCTATTAGTGAACTTCTAAAGCGCCATTTTAATAATGCATTTGACCAGTCGATGGATTCGAACCGTAATCGTCCATTGTCGATGGAAATTAGATGAATGTCTTTTTCTTCTTCTTAGGTTGGATTTTTGGGGCAGTGATGTGCAAAGTGACCCCCTTTCTACAGGGCGTGTCAGTCAGTGCTTCGGTCAACACGCTGACTGCCATTGCGTTGGAAAGGTGAAGTCGGACAGACACTTTTAATTCTCTCATAGGCCTACACTGAATACTGACAATCGCATATATTAATTATTAACCAGCCAGAAAGAGTAGATATCGTGAGAAGTCCGCGTGTAAGCTACAATCTTTAAATTATGTAGCGCCTTTGTACCGATGCAACGGAACCAGTCTAAAGACGCAGACAGCTTCTCTGTGCCAAGAGAACCGATGTCATAATTGCTATTTGAAATAGCGGTCTTCGCATGCTTAGAAGCTCTGTATCTTCTGTCTCTGTATCTTCTGTCTCTGTATCTTCTGTCTGTCTCAGTATTCTGCCTCTGTCTGTTTGTCTGTCTGTCTGTCTATCTCTCTCTCTTTTGTATGGATGTCTGTGCGGCATAAATTTTGGGTAGGGGCAAAAGCCGTGGCATGTGAACGAAACTTAAAATTCGCGAAAACACAGAACCTGCATTTTAATTAAGACCCGATCTATAACTCGTTCAGGTGTTTTTGCAGGTACTTGGCGATCTGTCACACCTTGAAGTTCCGTCTGACGGGAAAGACCTGTCGTCTCGTCTTGACGCTCATCTGGTTCTTTGCCCTTTCGGTCATGAGCCCCTGGGCCGTCTACTACAGCCAGAAGAGCCATCCCTCCGCCATCCTCAACTCCTCCTCCTCCTCCTCCTCCTCCTCCTCTGCACCTGTCCAGTACACCTGTAGCCAGTCGTGGCCATCTGTCGACATGGAGCGTCTCTACTTCCTGGCGGCCATCTTCGTCGCCTGCTACAGCGCACCTCTCGTCTGCATCTCCGTCTGCTACGCGCTGATTGGTCGCCGCGTCTGCAATCGCTACGCGTCGTCGGGACTACTTCGACACCAGTCGTTGTCTTCGTCCGCCGTTGTAAATAGGTCGCGGTGAAGGTGGTCAAGATGCTCGTTGTGGTCGTCGTCTTCTTTGCCTTCTCGTGGCTCCCTCTGTACGTCGTCAACCTGAGGATCTACTTTGGGTCGGCGCTCGACCATTCGACCCGCGAGTTCGCCTGGTTGACGCGCGTAGTGATACCGGTGGTGCAGTGGAGCGGTTCGGCCAACAGTTGTGTCAATCCGATCATCTACTGTCTGTTCAGCGAGAAGTTTCGAGACGGATTCCGCCATCTTGTTCTCTGCGGTCGAGAGTCGAACGGCGACGGGAGAAGAGGGAGAGGCAGTCTGGCGTCGAACGACTCTGAGAGGATGCGCTGCTGCAGGGCAGGGACGCAGACTGCATCCGTCCGTCTGCCTATCAGCATCATCACCGACTGCGAAGTGCTCGAAGACATCACTCATCTGTAGACACCATGCACTCATCTTAAGCTTTTCTTCCTATTCTAAAAGAATTTCTCTTCAAATATCATTTCCTCCATCATACAGTGGCGTAGCCAAGGAGGGATCGGGGTTAAACCCCCTTGGCTGTTCGACCTAAATTTTTTTATTGCGCATCAATATAGTTGTACGCGATCATATACCTATATAATACACTTAATGAATGAAGCAGAATATATAGTTGACGACTTTTATTGTTTGTCAGAATTGTCCAATTTTCTGTAGTTCTGAATCATTGGAGCCATAACTCCGTCTTCGCAAAATCTTGACTACGCCACTGCCTCCATAGCTGTAGCGTCCCAACCACAATGACCCTTTTGAGTAAATGACCTTGCATAATTGACCCACCACTGGCTATGGCTATTTTATATTAAAATTAAGCCCATAGGAAAAGGGTGCTACTGCGGTGCTACTTTTGAAAGCGCTATAGAAATTCACGAGATTTTACTTGCTTACTTACCTACCTGCCTGTAGACACGACTATCTGGAAACTATTAAATAGGCCTAAATAAATGAATAAGTAAGCAGACAGTTGAACTGCCAAACTGAACACTTTGATAAATAGGAAGTGACGTCAAAATCCTTCCATAAAATTATATTAGCAATCATTGGCTAACTACACAGTCTGTCTCCGTCTCTGTCTCTGTCCGTGTCAAAATGCTAAATCAGAAGGTCGAAATTAAAGGTTCGGTTTGATCCTTACGATCGATAGATGGCGTTCGCTTCGTTGAGTTCACAAAGGCGTTTGAAGGACCGCGTTCAGTATAAGTAAATAAATAAGTAAGTACTTCGGTCGTTCAAAAGAAAAAAGCTCGAACTCCTCCTCCCCTCATCCACCTGAGATCATCTTTTGAATCGCAGGCACTAAGAATGTGTCCTACGATGTCAGAAAACGGGGACAATGACAGCAGCAGCAGCAGTAGTGGCTGCTCCACAGGGGGGCTCGATCGGTGGCCCGTGCCTCCCTATTGAGCGCCTGCCCCCCAGTAGCCCCTCTGTTGGGACCCTATACTTAATACTACATACCTAACAACAAATGGTTGGCCCCCATGATTAGAAGTTGCCACCCCAACGCCCCCCCACTTGCCAAATCCTGGAGCCGCCACTGAGCAGCAGCAGCAGCAGTTCTGCCGATGGAAACTGTCGCTGTCAATGCAAGAGGAGGACATTGGAATGCAGTTAACCGAAAGAACTGCTGACATCTCAAATAGACGTTCGACGTTTGTTAAGGGAGAGACGATCGACAGCAGAGGCGACGCGAAGATTAAAACGGAAAAGAAATAATAAAATTTTATTCTTTTAAAGAAGGAATGAGTTATGCGAAAGAGATCTCACTAAACGACGATCCAAAGTAGCCTACTCCTCTCTGTCTTATTTCAGCTTATATTTATGTAGCGCCGAGAGAGAGAGATGGAATCTTTTTTCTAGCAGAGATGAGATCTTGTTTGGGAGAGGAAGGTGGATGAAAGAATTGGGTCGGACGTAATGGTCGGTCGGCATTAAAAGAAAAGCAAACAACCTCAGGGGGAGCGTGCTCAAAAGACATTTTTGACCAACCACCGGGAGGATGTGTGGCGGTCCCTACTCCCTACCAGTAAAGACCAAAGCAGTGTTGAACAACCACCGGGAGGATGTGACCCTTTGGCGGCTCCCCACCCCATGATCGGGAAAAAACCTTCCCCCAAATTTTCAAGTGGGAAGAACGCTAACCCAAGATGGACGCCCCTGTTCAGTAGACTAATCGAGGAATCGCTCCTCCTCCCCCATCCACCCCCACCCAAGTGCTTTTCGGTTCTTAAGTGAGTTGATTCTTTTATCTTCGGATTGTTCGTCTGTTTGTCGGAATTATTCCAACGCCGGTAAATCGAGTTCTGTAGATTGACTGAGAAAAGAAGAGACGAAACTAATGAAGAGGACGACGACGACGACGATGTCATCAGCTGATAGGGAGAATTCTCACGACAGCACTTCGTCCAGCGCAGCCTCCGTTTATACGATGAAAACGAAGGCAAAGCAGTTATAGGTCGGGAGCAACCCACATCCACAGTGGGGCAACAGAATTCGGTTGTCGGTTGGCCTGACCCCATCGGAGACAGAAACTTCCTGAGTGGAGTTGTTCGGCCCTTCAAAGCCTTTTTGAAATAATAGTAAAAAACTAACTTTTTAAAAAGGTAATAATAATAATAATAATAATAATAATAATAATAAAAACGATGTATGATTGGATGATAACGGCAACAGGCCGAGGTTGTACGCTTCATTCAGTTACTGTACTCAATACTCATTACTTCTACAATACTTTATTCTATAGTCTAATACTGTAGCTAAGCCTATAGGCCTAAAGGACCAATATATCCTAACTATCCTAAAGTATCCTACAGCGCTTAAATGAACTACTTGAATTAAGAACTAGTTGTTGAATTGCAGTGGTTGGAGCCAGTGGCGGCTCCACAGGGGACCCACAGGACCAGTGGCGGCTCTAGGATTTGGCACCCGTTGCCCAACCATTTGTTGTTTAATTGATTAAGTATATGGTCCCAACTGGGAGGGGGCACTGGGGCCAGCACCCAATAGTGACACGGGCCCCCTGGCTCCCCCCCAGAGCCGCCACTGGCAGTGACCCCTGTTGGGACCATATACTTAATGCTACATACATAACAACAAATACATAACAACAAATGGTTGGCCCCCATGATTAGTAGTTGCCACCCCAATGCCCCCCCCACTTGCCAAATCCTGGAGCCGCCACTGGTTGGAGCAACTGACAGAAGAGGACTTGCAATGCCTCGAATGAAGACTGTTGTCCGAATAGCGTAACCTTCGCTTAAGATGCGGACAGCGTTGTATAGGATTTGAAATCAGCTGAACGGGAATTTTGAAAACAGTGCTCACACCTAGCGAATAAAAATTAGAAAATCATTGTTCTAGCAACGATAATTCGTCATAAAACATCTAAGTAGCCTAAGTAAGTAAGACGAAATGTCTATAGCGCTGCCCGAATATCTGCCGGTATAAGCAGAGCCCATACGGGCAAGGTTTGGTGCACCTGACAGTCGGAGGAAATGCCGACGACAGAAAGCACCCCCAACCCAGGGTATGGGTGAAGTCCTCAACGGCAACGATGGCATCCTCTAGTAGAAAGAAGGCAGGCATCGAAGGCGGAAGCAGGCAGAGCATGCAGGTATGCTTAAAGGGCGGGTGTGAATCGGATAGAACACACTACGGCCAACCTGAAACACCATGCTGGGTCTCCCAAGTCCGGATAAATCATAAAGGAGAAGGGTTGACAGGAGGTCGCTACACTGTTGTAAAAGCGCGATACAAAACAATGGTGAAAAAGAGGAAGACAAAGGATACCGGCAGAATTTACCGACCCCCTCGAAATTGATAATCCCAGAAATAACCATGTGAATTAACCTCCTGAAAAAGACTAACAAGCAAAAACGTCATCATCAGTTTTTGACACTTGTTAGCGGTCAGTGACTGCCCTTCTGCACAGGGGCCCGGAATTTCTCTCGGCGGGCCTGAACACTTGTGTATTGGAAATACCAATACAACTGGAATAGGAGAATAGGATAGTCTGACCCCACTATTGTTGAAATATCAACCAATGGATGTGAAACCTGCTCTTTAAAGTTTTATATGAGTAGTCTATTGTGCATGGAAATATTTTACTGAACTGCTAGAGCACAAGTGATCCACAATTTTTAAAATATGAATAAACTAAACAAAATATAGGCCTATAAATAAAATGTATAGGTCTATCACGATTGCTCTTTCTTTTCCATCTGTGACAACATAACTTAAAACATGGCTATTCTGCACAAGTTTTTTTTAACATTGTAATGTGTTCATGCAGTTCGACTGCATGAGTCACCACATTAATCAGTATGTTAATAATAATAACACAACATCAAATGCCTCACGGCTGAATAAACTTGTGATGTAGAACAAGAAGATAGAATCAACATAACATATTGATATCGAATATATTGACATTCAGTTTAAATACTTTAAGATCAGTTCATGAACTGATGGCATTATCCATGAAATAACAAATTAATACATCGTAGAGATAAACGCCATAATATAACTCAATATACAAATAATGCTGTTGATTTCAATTAGAGTGACAATCATATCATCCAGCCAATTCAGAATATATAGAACCACGCAATGTACTAGTGCAACTACATTTATCAAATATGCTAGAATTAATACATACATAAACATATGCAACTGTAGCTGCAACACAGATGATGCTGTGAGCCAGCCATCAAAACTAAACCTGTTAATCATTTTTATTATAATCAGGATGAAGGTGGGATTTACCCAATGCTCTGTCCAGCTAAGAAAGTTTGCTCTTCCTCCTGTGATGCTGGTCATCACAAAATTTACTTATCTAATCAAATATCATACATCAGGGTGCTTACAGACTTGACATTTTAAGATTCCCTGAGTTTTCCAGACAATTTCTGAAATGTTTCCAGAAGCATTAGTCTTCATAAACTGTGGGACATGAAAAATGCAATGCAACTGATTTGTTATTTTGAGCATGTAAATGCAAATGGCTCCAACCACGCCATATGCAGTGTCACCCAACCATTCTACTGCAAATGACTGGCTTAGGTGTAGTTGTTATTGCGAAGTAGCAAATGCAATAACCCTCAGCTGTTAGCATGTTGTCAGTATGGCTCAAAACACTTCACAAAAATTGCAGCTGCAAGCAGCATACTTTCTAAGAAGACATTACAGACATTAGACATTCTTGTAACAGAAACACTGATTAAGCCTACATTTAGCCTAGGCTACCTAAATGGTGACCCCTATTTACATTACATGCACTTTCATGTTTTTTTCTTCAACAGAATCAAACTTTAATCAATAAACATAGGCTGAGATTTCAAACAAAACCTCCAACAAACCACTGAAATTGCTTCATGCTGTGGCAGTTCAACATAACACAGCCTAATTTCAACACGCGTTAAAAATTAGAAACAATTCACTTGTCATTTTGGTATGTGTTGCATTATAAACACTTCATTATGTGGCATAAACTGACTGCTCAGCGCGAATTCCCCGAGTTTTCAATGACTTTTCCAGAATTGCCAAAATCCATGAGTTTCCCAGGTCTGTAAGCACCCTGTACATCTTGTAATTTGAATCACAGTCATACAATGTCAAACATTGTTGTTAACAGTCACTAAATAGACTTTCTTGAATAATTTTCTAACATTCACATCATACAGTCCATAAATAGAAGCAGCATTAAAGAATATAAGTATTTTCTTCAAATCTTCACAGTCGGCCATTTGTGCTTCATCGAACTGAAGAATCACCATTTTCTAATTTCTAAAATATAAAATGATCAGATCAATATGATTTAAACCAAAAACATAAAAAATACATCCACCACTAATAAACAACCTCCAAACAAAAAGGTTGTATGACATACATATCTTAATTAACCACCACTCGAAACCCAGTTATTATTATTATGCCAACAGGAATAAAAGAGATCCTGATGCCTGTACCATTATAGCAAATGTAACATATTATAATTTAATTTCTAGATACTGAGCAAATGCCTTCAGTATTAATAAAAGCAGCTTGTTCTCAAGATGCTTTGAAAAAAAAACAAATGCCAGTGGTGTGACTTTTAGTACATGGACAACAATAAGACTGTTTTAAGATTGGAGACATGACTGCATGTGCTAACCATCTTGTCACAAACATGGTGTATTCAGAATCATGCAATAAAATTGAGTTTTATAAATTGAACATATCAAAACACATTAATTACATGGATTTTTGTTGTACGCATGGACAGGACAGAAGGCTCCTGCCTCTGACATTAACTGTTGGCATGTATGCAGATCCACAGCAGAATGGTTTCCACTCCTGCACTTGTATGTAGATTCATTCAAAGTAGACCACCTACTGACCACCAAAGTAGACGTTGAAGCCAGTCCATTCCGCAAAGGGCTCTCCTCTGCCAAGACGACCAAGCTGCTGCAGGTTGCCGCTTGTCATCAGCCATGTTTCAGCCTGGAAGAAGAGACCTTGCATGATCCTCGTCCAGTTGCAGAAAGCCGTTGCTTTTCTGGCAAAAACTCGCAACAAAAACAGCACAGTAGAGTCAAACCCATGTAGACATTGCATTATAAATATACATATATTTATAATTATTCATTTCTTTATAATTGCACACATGTATATACATATATCAATCTAATGTCACTTTTAAAACCTCATATTACCAGTGGGGACCTTTTGGTGTCTCCTAATAATACCCAATAAACTTTAAATAACTGCATATACAGAAACAACCAAAAAAAATATTCAACAACACAGCAAACAACACAAAGGAATGGCAGCCCTTTGCCATCATTGCCAACAACAGAGCAAACAATGCCAATGAATGACAGCCTCCTGGCTGTCATTCCTAGGCAAAACTTTGATGGGTCAACTGATCACCAAAGCAAACAACACCACTGAATGACAGCCTCCATGCCGTCATTACTAGGCAAAACTTTGATGGTTCAACCAACCATCAAAACAAACAGCACCAATGAATGACAGCCTCTTTGCTGTCATTGCCAACAACAGAACAAACAGCACCAATGAATGACAGCCTCTTTGCTGTCATTGCCAACAACAGAGCAAACAATGCCAATGAATGACAGCCTCTTTGCTGTCATTCCTAGGCAAAACTTTGATGGGTCAACTGACCACCAAAGCAAACAACACCACTGAATGACAGCCTCCATGCCGTCATTACTAGGCAAACTTTGATGGTTCAACCAACCATTCAAAACAAACAGCACCAATGAATGACAGCCTCTTTGCTGTCATTGCCAACAACAGAGCAAACAATGCCAAAGAATGATGGCCTCTTTGCTGTCATTGCCAACAACAGAGCAAACAATGCCAATAAATGACAGCCTCTTTGCTGTCATTCCTAGGCAAAACTTTGATGGGTCAACTGACCACCAAAGCAAACAACACCACTGAATGACAGCCTCCATGCCGTCATTACTAGGCAAAACTTTGATGGTTCAACCAACCATCAAAACAAACAGCACCAATGAATGACAGCCTCTTTGCTGTCATTGCCAACAACAGAGCAAACAGCACCAATGAATGACAGCCTCTTTGTCATTCCTAAACAAAACATTGATGGGTCAACTGAACAGAGCAAACAATGTCACTGAATGACAGCCTCCATGCTGTCATTCCTAGGCAAAACTTTGATGGGTCAACTGACCACCCTCTTTTGCTGTCAAAGCAAAACAACAAACCACTGAATGACAGCCTCCATGAGCAAACAATGCCAATGAATGACAGCCTCTTTGCTGTCATTTCTAGGCAAAACTTTGATGGTTCAACCAACCATCAAAACAAACAACACCAATGAATGACAGCCTCTTTGTCATTACTAGTCAAACTTTGATGGTTCAAGAACAAACAATGCCAAAGAATGACAGCCTCTTTGCTGTCATTGCCAACAATGACAGAGCAAACAATGCCAATGAATGACAGCCTCTTTGCTGCCATTCATAGGCAAAAATTTGATGAGTCAATTGACCACCAGAGCAAACAACACCACTGAATGACAGCCTCCATGCTGTCATTCCTAGGCAAAACTTTGATGGGTCAACGGACCACCAAAGCAAACAGCACCAATGAATGACAGCCTCTTTGCTGTCAGTGCCAACAACAAAGCAAACAATGCCAAGGAATGACAGCCTCCCTGCTGTCTTTCCAAGTCAAACTTTGATGGTTCAACTGACAACAAAAGCAAAAAACACCAGGGAATGACAGCTTCCTTGCCCTCATTCCTTGGCTCACCCTAGTAAAGCTACACAAACAAAAAGCAGACAACACTGGCACACAAACTTATACAGAACATTTACAAGAAAATTTCTGGCCATGGCTGAAGTCCAAAAATGTTATCCTGAAATGATACAATATTTATTAACATCAAATGCTAATATTCACAAGTTGCATTTCTAAAATGCTGCAATCTTTAAGAAATTGCATCCATTGGCATAACCATTTGTAAGTGAATTCAATAAACAACATTAAAAATTTCGATATGCAAATGTTGCTTTCCATAAGCTGACATAATATCTTTCTCATCATCATAATTATTAAAAAATGAAACTAAAGATGATATTCTTGCAGTGCCACAATGTATTACCTGAACAAAGCTCAATAGTCATCACCAGTCTATAAACTTCATTTGGTGGTTTCAAGTGATGTTTGATGGCTGGTAGACTGTTCCAGATGATTGGCAGACACATTCATGTCTTTGGTGCTGTCATCGATAGCTTCTACATCTATATGGAATGTCTGTCTAAAGACTAATGTCAAATAAAGATGGAATCACAAAACATCACATCATTGCAATGTAATAATCAATGCTCAAATTGTTGTACATAGTACAAATACACTGCTCTTGTAAAGGACTGCTGACAATAGGACTGCTAACAACAGACTAGCATTCCTTTTCTGCTAGATTACCTGTTTAAAATCTTCACTATATATATATATATATATATATATATATATATATATATATATATATATATGCATGCAAGATTTGCAAAGAGCATTTTCTTCCTCCATTGGCAATAATGGCCAGAAATCCACATTCCATTCATAAAACTGCAGTTACTAGATAACCTGCTCTCATGCAGCATCTCTTAGGAATTAATTCAAATGTGCTGTTGATAAAATCATAAGACTGCCATGATCAATTATTCATATTCAGATATAATCTCTTTCAACAATCATCTTATATAGCACTATTGTAGTTGGTGATTCATGATACTGCTATACAGTAATCAATACTTATATCTCATACAGCATCCATTTAAAATGTGCCTATAATTGGGCAAGTGTCTAAAGACAAATACATAGAACTTATTTAATATTATAATGCACTTAACTCGAAAAACTCACCTATCAGAATGTTCCAAAATTTGTGCCATTGCCATAGTTAGCATTTCCATCAGATTGCAACAACTACAGGTATCTACATAAATATACTCTCACTTAACCGATAGCATAGCAATAATAAATACTAGAATACTAACCTTTAACAAGTTTCCAGCATTTGTGCTATTGCCATAGTTGGCACTTCCATCACATTGCCATAATAATCTGCCTACTCTCACATAATCCATAGCATAGCAATAATAAATACTAGAATACTAACCTTTAACAAGTTTCCAGCATTTGTGCTCTTGCCATAGTTGACACTTCCATCACATTGCCATAATAATATGCCTACTCTCACATAATCCATAGCACAGCAATAATAAATACTAAATAGTTTCCAGCATTTGTGCTCTTGCCAGAATACTCCTACCTTAACCAAGTTTCCAGCATTTGTGCTCTTGCCATAGTTGGCACTTCCATCACATTGCCATAATAATATGCCTACTCTCACATAATCCATAGCACAGCAATAATAAATACTAGAATACTAACCTTTAACAAGTTTCCAGCATTTGTGCTCTTGCCATAGTTGGCACTTCCATCAAATTGCCATAAAATATGCCTACTCTCACATAATCCATAGCACAGCAATAATAAATACTAGAATACTAACCTTTTAACAAGTTTCCAGCATTTGTGCCATCACATTGCCATAGTTGGCACTTCCATCATCCATTGCCATAATAAATACTAGAATACCTAACTCTTTGTGCTATTGCATAATCCATAGCACAGCAATAATAAATACTAGAATACTAACCTTTTAACAAGTTTCCAGCATTTGTGTTCTTGCCATAGTTGGCACTTCCATCATATTGCCATAACAATCTACCTATTCTCACATAATCCATAGCATAGCAATAATAAATACTAGAATACTAACCTTTTAACAAGTTTCCAGCATTTGTGCTCTTGCCATAGTTGGCACTGCCATAAAATCTACCTATTCTCACATAATCCATAGCATAGCAATAATAAATACTAACCTTTAACAAGTTTCCAGTATTTGTGCTATTGTGATAGTTGGCACTTCCATCACATTGCCAGAACTATATCTACCATACTTATTCTCACATAATCTATAGCAGAACTATAATAAAGGCAAAAAATCTCACTTTTCATAAGCTTCCTGCATTTGTGCTACTGCTAGTTAGCACTTCCATCAGATTGCCAGAACTAGCATGCCATCCTAACATACTCTAACTAAAATCTTCCTACAAATGTGCTATTGATTATATTAAAAAATCTAGAGATCTCAATCACTATTAATTTATATTTGGATAGAAATTCTACCTATATTTTGCTATTGCTATAGAAATATTCACACAATGCATTGTCATCGTATAGTGTGCCATTTCTACCTAAAGAGCATAAAAGTGAGCTCATCTGACTCAATAATTCTATTCTGATATCATATCTGCATTTAGAATCCTTCTACATTTGCATTTATTTCAAGTCTCAATCCTAATCACATTTGTGCATATATCAAGACTATTATCCTCATTGATATACCATGTCATGTTACTGATAGGTAGATCCTATTCAAATTCTATCCCTTAAGGACCTTCCAATATTTGTACATAGCTCCTAGTGCCTATTCTTGATTTGATATAGCATGGTCTATTGTCTATTGTACTATCCTAATCTCAAGCTGGACAATATTCACAAGACCAACATAATCATTAGGCCTATTTTTTCTTTTATACAGTATCAATTTTCAACATTATATTCTGGTAAAGCATTCTATAAGTTGTTCCTAGATTGGCCATTGCTGAAAAGTGCATTAATGACAATTATATTTATTGATATCCTTATTCTGCTACACCATTAAGATGGAATCTTCCTATGTTTATGTTACTGCTAGAAAATGTATATCAGGAGACTGCCATGCAATGCATTCTTATTGCAATATGATGCAAATATAATTTTCTAATCACTCAGAACATAGTAGCAATCATAGCATTGCTCAAGGGTGTTCCATTGCTAAATTTATGCAATTCGTCTGCTCAGGACTGCCCTACTTCTAAATTGTCAGCAATTTGATATTTTAAAAGGAACTGACTAGATATGAAATTCAGTGCCAACTATCTTTCATGTGCAATTCCATAAAAATTATAATAATTATTTAGACAAATTTGCAGACATGAATGCCAATACCTTCAAGATGATGCCTGCATTAAAAAAGAATTTTAAAGGCCTATTTCACTGAATACATTAGGCATTGAGTGTAATTTTTGCAGCACTTTAAAGTGCACTTGTAATTTGATTTATATTATAAGTGGGTGATTTTTAACACAGGAGAGATCCTAATAAGCCACTTGAAGCCCAGATTACTATTATTATAACTATTATTGTTAGTAGTATTGTTTCTACTCCTACAACTAGTACTACTACTACCATTACTGTTATTATTGTTAGTATTTTTACCGGTACGGTATCCACTTTTTAAGCGCATTTCATTCATTCATTCATTCAAAATTTTTAAGTGTAACTGTTATAATAATAATAACTGGGTTTTAAGAAGCTTAAAAGGTTCTCTCCTGTGCTAAAAATTTCATACATTAATGTGCCTTTTAGTTATGCCTTGCCATGTCCTGGTACTATCATGGTGCTACAACATTTTTCAATAATAATAATAATAATAATAATAATAATAATAATAATAATAATAATAATAATATCATCCTGAAGGTATCAGCATTGATAAACTACAAATTTGTAGAAAGGGTTGTCAAAATTGATTTTTGGCAGCATCACTGAATTCCATATGCAGTATTCCTTTAAAAAATAGTTCTAAATAATTAAGACCATTGTGTCAGTGTCCAAAAACATTTGCTCAAACTGAACAATGCTGCTATTCTTCCTAAATACCACAAATTGCAGTAAAGTCACATCTTGAAGTAGCTCATTTCTCTAGAAATACATTCTAAAATCTTCTTTCTAAATGCTACTTCTGCTATGTGGCTGACTCTCAAAACTATCTCATTAACTGCTCCAATTTCTTAGCAACATTCATTTCAATTAAATCTAATAAAGACCTTAAAGCTCAGATTCAACCAAGGCCACTCTGCTAAGGGGCAGTCTCCTGATATTCTATTTATATTGAATGATTCCTACTATTCTGTTGCATTACTTTTCTAATCCTAGTTTGAATACATGTCAGCATGCTAAAAAGCCTAATTCAATAGCATCCTGGTGATATTAAGCGCTACTAAAATAGCTAATATCACTTAGCACTTGCATAAAACTATAATCCTAATTGCTAAATCAGATTCCTCAATTAGCATTTCTTAAGCTCAAAAACATCCAAGTGATATGAAGCTCTAGATAGTTAAATAGCTAATGTCATTTAGCACTTGCATAAAACTATTATCCTAACTGCTAAATCAGATTCCTGAATTAGCACTTACTAAACTCAATAGCTAATGTCATTTAGCATTTGTGTTTAATGTCATTTAGCACTTGTTGTTATCCTAACTGCTAAATCAGATATCAGATTCCTCAAATAGCACTTCCTACACTCAACAGTAGCCAACTGATATGAAGCTCTATTTAAATTGTGCCGTCTCTTGCACTAGCCTACGGTTGCTAATCCCAATTCAGCTATAAGCCTCTTAAAATTGCACAATCTAAATGCCACTTAGTTATTAGCAACATGATGACAATGCCTTGAATGAATAAAGCTTTTTAGCACTTTTCTTAGCATTGCTTCCTAGAGTTGCTCATGCCAAATTACACCTTACCTGAATACTTGATATTTTTAAGTTAGCATGGATTACTTGAAGTCAATGCCAACACAATTTCTGTTGAAGATATCTTTAAAATAACTTCACTACCAATACTATAATAATTATAACAGAACTGCAGGTTCATTAATCTAACTCAAATTAAGCAAAATAATTCTACATAACCTTAATACTTCATTAAAATTTCTGTAGACAAAATCTTCAGTATTAAGTACACACTACACAGCTCTAGTTGCCCGTTTACAGAGCCATCTCAGTCTCTGTAATATATTCCTACCTGAATATCAGAATCAGGACAATTTCCACAGAGTTCTTCAATGTCACATTATTTTGCAATATAATTTTCCTACATGTTAACTTACTTTCTGCAATAAATTCTTGCCTGAGTACAGAAATTCAGTTTTTACAAAATTTTTACACAAATATTTTACACAAATATTCATGCTTTTCCACTTATGCACCTTAGGCGTAATAATGTTGCAGTATTAATCAAAGTGTCTTGTATGTTGTGCTTGCCCCTTATGCAGAAGCAAACAATGTTGCAGTCTTCTTGATTAGTATTGTGTTACAAGTGTCGAGCCAAGTGTGTTTGTGTGTGATTGCTGGCCTATGCAGAAGCAGTGGTTCTCACACAGGGCAGTCCCTACTGAACCACTTTAAGCCTTGTTATATTATATTATATATATATTATATTATAAGCCAGCTGCATAAGCCAGCAATGTGTTTGCCCCTTTGCAGAAGCAATGTGGTGTCTCAATTGAATATTTTTCAAAATATTCAGCAGTACATATTGACCAAAAAATTTGACTCAGGCAAGATCTTACATTTCATCAGTTTCTGCAAATTTCTTACCTGAATATTCAGTAAAAATGTCTGTTGATTCCTTCAATATCACATTACTTAGACAATCATGCAGGCTCATCTGGCTCCAGTTTATCTCAGTGAGATCTATATAATTCTGCTTCACATATATACTGTAGTGAAAATTAACATACTTTACCGCTATGCAGCGACCATTTCATGCACATTTCATGTCTCTGCACATCTTACCACTATCCATCTACCATGTGCAGCCGGTTTCTGCGTTGCTTTGGTGGTTCTCTTCTCTTCCCTTCGCCTTCGGATGTCGTCTCGGTGCTTCTCATCTCCCGATCGTCCGACACTTTATTCGAAAAATAAAAATAACCTTTCTAAACGTTTGCAAAAATAATGTCAAACAGATGCAAACACGAGTCACCCAAGAACAGTCATCTTAAAAATCCAAGCTAAAGTAGCCGTAGAATTTCGCGCAATTCCGATTCCCAACGCCAGAGGGCGAACAGGCTAAAGTCTGTTCGGCGAACAGACTAAAAATAAAGATTGAATTTCAAGAAATCTCAATAGTAAAAAACTGCTCAAAATTCTATCCAAGACCCTAAGCCCTAGAGTAAGGGTGCGACCATAATACCAACTCAATTTCCAAAATTTTCGTAATTTTTTAAAAGTGCTTTAGCATGTCGTCAATTTCGTCAAACATGTTCTCTGGAGTCGCCGAAATGTTCTTTTCTTAAAAGCAATTTAGAAAATCAAGGCAGCAGTCCCCCAACACCCAGAATCCCAACTGCCCAAAGCCATCGTGATCGCCAGAGGATTAAATTCGTCGTAAAAATTTTCAAAATGCTTGTCCCCCACGTCAGACGTGTTCCTAGATGTCGTTTCAAAGGTTAAATTCGTATAACGTGATAGAAATTTTCGATGAATTCTATAAAATTCACAGAAATTAACGCAAAAATTTCACATAGATGCTAACCTCTTCCAAGTGCAGATTAAAATAGTGCGTTTTAACATTGAAAGATACTTATATATGACGCAAAGACCAAAGTACTACGTCATGCTGCGGCATGTATTCTTGGGCAAAAGTGGCAGACGACAGAAGCACTAAAAAGCATTAGGCGAGAGAGATTCCTTTACAGAAAGCGCGAAACCGCATCACTGCTGCGGCATTCTAGGACTAAATTTAAATTAGTGCAAAATGATGCAATATAAGCGACTTATATGGCGCCTCTGTTTTCTACTCAGGCGCGCCCGGCTTTAGAGTAGCCTCAACAGTGGCGGAGCCAAGGGGATTTGGGGGATTAAACCCCCCTTGGCTACCGAAACAAAATATTTGTAATGAGTTTCTATGCATTTTTAATTTTTTGGCGCGATTTTGGGGTCAAAATCCCCCTTGGCCATAGACTAGCTAGAGTATAACGGTTTAAGAGGCGAAACTGTGTTTATTCTGGACCCTTTTGGGGGATTCCCCCAAGTTTGAAATTTCCCCCAAAAAATTTGTGACATTTTGGCAAGTAGTATGACCTCTCCAATGTCTGTTCCCCCCCAAAATTGTAAATTCCCCCAATGTCTAGGTGGCTAGAATAAACACTGGAGGTGAAGACCTTTTTGCCTGTCAAGATTTTTTCAAAGTTGGTCATGGTCAAAACCAAAAACAACCCCTCTTTCGGAAATCCTGGCTAAGACACTGAGCCTCAGAAGCAATTTTATTACACTTCTTATATTATTGCACTTCTTATCCGCAATCCTGTAACAGAAAAGTCACAGATCAGAGACATTAGGGGTCGTCCATAAATTACGTCATTCGGCCTACTTGGCGCTGTGCGATCGGTTCCCGTAAGAACACCGAAGTTAAGCAACGTCGAGCGCGGTTAGTACTTGGATGGGTGACCATCCCGGGATCTAGCCGTGGTGCCGGCGGCCAACAAAGGCGTTCATCGATTAGGCGTCGATAAATTGGTAGCAGCATTAAGCTGCGAAGGGTAAACGTGGATCTAGAGAAAGTAATGACAACCTACTCTAGATTAATGGCGCAAGCTACCTACGTTGCTGCTTGCCTAGTAACCGGAGATCAGTACCGGTCCCTGCTGTATAGTGAGTGCAACAGCTTATTCGCGAGCGCTCAATTTGGGTGAGATCCATAGTCCGTAGACCGTAGACCGTAGTCCGTCGTGGTCAAGGTTGTAGATCCAGGTAAGCTGTCGCAGTAAAGTATTTTTATGGAACATGATAACGAGATTTGCGGTGGATAGAATGCAGGCCTATAGACTATAGTAAGGATTTGTTTTTAATTTTGGCTTTGCGCTTAGTCTTTTGTTTGTTAATAGCGCTATACCTTGATTTATATTTTGCCTCTACTTCTCTCAACGCAGGCCTATGCAATTATAAGGACGTGTGTTAAAGCAAATTGGTGTGTGTGTGTGTGTGTGTGTGTGTGTGTGTGGGGCGGGTGGCCAATGGAAGACTTTTTGAAAATTTCTGCTGAACCGAATCCAATCGCAAATCAGTAATTTTATGCTCGGAGATTGAGGCTTTGAAAATACAACGCAACTGTCATATGCTAAATGTGTCACTAGAATTTCAAACACTGAACTTTGGCGATTTCAGATGAAATGAGTGACAGCAGACCTTTCGTTAGCAACAGTCGCTATTTGGGTCAAATTTAGGCCCACGGGGTCTCTGTGCTTGGCGCCAGGGTCTCCGTGTCTTGTACCCGCATGGTGGGCGTATTTACGGTCTTTAACCTCACTCTGACCGAAATACCAACTCAAGGACCGCAGAAGACACGTGACAACTGCCGCTGGGAGTTTTAGCCTAAAAACATATATAATAATATATATATATATATATATATATATATATATATATATATATATATATATATATATATATATATATATATATATATGCGCGAAAAAGAATGTATTATAAGATGCCATTTATCACAGAGGCGATGTGTTGAAATCGTGGATTATAATTTATAATCAGTGGCTGTTGATTCGAAAATCTACGAATTTTATTTTACTTTATTATTTCTGAAGAAAAATTCTCATAAGTTTGCGTTTAAGTGCAAATTTTACGACCAGAACTCATATTAATAACTACGTCAGAGATCGAGTATGGAATCACGGGAATAAGCATTCTGCGCTGTCGGTGTTTTTTTTCGATGATTATTTTCGAGTATTTTAAAGAGAAATTCGTGTTTAATATTTCGCTTTGAGTTTGAATTTGGACGATAGACGGTCAGTCGAATGAAGCGAAAAAATTCTTTCGTTTCCTTTCAATTGCTTCGAATTCCCTTCAGTTGCCTTCTTTTCCTTTTTGTTTGTTTTTTTCGGTGAGGGGCGTATGCCATTTGGTTAATTTACGCCCCATAAATTCTCTGGTGCTCTGGGTTCGGTCCCAGAGGTCGACCCCACAAAGTCTGGAGTATCTGGGCCCCCTAATCGCTCAGGGACTGAGTGGGTGTCCCTCTGGGTGAACAGCTGATTTGTGCCCCAATGACTCAGTTGTCTCGAGAGTCTGTCGTGCTCAGAGGTAACTCGTTGTCCCCAGTTCGCAACTGAGAATCGGGAATTTTGTATGTGGGACATTTATGCGTACACATTTACAGATTTAACATTAATTTGGACTCGTTAGCGCCTTATGGTTACAGCCAGAGAACAAGGCGCTGCAGCCAGGGTGATTGCTGGTGTCACAAGACGTGATCACATTAGTGATTATATGACGTCTATTTTACACTGGCTGCCTTATCCTGAAGTTTCGGGTGCCACTCCATCTTTTTCAGAGCTACTCCATCCCCTTAGCTCTATCCCTGGTCGGCCATGTCTTGGTCCACAACCAATGGTCTTCTCAGTGTGCCCTTAATTTGAACTTCCATGTTCCTGAAGTGAGGTTTTGAATCAGTTGGCCCTATCCTTTGGAATGCTCTTGACGCCAGTATGCGTAGCAACTCCTAATTCTATGGCCCTCTTTTTGAAACGACTTAAAACTTATCTCTTTGTTAATATACAGTAATTTGCTGAACTTTCAGAAGAGGCGCTATACAAATATTTTGTTAAACATTACATAAATGGGAAGACGAGGAAACTAAAGGATCTTTTAAGCGTTGTTTTGAAATGATAGGGTTGGAAGTGACAACCTTCACTTGTCTATATCGGAGACTCTGGTTAATTGATTAAATTCCTCTAGCATTGTGATCCACCTTTGCGTGGGCAACCAATTCCAGCAAGCAAGTACATGGTAAAGAATGAGATAATTATGTGTACAATTTGACATTGCTTTAAGATGCTTTCATGAGATTTTTATCTACATTTTGATTTTTAATCAAACTAGTTTTTTTCTTTAAAAGAATGACATTGATTCTATGTGCTGTCATTCAACTGATCGGAGATGCTGCTAACAATAGTCTGATGATCCCAGTTTCATGGTTATAACCATTTTACCCAATATTAACAAATTACATTAAATGATTTCTGACATTACTTTATTACCGTCCCCTCTTTGGCCAACATCAGAGTGGTCATTTGTAAACCGAGCCATGAGTGACAAGATCATTATTATTTGACCTTTGAGCTATCATAAACTGGCTTGATGTCCTAGGCATTGCAATTGGTGGCACTACAGAAGTTCATTGGATTGATTGTTTGATTCATTCATTCATTATCATAATGATGTTATAGAGGTTTTATTTTTGTCAAGCATTTTGAAGTTGCAGACTCAGTGCAGCATAATTATATATTATAATACAGTCAGTGCTCTGGGTGCTGGATAAAGTACTAGAAAATTAAACTCTGAAGGTTTGGTCAGGACATCACCTTATGCCCTTGACTTCTCTGAGAGCAGCTGGTTCATCTGTCGCAGTTTCTAGTTTAAGATTATTTTCAAATTTGGATTTTGGAACTTCTTTAGGATATTATGATTGAGTTAAGTTTTAAAGAGATTGTTGAATTTTTCTGATTGTGCATGAATTGTGCATTGCTGAACTACAGTCAGATCTTGTTAGTTTGTTATTAAAGAGATTGTCCAAATCCCATGACATTTGGCCGAGCTCTGAATGTTAGAAATAGTTTTCAGTTATGTTGTCTGTGACTGGTAATGTGTGGAGTGACTCTAAGTTATTTATAGTCTGAGTTTTTCTTCTCTTTTGTCATTTATTTATTTATTCTTTATGGCTAAATCTTGAAATTCAATGTCAACCCCAAGCATTGATTTCTATGTGGTGAATGGCTGCCAGTATTAAATCTCTCTACAGATCTTGATGTTGAATTACTTGTGTGTGTTATGCCTGAGTGGGTTCTGTTAGTTTCATTGCTTTGACTCCTGTATGGAGTGCATTGCCATTCTAATATTAAACAGGCCATGAAAAGAAAAACCTGTGTGAATACAATGCAGAAAGGAGTTTGTGATGCAATTGACCTGAACAGCAATGCAAGTGGACATTTTTAAGCATTGGTCATTACATTGTATATCAACTGTAAATTCTGCTCTATATTAGTGACAATCTGACCAGTTATTCTGTTCCATTGTGTATGGTCCTTCACAAGTACAAAAGTGTGTGTGTGTGTGTGTTGTGTGTGTGTGTGTGATCAACATTCAGCCATTTATAGAACACCAGAGCATTTGAGTTTTGTTGTAATTGGACAGTGTAAACATGATTGTAATTGTAAGATTTTGAGTTACTGGTAATCAAATTTTATTATTGACAGAGCTAATTAACTAAATTCTTACTTTATGTAAAGGAAAACCATGCTTTGTTCTTCTTCTTCTTCTTCTTCTTCTTCTTCTTCTTCTTATTATTATTATTATTATTATTATTATTATTATTATTGTAGAATATTGAGATGATTCTTGGTGAAGATTGTGAAGATTGTTGACAGAGAAGATGAAAGCAACTTACTGGTTGGTGTGATTTTCTTTAACAATGGATAGACGATTAACTTGCTGATGTCTTCTGTAGCAGTCTTTGAAGCCTTTGGAGTCTATAACCGGATCAAAGTCCTCATTCAGTTGATGCATAATTGATGTCTTTAGTTCTGCATTTTGTCTGCCTTTGTTCATCCTTTGTTTGACTGTAATTTCGGTTTATTTGAGAACCTGAAAGAGTATTCTCTCTGGCTTTGTTTGGTAATAATATGCACTGAATTCAATTCCTAATGCATTTCTTGTAAAAAGTTCTGACAACCAACAAGCCAGACATCTTTTAAATTTTTTCCTGTGGATATTCGGTTGGCTAGAAGGTTTGTCTTCTCTCTTGCAGGAACCCTTAAGATGTTGAGCTAGTTGCACAGAAATAGGATCCAATACGATGACCACAACGGCCACAAAGTACCAGAATTCCGTAGAGAGGGAACAACTGATTGCTATGTTACATGATACTGTCAAGCAGGTTATGCTACTGCCAATGTCATTTCTTTTTCTGTTTTCAAAATAATTGATTTACAAAATAGAATGCAGTGTTTGGAAATTGATTATAACTCATTTTAATTTTCTACATTTTCAGTAAACTTTGTTTTAGTTCTTTTCTATTTGACCGTACATTTTAATCTTCTTCTATAAGTCAATACATCACCCAATCAGTTTATTAGTAGCAATACAAAAACCTATACTGTTGCAGCTCAGTATCTAATGAATAGTTATAAATCATGTGTCGATGAGTATGAATTTTTAGTGAGTAAGTAAGTGTGCCTTGTTACCCTTGTATGGGGGCATCTTTCTTGTGTGGAGGAATTTGAGTTGCTGTGTGTAGCCATGCAAACACTTTAATGGAAGTGTCTTAAAGTAAGACTTCTGCCTAAGCCATTGTGTAGCAACCCTGGACTAGCCTTGCCTGGCCTTTGGTTGTCATGTGAACATCAATTGATGCCCTTTTCATTTGCATTCATGTCACCATTTAAATGAACATAACAGAATATTATGGTTTGTGTTTCATGCATTCAGTGTCAAATTCGATTTGGCGGTAAAAAGGAACTTGCAACCGAAATTGACAAAAGGTAGAGATACCTGAAACTGTATTTCGAGGTTCTGTCTGTTATTTCCCATTTTCAAAGTTTGAATTATTGTTGCACTGTTTTTGACACCTGAAGAGTGCATTGTTTACCTGTATCTTGTGGTTTTTTGCGCGTTTCTGTATGTTCGATTTTATCGTTTTCAGGAAATCTGTTTTTTGTGTCAACAGAGTGAGTGTCCTTTGCGTCGCCTGGGAGAGGGTTTTTCAACATGGACTGAGGAACAGTGCACATGGCAAGACGGTTTCAACGTTCAAGTACGACTGCGCTGCTCTTGGCTGCCATGCTGGCATAAATTATGCTATTGTATTATTTTCCGTTAGCAATGAAATCGTGTAAAGTTGTTAAAAGCACTGGTGTTAAAGTTATCCTGTTAACTGGTCAAGAAAAGACCGGTTAATTGATTGTTAGCGGCAGCATGGTGTCTTTCTCTTGATTAGCCTTGAAGTAGGCCTCCAACTCTAGTAACTCCTCACTCGCCAGCGTCTTGCGCTGCCTACGTCAAAGCGCTTTGATGTTGCTGATGCTCAAGTTAGCATAATTTATAGACCAAATTGAAATTACGGTTAACCGGTCAAGGTTAAAAGGACCGGTCTATGCTCTTAGGACCAGTTAACTGGGTTAACCGCTAACAACCTTAAATCATGCAAGAAATTTTAGCTTGTTTTTGTTGGTCTCCTTTTCTGACCATAAGGAATCAAAGTTAGATCGGATTGTAAGGTGTTCTGGTCGCATACTGTTGTTGCAGGCAGTTGACTCAGGTGACCGGTCTCAACAGAATCAAGGCCAATGCTGTCGAAGACTTGAAGAATCCTGAAACTGATTCTGGTATCTATTCAAAGTAGCTTTTTTTCATGTAGGTCAGAATGGCGGTTAATGTTTTGATCTGTCGATCTTTTTATTGCCTGTGAATGATGGGTGCCCACTTGCTATTCAAGGTGTTGCTGTTACACAGAACATGGGGGGGGGTCTAGACTGGGAAGTAAAACAACAGCCCTGGGCAGTGGCAGCAGTGCCATTGGCAGTACTATCCTTCGGCTCAGATGTTGATATTCTTGGGCAATGATGCCTATCTGGCCTGTTAAGCTGTAACTCAGCCACAGAGTGTGGTGGGATAATACAATGGTAGAGAAAAGAAGGAGACAAACTCTTTCTGTATTATGTATCTGCCTCTATGTGGTAAACGACTAGGGGATGCACTGATGACGACGATGACAGTGACAATGATGACGATGATGATGATGAATTGATGGTAGGTTTTGATGTCCAGATGTTGATCGTATTGACATGATGGACCTTAAGCTTTCCACTTAGATACAGATTGAATTTGTGTGATGGCTCCTGAGTGTTTGTGATTTGATTTAGAGTGATGCATTGTGTGTGTGTGTGTGTGTGTGTGTTTCTGGTATTTTGTGAAGGAGCATCTCAGTCGACATGAGCTGCAGCGGTATCTGTCTTTGAAGAACGTCACGACAGACTCAGGACGCGGTTTTGCATGGCTTAGGTCTGCACTGAACGAACATTCGCTCGAGAAATACACTCAGATGATGCTCAGCGCTCCAGATATCCTAAGGTCATGACGACTCTGTCTCTCTGTCTCTCTGTCTCTGTCTCTGTCTCTGTAGTTGTATGCTGTTGTCTATCTTGCTTCAGTAATGATGATAGAAAAGCTGGATTCTTTTAGATGCAAAAGAATATTTTCACTGTTTCTTAATTATCGTTATAATGGGGATGTAGGCATAGAGATAACTCTATGAAATAAGGACAAAGATACTTATTAGCATGTATAAATTACAAATTAATAGATGTCTTTGCACAAAGTAGTTAATATTTATCAACACTAAACACTTAATTTTTTACATAGTCCAGTGATTTTGTCATTGTTTCAAAGATGAACACAACCATTCGTAATGGGGATTGATTTCATATATTTCCATAGATTTCTCTCTATGAATTCACAACACGTCTTAAGTAATGTTTGTGTTTATAAATATAATTTGAGCAATTGCTCCATTATGCTGCTTAGCGTCATGAAGGTATTAAGCTGGTTAGACAGTTATTGCTCACTTGATTGTTCTAAAAGTTTTTGCTGTTGAGTTTTTAGTTTCCTAATTTTGTCACTTTCAGTCAGTTTTACGAAGATTGGGCTCTTATGCGGGACGAAGAAAAGTCATCTCTGTTACCAAACATGGCGGCTGGTCAGTATTATGCTAACATGTTCCATCCTTTTTAGCGTTCTATCCTCTTATTTGGTGTCTTAGTTTAAACCTGAAATATTGAAATTGACTGAAATGGAATTTATTTTGTGTTGCTTTGTCCTCCTCTTAAGGTCTCGGGAGCATTCTCTTTGCCATAAGCATTGACAGTCCGAGTCTTAACGTAGAACGATCAGCGACTGTGACTCCGTCGTTGTTGATCGGGACAACCAATACAACAAGACAACCAGATTTGCTTGACGACGATGTTGTCCTTATCCCTGCTGTAGTAAAGGCAACAACGCAAGGCAGGGAAATTCAAGATTCTTGTTTGTAGTTTGTGTGTTTATAAATAAGGAATCTTATTCTTAAAATCTGGTAATGACTTTGATTCTTCAAGGTTCACTTCTTCTGCTTCATATATCGTAATTTCAGTGTAAAGCAGGAACGGCCCTTGAATTTTCAACCTTTCAAATTTTTTCATTTTCATCTTTATTGATCAATTAGTGAGTTCTCTAATAGTGGCAGATTATTTTGTTTGGGGGAAGATGGTGTAAACGATTTAATCTTGATCAGGTGAAAACAGAAAGGAAAAGAAGCGAAAAAAGAAGCCAGCAAAGATCGTGACGTTTGACAGCGAAGACTTCAGCTCGTGCAGTGGATCGCCTGCGTCTTGTCTCGTGAGTCCACAGGAGAAGCCACTTGTGCCGGTCAACAATGTTGCAAAGACAAAACAAGCATCCATCCATGATTTGTTGCCAAGCAGATTACCTCCGGTTGAAACGGAACTGAAATCTACGGCGCAGAATCGAACACGTTCGAAGCCAACACAATTTCCCAGTCGACTGGCAGCGTCGATCGTTCACAGAGGTTTTCTTTTGACATTTTTGCGCGCCCGAATTCCGCAGAATCTCGGACCCAGTCTCGGCAAGAGGAGCGGGAAGCGGAATACGATGGCTGCGGACCGTATTCCACGGAGACAAACGGGTTTCTTTCGGACGGTTCGGAGCTGAAGGAGGTCTCTGCCGGCGACAGACAGCCGAGGCAAACCGCACACCTGGACAAAAAGTCCCACGTAGGAAATTCTGAAGGTTATGCAGAATTAAAGCACGAGCAAAGGTTCGCTTACTTGTCGGAGAAGAGGTTGTCGGACGCAAGCTTTCGTAGAAATGCCGCCGACGTTGACCGATCGTTGGGCTTGAATTCCGCTCTGAGCCGAAGATCGTACGATGATTTAAAGCGATCGCTGCCTCATTCTGACAGCGTGACGTCCAATACATCGCTGGTATCGTTGTGCTCAAGATCAAGCAACTTGTGAGTTACTTCAGTACGATGTAAAAGCCTTTATTTAAAATGTGTATTTCCTCCATGTTAGTATATAGGCAACTTTTCTATGAAATGAATGAAGTTGTTTCCAGTATCCTTAGAGATTAGAGAGCTGACCTCTTGGAACTGGGTCAGGCATGTCCAGATGGCCTTTTCATTATGCAGTACATTGCTGACCTGTGTGTGTTTAATAATTCCAAAATTCTGTTGAGGGGTTTCACCTAGTATCGTGTGAGTTCATGATTTGAGTTTTCTTGGTTGTGAAATTTGATTTTTTTTAAATGGGACAATCACGTTTCAATTTTGGTTGGTTGGGTTTCTAATCTCCGGTTTGGCTAATAGACGTTATGGTGAGAGTTGAAACTTTTTAGAAATGTCGAAAGTTAAGAATGTGTTATCTCTAAGTTGAGGAAATTGTTATATTATTATATGAGGAGATTTGAATGTAAGAGATTTTGAGTGTATCTGGATTGATAAATTATAAGGAATTTGTGGTTTAAAGAAGGCTGATTGATATATTTTATTTCTTCTTTTGTGATTGAAGCTATTTATGTTTCAGCATGACGTGTGAAGCGGATTCAAAGATTTCGCTGATGCCGTTAAATGCAGAGGGAAAGCCGATTGACTTTGATGAGATGAATGCTGCTAGTGTTGATGGAGACACTTCAGAATCTTATGGGTCCTGTGAGTATCCGTTGTTTCATTCAAAGACTTTAGTATTTGGTCGTTTGTTCTTTTACATTTGCAGACTCGGAAACATGGATCCAATATATTCAACAGAAGTTGTCTCTAAATAGTTTCAGTGTACTGTGCTATATAAATTGTGTTGTTACTATAATTATTATTATTATTATTATTATTATTATATGGGTATAATGTGGCTTGATAAAAGTATTTAACCAGTGATTAGACTTTCACCTGTATAAAAGCAGCACCCTTATGCTCTGTGATTTTGCATGTTGCTTACTCTGTCTTACTCACTTACTTATCTGGTTAAGATATTTAGTAATGCTTGTAAATTGAGTATTGGACAGCAAAAGGTGTAACATTAGTTTAATGGTCTTGCATTAATGATGCTTTAGAAAGAAAGAGCTACTGTCCCATTACAAACAGCTGCTTAACAGCAACATTTATTAACGGTACTATGTACAGATTAAAGCAACACTTTTCTTCCTGTATTGCCATGTGCATGTTTATGGCACTGTATTTAGCCGTTGCATCCTGTAGGGCCTTCATAACGTATTGTTTATGTGGATTGACGATGTCAAAAGGGTTAATGAGGTTCTTGGGATCAGTTGAAAGTCACTTAGAGATAAATTATGGTTGAGAGATCACATTCATGAGTGATAGACCAGAGATAGAAATTCAGTGAATCAGTTGAATTTTGTCTGGTTTCCATTGGCATTGGGATGGTTTTGAAATTCAGTTTCCTTTGGAATCAGAACTGTTGCCGCAGTGGATTTGTGCCACAGAATTTAAGGGATTTTTAGAGGAAATTGTTGAAATTGCAGATGATTCACATGAGATGCCTTATGGTGACATAGTCCTGAAGGCAACTCATGCTGTTGGTGAGGCAGAAAAAGCTCTCAGCAACAGGTGAGTACGTCAGGAGATATTCTTGATGCTGCTTTGTATAGTACAGTCAAACCTAACTAAAGCACATTGCTTCAGACCATCTGCCCTGATTGTACTTACCTACAAGAGTTGCATTGAAATTCTATAAATCAAATTGTAATTGGTCAACATTTTTGACAGACTGTGCGCTTATTGTATATTCTCTTGCATTGAGGCTGTGTATACATTGTGTAATGTGTATACATCCTTTGTCATTGAGTTTTGAGACTGGTTAATGTTGTTTTTTCTTAAGAGATGTGTAAGTTGTTTTTGTTCCTAATTGTTATTTGTGTTCCTCTTTGATCCTTCAGCATGTGGTGTGTGTGTGTTTAGAAAAAGTGCTTGAAAAGAAATGGATTTGTAGGAATTAAGTTTCACAAGTGCTATATAAATTATGTCAATTACATTACTTTACATACGCATGCATGTGTTGTTTTCAATACTTTTAGTTTTCGGAGGCATTTGGACGTGCCTCACAGCAGTACATATGTTCAGGACTCTGCAAATTCCCTGGCAGACGGTCTTTCGTATGGTCAGTTGATTTCAGTTTTTCCTTGCTCTATTCTTTCAGCTTAACATTACAATCTAACCTGGTTAATGTGACAAGCGAGGTTCTCTTTGGATTGATGTGATGCTGGGCAGAATTTGCATTAATAGAAGTTCAATGCATGAAACACTAATGGTTGCAGATACATTAAGAGAAGCATTTCATTAGACTAACTAAAGGACTTCTATAGTGCCATTTTAATAATGCATTTGGCATATGTTGATTGTCTCTGCAGAGTATAATTGTGATTGACATTGTCAGATCCAATGCAGGTGGGTTTAAGTGGGTTTTCACCTGGAACCTTTTTCGATTGACAACACCAGGCATTGTGTGGCCATTTTCATTTAAGAGTGCATTTGTTATTGCATTGTTTTGGCCTCTGTTGAATGTCTTTTGATTTTATGCACTTGTCTGTGTTTGACAATTTAGAGGATTTGAAACAGGCATTGGTGATGATGATGGTACGCAAGGATGATGCTGAAGATCAGAACCGGTAATTAACTATTATTACTTATTATTATTATTATTATTATTATTATTATTATTATTATTATTATTATTATTATTAAAAAAATTGAGCTAAAATAATTTTTTTTAAATTTTAGCATTTCTGTAACAATGAAATTTATATATTTATTATGCTTCCCTTTGGTTACAAATGTTGTAATAGTTAAATCCATCAAATTAATTTCAAACTCTTTTTGTTTTGCCAAAGTATTTGTGTTTTATCTTTGTCTTTGCATTTATATTTACAGGTGCATGAGGCTGTCAGTTCATTCATTGTGAATTGACTTAGATGTATATAGGCTGTGGAGTGACAGATTAGTGTGTTCCAATGATCTAGATTTCTTCTGAGAATTTTGAATATGAATAAACAGACCTTTTACAGTGAACAAATATCGGTGCTGCTCTCTTTTCACTATTACTTTACTATTACTTTACATTACTATTACTACTACTTTACTATTACTTTACACTATAATATTTCTTTTATGAATGTTGTCCCGTTCACATGCCCGTGAACTAATATCTTGATTTCCTTCTGTCGGTCTTGGTTATTGCAGATATTTTACCGGTCCCTTGTTAACTCTGTTAATAGGGTTTACTCTGTCTCATTCAAAGTACTTAATAGATTGAATCACAGTCAGCAACATCATCATCATCACCACTCAGACTTGAATAGCATTTGTAGATACTTAGCTACGTATGGTGTGACAGTTGTGTGACGTTATGAGCAGTGGGTGTTATCGAATGTCAGTGTATTTTAGGTAGTAGACGCTATGTCGACGTGAAGGTCTGTGTAATGACTCCAGGGCTTAATGGTTGTGGTGTCGCTGGGTTGTTTTACGGCAGACGCTTGTATTTTGAGTTTATTTTGATTTGTTTTGCAGACGCCTGCAGGTGGCGCTAGAGGCCGAGAAGCAGACGGTCTCTTCTCTTCGCAAGGAAATCGAAGACAAGCACTCTGTGGAACTCCAACGACAGGAGAAGAACGCAGAAAGGAACCGGGTGCTGATGAGGCACGGACGGAACGGTCTTGTTGCTTCTTAGAATGTTTTTCACGTCTTCATGTTATTTAGTTGCCTTGTGAAAGTTGTATATTTTCACTTCTTCTGTACAACACAGAGAAGGTTGTGCATTGGGAACTTGAAGGCACAGAATTCCAGATGTTCATAGTGCATGCCCGTTGCCATGGAGATTTTGTTTTGATATAAAAAGATCTGTTGTATTTCTCTCTTTCTTAAGTGTTGATTAGTCTCCAGAATTATTGTTAGGTCTTAATAGGTTTGTCTTGGTCAGCACAATGGTGATTTTCAATGATTATACTTTTAGGGAAAATGAATTGCTAAAGAATCAGCTGAAGAAATATGTTGGTGCTGTTCAGTTGTTGAGACAGGGAGCCAGTGTAGATGGTGAAGGCAAGTACAGTAGATTCCATATAACATCATTTTAGGAACGCATTTTGGGGTCATAAATTAAATGTAATTAATTAGGCTGGGATTTGAAGACTACTGGGCTATATGAATGGAATCGTAGATATAGTGAAAGGGGCGTCATCTTATGCTCAGATGTAGAGTTGTAGAGATGGGAAGAACAGAGGCTGAGTTTTAGTTGAAGTTATGTTGAGTTGTGGTGAATTTATGTGGTCAGTGGGAGATGAGAGGTTGAGGTGCTGGGGAGGTGTTTAACAATCATATTAAGGAGCTGTTAAAAGTGTATATTCAACGTGCAATTGATACATAGAAATTGTACATTCGTATTAGACATTCTTGATGAATGGGGACATCAATTTTCTCTTCAGTATATTTAAATTCTTACTAAACAAAAGACTTCTTTTATTCCAAATGGTTGTTCCTGTATTTGTGAAGCAGAATTTTGATGGCTTCAGTTGTTTTCTCTGGTCTTAATTTGCAGCATTTTCTGGGATAAGCGTTGAGTCTTTGCAGCCCGTTATACCGCCTCCTCGGTCATCCATCGATTACAGTTTCGAAGCGTCAGAATATGAAAAAAAGTTGATCCAAGTATAACCACTCTCCATCGATAGATTTACATTCTAAAGAGTTTTCATAAATTTGCTGAAGAATTGACAGCATTTTATAAATTCTTAATTTATTTATCTGTAACGTTGTGCTTCTGTTTCTGCGGGTTTAAAAAAAATCTTTGGTAGTGATGGTAGGCGACCTATGTTCGTCGTATGTGAGCCAGTCTTTGTGATTTGCGTCTGTAGGTGGCAGAAATGCACGGAGAACTAATGGAATTCAACGAGGCTCTTCAGAAGCAGCTTCTGGCTCGTGAGGTCCAGTTGAAACGAGTGACATCGGAGCTAATCAGCCTCAGGGGACCAGTGTGTACATTGGCCTTCAACTGGCCGCCATTTTGTTTGTTCTATTCTTAGCTTCTGTTCACCCACCTAAAATAGATTGAGGTGGAATTTTTAGACTATTGTCTAGGATGCTGTCCTTGCCTTGGAAAACCTCAGGGGCTTTATCAATGCCTGTCCTACTTAGATTTTGATATTATCATTATATGGTGTATCAAAGTGTAGAGATTTCATTCATTCTGTAATAATTTTTTATAATGATGGTATCCATCATCAGTCAGGTTTATTTAACAATGCCTTTATTTGGCATTATTAATCCCTTTACTGGCAATTTATTTGTAACGTAATGTAAATTGGACACATATGAGTCTTGGATGTAAAGGGGTTAATAAAAATTAAGTCTTTGACCTATCATGTCATGCAGTTAACAGATTTTGTTTCTTAAAAGTCAAGTTGCCTTAAACAAATAAGACTGTTGTTTGTATCTGATCATTGACCATCAATCAATCAATCAATCAGTTTATGAAATGCTGGAG
Source organism: Metaphire vulgaris (assembly GCA_018105865.1). NCBI lineage: Eukaryota > Metazoa > Annelida > Clitellata > Crassiclitellata > Megascolecidae > Metaphire > Metaphire vulgaris. The sequence continues at coordinate 572,131 of CM030859.1, read as the reverse complement.
AGAGACCTTATATTTGACTTGTCTTGCTCTTGTCTTGCTCAGCTGCCGAGTGAAATTGCTCCTCAGGAGGTCGAAGTAAATGTCAGTTCTGCCACAGCTGCTGACAAGTAAGCGTTGTCCAGCGTTCAACTTTTAATCTCCTTTTGGGTCTTGTTGTTATTCAGAAATTGATTTAACTTCTGGAATTTCTTTTCATGTGCTGTGTTTTTGATTGCTTTGCAAACAGGCAAAGCTGTGCGGGACATTCCTGTGCAGAGTTGGTTATTTGAATTTTGGCAAATAATAATAGTTAACAGATGTTTGATCTTTGAACATGTACGGAGGATGAAAGTTTTGTTGAAACAGAATTTGTTTTTTGCTCTTGTCTGCATCTGCAGACAAGAACAAGAAGGTTATGTGTTTAACATCTTTGCTATAAAAGCAGAAAATTCTCTGAAATTTATGCATTTTTGTTATTTGAAAAGTTTTAAGTGGTGAAAATTTTTGCAGTTTTTCTATTAGTTTATATTCAGCTGATTATAGTGTTTATCGTAAATTCATAGACGAATGCTTATTAGATACTCTGGTGATGGCGTTGAGTACAGCTGCAGTAATGACATTATGAGCTTTTGCATTAGCCGCTGGGAATCACAATTAATTGAAATTCATTTAAATGAAAGTGTTTCATTTTCATGAGTTTTTTTTGTTCAGCTTTCCGGCGGCAGCATCGGCTCCAGCGCTTGTCAACATCTGGATTCCCTCGGCATTCCTGAAGGGATCGTCAACCGATGCCTATCATGTCTATCAGGTTTACTGCCACTTCTGTAATGTTATGCAATGGGAATTACATGTATATAGCACCTGTAATGTAATGTATTAAGAGACCGACTTATATTGGATCTTTTATTTCTACTCAGAGGCACTATGCTTATAGACAGAGAGGCACTTTCCTTCATAACCAGATTATGAACTAAATTTAGCAAACAGGATAAGTTAAATTTTTCATTTGACTGTTTTCTAGTGTACTGGATTGGTATTGAGGTTATATGTTTAACATCTTTTAACCCCTTAACTGGGTGCCCCGATTAACGCTCGTCCATTTTACATTGAGTTATAAATAGTTGCCCAGTTAAGGGGTTAAAAGTGTATTGTTATTGGTCATTTAATCAGCGTGACAGAAGGCTAAATGTACTGGTGACTGCTATATAGCTCTTATGTTTTGCGTTGTTTTTCTTTAATCTTGAGTTTCTTTTGTGAAATTTCTAAAGGTCTACATACACATTCGAAATGAGGAGTGGAACATCTATCGTCGATATGCAGAATTCTTTGAGTTGCATTGCAAACTCAAAAAGAAATATCCGACCATTTCTCTTTTTGACTTTCCCCCAAAGAAAACATTTGGCAAGAAGGTGAGATTCTAGTCGGGGAGCTGGAAAAATCTGTTGGCGTTTGTGTTTTTACGATGGGAGTGGAGTGAATATTTTTGTAGATCTGATGCTGATTATTATGGTTTATTTCTTTTACATATGGGGGCTGTGTTTACTAGTGATGCATTTTACAGTGTTTGTCTACTGACCGGCTTTAAACATGGACCACTCGACTCGGAACTATATTCTTCTTGAACGATGAAGATAAAAAACGTGCTTATACTTGAATTAACTTTCAAATGAGTAATATTGTGGCTTAAGTTGTCAGCGAGCAAAATTTGCCAGAAGCATTTCTATCTTATTCTGTGTTTTTTCTATTCTGTGTTTTTTCTATTCTGTGTTTTTTCTTTGTAGGATCCAAAGATTGTTGAAGTTCGGAGGAAAAAACTGGAAACTTACCTACGCCACGTTATTCATCATCTGACAGAAAAGCTGCAGCAGTTGGCCGAGCGACCTTCAAGGCAGATCCTTACCTCCATCCTTCCGTTCTTTGGGTGAGCTGCTTCTCCTTCTCTTCTCAGAGTCTGGTGACTGGTGGCGCCTATTGTGAATGAATAGGGGGGTGTTTCAAAATGGCTGGCATTATCTTTCAGCAGTTTCAATCAATCGATCAATCGATCGATTGATCGATCAAATCAGTTTATTAGTACCAGAACAAAAGATCAATACTGTTGCAACTTTACAATCCAGCATCTAATGAATAGTTACAAAGACTAAGAGTTTCAATGAGTTGTGCATTTCTCAGATGCCAACGTTAGCACAGAGAAACTAAGTGGAGGGGCAGGAGTAGGGAACCATGTAGTAATTCTGCCATCCAGTATATTCAGGGTGGCACGAAAAAAACAGGACTATATTAAATGCCAAACCCAATGCGACTAGTCCGGTTTTTTTTACGCCACCCTGTACAGTAGTACATTTCTGATCTGTTGAATTGTGACCGATATCGCGGGTGGCCGCTGCTCTTTTGGAACGAATATGTCGTGTCTTTTGTAGCGAAGACGCGAAACCCGAGAAGACGAGACAGCGAACGAGACGCTCGTCCGAGCGCTCCTCGCACCCATCGACACTTCGTCCGTCGTCTTCGTCGGAGGCGCTGAATTACGGCGCCAGTCGAGGTGGTCTGCACCAGTACATGGGCCTCTGATTCTGCACTCTGCACTGAAATCTGATTTTCATCTGCACTTCTTTGCGTCTTCTGAAGTCTGCCGCCGTTTTCCAAGGAAAAAGTTCTGGTTTTGCTGAGTCTGGAGTAGTTCACTGAACGATGTTGCCGCAGTGCGGAGTGCTAATTCGTCGGCGCTCGCTTTTCCCCGTGCAACTGTTAGGGTTCTCTTGTTTAGGAGGTGATTGCGGGAAGCGGTCATCAGTGCTTCAGGCTTGACTTGTCATCCAGCAAACCAGTTTTATGATATAAAGAGAATTATTTCTTAATTATAGTAACTAAGATCACATTATTATGTTGACCTGAAAGAAATCTGCTTGTTTTCCTAAGTTCAGTGAATGAGAGGATGCGTTTTGAAAATCATTTGAATCGCTTAAAATTTTAATGACTTTTTCACTAGGATTTCTATCATTCTGCCTTTTTCTTATCTGAATATCACACACTTAACCATTTGACCACATTTAATCATATTTATCATTGTCATCGTCATTATAATTTTCATCATCATGGTTTGCAAAAGCATTTAAAACTGCATTTTATATAAATATATTCTTTGTTACTTTACTTGTTACTGTCGATCACTTTAATGCATTACTTTGTGTGTATTCTGAATTGGAATTTAAAAGTCATGTGTTAGAAAAATCTTAATCTCTGTTTAGTTGATGTGTTAAGATGAGACTCTTTTCAACATTTTCATCCGGTTATGAAAAAAATCAACGTTATTTCTAATTCTTTGCTTCTTTTCAGCAGACGATTGTAATTGTGCTTGTACTTCTTCTTCGACTAGACACACCGGCCGCAGCTTTTAGCAATCAATCAATCAATCAATCAATCAGTAGACTTCTATGGAGCCACTATCATGATTCCTGGGCATCATATCATAATATCACAAAATACTGCACAGACTTCATAAAATATCTTGGATGTTTAATGTTGGATGAGCGGCATAAACGTTGGATCTCTAATGGATGGGTGTGTTGACTTCGAACAGTGGGGGATAGACCCACTTCCCCCATTTCCTAATCGAACATTGAATTTCCTAACTCAGTCCAATTAAGGGCAAACGAATAAACTGACTTTAAAATAGCACTAAGGATGCAGAGTTTAAATTTTTCTAAAGATCAGTCCTTTAGAGATTTTATACCATCAAGGGGAGAGTCGCCCGACTCGCCCACAACACCTGTGTGGGTTAAACTCCCGCCCCCCCATCCCACCATTAATTTAACTCTGCGCTGCGGCTAATCGACTTCTGTGGGGTAGAAAAATTACCAGATTAAGTTGTCTCTGGCGGAATGACAAATCAATGACTAGTCTCTGGACCTTTGAAGAAGAACTGCATTTGTAAAATATTTTCCCCTTCAAAACAGCGATAGATTCTTATTGACCTCTCTATCCTAACTTCTGATTATGGAAATGTGCCTATTTATGGGGGAATTTGTTTTTTAAAGTTCAATGTATGGGAGCTGCTGGCTTTGAGATTTCGCGCTGTTTTTAAGGCTTGGGTATAGTGTTGCATACAGGCCGGATAGAGGCAAATTCCATTAGCGTCGCCACGAGGGGGAGAAATGGGACAACTGCCCCCACCCCAACCTGCCCCAGACCACCTACCAGATTCGCGCAAATCCGGTGAAAAAGTTATTTATGGAGGGGATGGGAAGGTGGAAAAGGAATCTGACACGCCAGCCCCATTTAGCCTACTCCCGAACCAAAAATTCGCGTCCAAATGCCCTCCGCGTCCAAATGCTCACCGCGTCCAAATGCTCACCGCGTTCAAATGCACATATTTCGGAACCATTAGCGTCGCCACGAGGGCAAATGGGGAAACTCCCCCCACAACCTGCCCTAGACCACCTACCACATTCGCGCAAAGTCGGTGAGAAAGTTTTTGTGGAGGGGTGGGTAAGGAATCTGACACGCCAGCCAGCCTCCTTTTGCCCCCTCCCCCCAACCAACCAAAAACTCCTGGCGACGCCACTGGCAAATTCAGCCCCAAAGTTTTAGATCCCCACCGCGAAAAAAATCATCTCTATTTAATGCGATGAAAATTTTTCACCACTCCCCAGAAACCACACCCCGGCCTTCCGCCGAACTGCCATAAATCTCCCAATAGCAGAGGCGAGTATAATTTGCAACAGTTTATGGGTAGATAGGCCCTATATTGGGCGAATTTGAATATTCAGTGATAAGATGGGCTGTGGTGATTACAGTATATGAGCATGGCGGAGGAAGGGTGACAATTGCTTATCAATTGATTAGGCCTACATTGTACTAATAGAGTCTTGAAATTCGCAACAACCTGTATGAATAATCCTTTTGAGTTAACAATTTTCGTTGTGTTACCCCAAGTTACGTCAGAATAGATAAGAACCAATTGGTTTCACAAGCTGGGTTTTGTGTTAGGTCTACACTGCATCCCATAATTATGCCTAGGCCTACCTTCAATAATAATAATAATAATAATAATAATAATAATAATAATAATAATAATAATAATAATAATAATAATAATAATAATAATAATAATAATAATAATAATAATAATAATAATAATAATAATAATAATAATAATAATAATAATAATAATAATAATAATAATGTGATTTAAAGTGGTTTACGAGGCTAAGTAAGCTTGTATGAAAACCACCTTTTAATACTTGGCCTAGGCCTAATCGCTTTTTGCCGATTAATAGAACACAAGAGACCGCTGTAAATAGCTGAACCGAAAACGAAATATAGAAACATTTGCAGCTGCAAAACACCAAAAACTCGCTTTTAGGCCTATATTTAGTGCATATGGAGAGAGAGAGAGAGAGAGAGAGAGAGAGAGAGAGAGAGAGAGAGAGAGAGAGAGAGAGAGAGAGAGAGAGGCTTATAGATACACCGCAGGACGAAAAAAGGTATGCCACATTCGCCAACGGTCAATCGATTTCTTGCTACTCCTCGCTATTTATCGGCACTGGATCTTGAAACACAAAATCAATAATAGAATCAATCAATTGTCAATCACTTGTTGACTCAACACCTTAGCCGCAATCAACGTGCGTTGGGTTGTTGTGGCTTCATCCGTTGCGAATGAAGACAACATTGATTGATGCCGTCAAATCCCCAGAACAGTTCTGACTGACCTTTGAATAAAAATACAATATTCCGGGATTACTGTTGAGCGTCATGGGCTGGGAGTATGCTCAAATGGGTTCCGTCGGACGGTGCTGCCGCTGGAGAATTTCATGTCGAACCAAAGTGTGAATGAATTTTTGCGGATCGGTCGCTGTTTTTCGAGTGAAAGTGAAGAACGGACGGTGCTCTTTTTTTCTGAGGCCACCGTGTAGTCGTTAGGAGATCATCTTGAAGGGTTGATGAAACTGACGAAATGTCGAAGAAAACGTTTCCCAACGAAACATGGACGAAGCGCATTCACCTTTGACGGCGCAACTCCCGAGGAGGAGGAGCAGAAACAGGAGGAAGAGGAGGAGAAGGAGGAGGAGGAGGAGGAGGAGGGACAGGAGCCCGAGGATGGAGGGGAGAGGAGCTCCTCTCTCTCTCTCTACTCTCTCTCTCTCTCTCTCTCTCTCTATCTCTCTCTGTCTCTCTATCTCTCTATCAATCTCTATCTATCTATATCTATCTATATCTTTCTATCTATCTCTGCCGCTTTCTATCTCTATCTTGCGCATCGTTCATATCTCCTATAGCTCAGCGCAAGTTCTACAGAACCAGTCTCGAAGTAAATTCAGACGAAGAGGCACACGCTGGCGATATTCGGTTCGGTGTTTTAGAGATCAGGAAGAGAGAGAGAGGAGAGGGAGAGGGAGAGCGAGACAGAGAGACAGAGAGACAGAAAAAAGAAACCTATCGCATGTTTAGTGCAACAGGGCTGTTGCACACGGCGACGGCGGCAACAAAGGCAACAGCGGATGCAACGGAGAAATTGAATGCCATTCGACGATTGAGAAATAGCTGCGGCGTCTCCTTCCATTGGCGTCGGCGACTTAGATTAAAAAGTTACGGACCGAAATTATTCACGTGCAGCTCTGCATTCAGGTAAATATAACGAATGGTATTCAGTTGCACCGCATCTGTTTGGTGCGTATGCAACCTCCTGACAGAACTGTTTACACAATGGCAGAACACTCTCCTATGCACAGGTGGCTGTGCAATATGATGATGATGATGACGACGACGACGATGATGATGATGATGATGATGATGATGATGGCAGTGGTGGCGATGATGATGATGATGATGATGATGATGATGATGATGATGACGACGATGATGATGGTAGTGGTGGTGGTGATGATGATGACGACGATGATGATAACGATGATGATGATGGCAGTGGTGGTGGTGATGATGATGATGATGATGATGATGATGATGATGATGATGACGACGACGATGATGATGGTAGTGGTGGTGATGATGATGCAAACGTACTGTTATAGTGTTTTGCGTAAAATTGGGTTTTAGTGTTTACTCCGTCGAAAGGTTTCTGACAGCGCTCGTCAATAACATTGTGTTTTTGTAGGTAGGGCTCCTGCAGGGGCCGAATTTTCGGTGTTTTGTAGGCCTGGCGCTGACGTCATCACGCCAATGATTAACGCCAGAGGTCAGCAGAGGTCACTTTCTCTCTCTCTCTCTCTCTCTCTCTCTCTCTCTCTCTCTCTCTCTGTGTGTGTGTGTGTGTGTGTGTGTGTGTGTGATCGGTGCATAAGAAGTTATTTACGTCGGTTAAAGCTTTGCCCGTTTGCTTTGCGAGTTATGCTTTCCAGCTCTGTCTGACATTTGAAGATCCGCTGCTGCTGCTGCTGCTGCAAAATAGACCGAGTCTCGAGCAGTCGGGGCCGTTAGGCCTATAGGAGGCCTATATGCCACTGGAAAACCAAAAGCCTAATTGGAAATTCGATTCTTTGCTACTGACAACGAGGAGCCTGTAAGGTGGCGCCAAAGCCTAGCCTCTGGCTACGATGGAAAGACTTTTACATGACGCGAACACAGCAGTTGACTGACAGACAAAGGCGTTATTGCGGTATTGATATGTACTGCATAGGAGTTGGGGTAGTATTAGGCTACTAATCTCTGGGAAGACCATCGCTAGCGCCCTCATCGGACTCCCCTCGCAGCCAATAGATGAGGCGACCAACCTGAACACTTACAGATTTATTAATGAAGACAGTAATGGGTACGAGTGTGAATGATTGCAAAATAAACCTCAGTAGGCTACTACAGGATACTAGATTTGGATGAAAGTAACAGTGGTTCTCAAACAGTGGTTCTCACACAGTATTATTATTATTATTATTATTATTATTATTATTAGAACCTGCTGAACCACTTTTAAACCTTAACTTAAATCATATTATTATTATTATTATTATTATTATTATTATTATTATTATTATTATTATTATTATTATTATTATTATTATTATTATTATTATTATTATTATTATTATCACTAACCGCGCATGATCATTGTTCTAAAATCTTGCCTTGTCTTCAGTCATCCTCGCTATACGAGGGTAGACCGCATCATGAACAGTGGTTTTGGCCAGAATTTCCGGAAGGGGGGTTTTTGGTTTTGGATTTGACCGTGACCAACTTTGCAACAAAAAACCTGACAAGCAAAAAAACGTTATCACCTCCAGTTTCTTAGCTGACAAGCAAAAAAATGTCCTCGCCTCTTACTTTAGCCTTTACAGTCTATAGCCAAGACGGGTTGACCCCCAAAGTCGCGTCAAAAATTAAAAATGCATGGAAACTCATTACAAATATTTTTTCGATGGCCAAGGGGGGTTTAACCACCAAACCCCCTTCGCTACGCCACTGATCATGAATGAGCTATCTCCATTGTTTTCTGTTGTCTGTCGTTCGGATCGCCATTTCCAGTCCATTGCATGATGTCAACCGTCCATCTAGTCCTGAGTTTGCCTTGTTTTCTGTTTCCATCGGTTGTGCCTTGTATCATTTCATTTCCCTTTTCAAACAGGTGTCTGCTTTCCTCGTGATGTAGCGCCGAATTACAACAGTTTTTCAAAATAGGATTACTTATTCCTGATTCGCTAATTCATGGGCTCAACGCAAATTCAAGTCCGCTTTCAATTATTATCCTAGAAACACCGCAATCATCAGGTAAATCACGTTTCGTGCACTTCTACGTTGATCCCCATCGATAAAGCGACCATAGGTCACACCGATCCATTATATTTCTTTAAGTTGATTTGATATGTTAGCACTTGTTTAACTTTGATTGGCAATGGAATATCATAACTGACAGATTGAATAGAATAAAATGGACTTGTTTGGGGGTAATAGGCGTCTCTCTCTCTCTCTCTCTCTCTCTCTCTCTCTCTCTCTCTCTCTCTCTCTCTATCTCGTGCTCGCTAAGTTCCTTGACCATTGTCATCGCCGCAGAGACTCTCTCTGCTCCACGAACTAAACAGCAGAAAACTTCAGTGCATGCTCCAGGGTTTTATTTTTAGGATTGTGAATTTGGGGGGGTGTCGGTCAAATACTGGGGTATTCGGAGGCTATTTAGGGTACATACCATTGTTAGATTAGGAAATTTGGGGGTGTCGACCTCAAATTGTGGGGGGTGTTGGTGGGTGTTAGGGGATTGTAAAAATATCCCTGGCATGCTCTTAGCTAGTCCCCCCGTTGTGGACATGCAGATTAAATGGACAGGGTATAATGGATTGTATTTAGGTTGCTTAATTGCACTGGACGTTTCCACAGGTGGTAAAGTGCGTGTGGTAATCTTTTAACTTAGCGTGATTTAAAGTGGCTTAGGAGGCATTACTGCAGCCTGTGTGTAAACCACTAGCATTTTCGTAAAACGTTAAAAACAGACGATCAATCTTCTTCAGTCTTCTTCGTAAGAGGTGTTGGTTTAGAGTCTTTAGAGTTGCGCTCTCAACACTGGCCTAGAGTTTTAGGGTAAAGACGTTGACATGTTGAGATTCGAAATGGCGGTATTTTGACACCGTTAGTAGTTTGTCTTGTGTGCGTTTGTATGCTCTAGTCGCGTTTTAAGATGTTTATGTTGGGTTTGGGGGACATTCCCCTTCCCTGGATTCGCCTATGATTTTACGGGTCGTATACGACAGTTTCAGATCGTACGTTCCTTTGGTGTTTGATGCACGTATGTGCGTGCGTGCGTGCATGCGTGTAGCCGGCCTTGGCATTTCTGCAGATTACTTCTTTCTGGCTTTGGAGATAAGAGCTCTGTAGGTGTAAATGTTATAGCCCACCTATGCATTGGTTATTGAATAACCACCTGTTCGCTCCTCCTCCTCCTCCTCCTTCTTGCATCTCATCCTCCTCCTCCTCCTCCTTGCGTCTTCTCCTCCTCCTCCTTGCATTAGTCCTTGCAGAGGTTTTTCTCGCGAAAGAAGCTTCTGTGTCTACGAATGCAGTTTTATAGTTGAAGAAAAAAATATAGAAGTGTCGAACGCTGAAGAGACTGCGACTGAATATGTCTCGAAACATTCAGACACTTTCGAACACTCTCTGCAGTTGCAAGACGAACTGTAGACCAAACAATCGCATCTTCATATCGGTTTATTTTATTCTGTTCATTTAAATTTTACAGTATTTACTGCATTGGATAATAATAATATCATTAACGTATTATTATTATTATTATTATTATTATTATTATTATTATTATTATTATTATTATTATTATTACCATTGCAACCGGGTGTCTTGATTTGTGGCAGAGATTATTTTTAATTTTTGAGGACGTGAATTATGAAGTTCGGGGGGAGGCAGAGGTGGCTTTTAAAGTCAGACCAATGATGGAAAGGGCTTCGATTGTTTCGTTATGGTAAATAAGTTGGTTAAACAAGCTAATGACAACATGAATTAGCGACCATGAATTTTTTTAGTTGGGAATTTTTTTTCACGGCCTAGATTACTTTTGGTTATATTCGGTGGTTAATGGTCTGACAATGCGTACGAGGCGCCTGTCGGCGTCGAAGACTATAGCTACAGAGTCTCTTGCGTGTTCTCTTTGGTGTGTAAATCTAAGCGTGTTATTCGGTGCTGTAAACAGTACACTCTTAGTAAACACGGACTTCACTGGAGTTGTTAACCCTTTCGTACCTGTGACATCCCTACCTCCTCCCCGCACTAACGTAGGTAAATTGAAATTTTCACTGAGAACACAACACACGTAGTTGTGAAGTTCGAAGAAATATTTTTAAAGTTCGAAAAGTTCAATAAAGTTAAAGGAAAAATAAAGTTCGGAAAAGTTCGTGAAAGTTCGAATTTCCAATTTAGTCCTCGTCCGATGACTCATTCCCAGAAGACCAATCGATGTATTCATCGACATAGCAGATATTTTCTATCTTATACTCCACTACTACAGTCGTAAGTTACAATGCACTTTGACAATCTTCTCAACTGTCTTACATGCGAGTCTGTTGCCTTTTTTGATTGCGTATTGTATAAATTCAAATGCTGACCAATTTCACTCACACAACGCGGCTAGTGTGACCTGGGTCTCTGGGATAGCGCTTTGACGGTGAAAATTCGAATTGAACTATAATTTGGTGCTTGAAATTCGATCTTTTACAGGAATAAATAAAATTGAATGGAGGATGGAATCTCCACACAGCGTATGCATAATATATCATTAATGCAATGGCAAACTAAGGGGGTTGTAGCGGTTGAGGCGCTAGAGAAGAAGAAGCGGGCAGTGAGATATGCTTGCGATATCGTTTGCGTTCGATGTAACAGTCTATGATACTATACTGATAGCTCATCATTGCGGTAGGCCTACAGCTATGAGCTTTAGAAGTTTAGAGCCTTATCAATAAAGCTTTAAAAAGTTCAAACAATAGCCTGATAAAGTTCAAAACCCTTGAACGTCACAGCTATGTTGAGCAGTGTTTATTCTAGGCCCTTTTGAGGAGACCCCCCAAGTTTGAAAATTCCCCTCAAAAAATTTCTATATGTTGCATTGGGGATGGAGAGGGAAAAACATAAGGATATAAGGATATGACCATATTCAGAAGAGCATTAGAGCATGTGGAGAAGATGTGATGACCTTTTTGCTCATTAAGGTTTTTGGGCAGACAAACCTCCCCCAAACATTTCAAACTCCCCCCTCCAATGTCAAGGTGGCTAGAATAAACACTAGCGTGTTGAGAACCATCTATTAGTACGTTAAATACCATTGCCGCGTTCTGGACTGCCATGCATTGGTATACAATTATACATAGCCCGTCGGTCCGAAGGGTCACGGAAAACAGCTATAGGTTTAGGAACCCTTCGGACCTAAGGGTCTGGCAGCGAAAGGGTTAATTAAGAGATGTTGTGATCATTCTACGTTTCGCTTCTCTCGTGTTTTTTCCTCAGAGAGAGAAACGCGATGACCAGGAGACAGAGGAGAGACAGACGATGTCTTCCATCGACCAGTGCCTTGATCTGCGGTCGATTCAGGAGCGCATCGAGGACTAGAGGGAGGGTCACCGCGGAAGGCAGTCTGTCGTCCGTCTTCCTCCTCTTCAGATTGCGCTGTGTCGTTGACCGAGCAACAGATGGATGGTAGTTCTTAGGATATTATTACTCATCGATGAATCATCGAATCGTTTGCTCGATTCCACCCACAGACAGCCTAGAACGGATCGGACCGGAAGCGGAGCAGAGTGAATCCAAGACGGGGACGAGGGCTGTGGCACTGTGGTCGGCGGTTGGTTGTACAACAGGGGGTGGGAGAGGAGGAGGAGGAGGAGGAGGAGGCATCGCCCTATCGACCAGATGCCCACCCGTAAGAACAGTTTTCGCTGGCTGCTGCCTCGTGCCCCGCAGCGTCGTCTCGTCTTCAAGAGCGGCGAATGCAACATCTCCCGCGTCAACATCAACAAGAGAGGCCGTCGCTATCTGGCCGACATCTTCACGACCCTCGTCGACATCAAATGGCGCTGGAATCTGTTGATCTTCGCCCTCGCCTTCACCCTCAGCTGGGTCATCTTCGCGTTCGTCTGGTGGCTCATCTGCTTCTCCCACGGAGACTTCGTCCAGCACGGGGAGGAGGAGGAGGACGAGGAGGAGTGGAAGCCGTGCGTGGCCGAAGTGAACGACTTCACGACGGCGCTGCTCTTCTCCATCGAGACCCAGCAGACGATCGGGTACGGAGTCCGGTTCATGACGCCGCACTGCCCCGTTGCCATCGTCGTCGTCATGTTCCAGTCGTGCTTCGGGATCATCATCCAGGCGCTGATGACCGGTCTCGTCTTCGCCAAACTCTCTCGGCCGAAGAAGAGAGCGCAGACGCTGATGTTCAGCCACAGCGCCGTCGTCTGCGAGCGCGACGGGCGCCTCTGCTTCCTCTTCCGAGTGGGCGACATGCGCAAGTCCCACATCGTCGAGGCCCATATCCGGGCGATCATGGTCGGCAAGAAGGTGACGCGCGAGGGCGAGGTCATCCCGCTGTACGAGCACGATCTTCGGCTGAGCGAGAACGACACCGAGGCCCGACTCTTCCTCGTCTGGCCGCTGATCGTCGAGCACCGCATCGGCGCCGACAGTCCGCTGTGGGACGTCTCCGCCGACGACCTCCATCGGAGACAGTTCGAGATCCTCGTCATCCTCGAAGGGATCGTCGAGTCGACGGGCATGACGACGCAGGCGCGGACCTCCTACCTTCCGAGCGAGATCCTCTGGGGTCATCGCTTCGAACGACTGGTCAGTTACCAGCGGGACAGCGGTCAGTATCTGATCGACTATTCCCGATTCAACTACACCACACCCGTCGAGACGTCTCCCTACAGCGCCAAGGAACGCAGCACCTTCTGTCGAAACAACAACGACGACGACGGCAGCGACGCAGACACCGTCTCCGCCGACGATTCGCCCGAGGGAGGAGGAGGAGGAGGAGGAGGGTCGGGGTCAAAGGTCGGGGGGACGGAGGAGGACGGCGTGGGCGAAAACTCGAGGTTCCTGTGTCCGGGTCAGGTGAGGGGAAGAGAGCCGTCGATCTCGATGATCGCTGCTGCGCGGACGAATGTCATGGAGAACGTCGCTTTGGCCGCCTTCGGATTAAAAGGCGAGTTTCCGTCGAATTCCGACTTCTCTCTGCCCATCACTTCCGGTATCTGCGACTTCAGCGACCGATAGAGGGCGCACGTCCCTCCCTCCCGCGCCACAAAAGACACCCGGTGAGGAGAAGAAGAGGTCGGCCGTGAGGAAGATCACGTCCTCCTCCTCCTCCTCCTCTTCCTCTTCCTGCTCCTCTTCCTCTTCGGCCGACACTACGACCTGTGTCACCTGTGACGGTGACAACGACCTCGGCAGCCGAACTCAGCGACACTTTCTCTGTCTCGGATTTCGAAGCGAAGGCGACTTGCAACCTCTCTTCGACGACAGACATTTGGACATTTATTTGGCGCCAGTGCAGGGGTACCGAATTATTCCTTCCGCTCAATCGATGATTCGTCGAGACGACATTATAGACAGAAAACGATCATTCGTGACGACGTACTTTATGGACGGCCCCTTCGCTGTCATAGGCTTAGATGTACTATCGGTGAATGCGTTGTCTGTGATGATTCTCTTTACTCAAAACCTCCAGGAAACCGAAACTGAAAGCTTCGATTATATTGATCTGATTGGCTGCTATGGGTGTTGTGGAATTTAGGCATCCCCCCAGAGCGTCTAAGGTAAAGGAAGAGTCAACGCCCAATTGAAAAAACGGGCTGGATTAATTGTGCTATTCTTAAGTTCTCTGACCTTCAAATCGTTTTAATCAATAATTTGACTGAATGGAAATTTCCTGCAATTATCTTCTGACCAGAAACACATGTCACAGGATCATTGGAAGTGAAACAATGCAGACACAGTCTTTTTAAATATAAAATATAGGAAATACTGGGTTGGAAAGATGAAGTGTTATAGAAAGATGCAAGGAACACTGGAAGGTAATGAAATAGAAATGTAGATATAGTATGTGTGTGTGTGTGTGTGTGTGTGTGAGAGAGAGAGAGAGAGAGAGAGAGAGAGAGTCGTGCATTGAGGCTTCAGTGGTGTTTGTGCAGTCAGAACTAGAAAGATGAAGATGCAGATGAAAGGTGGACATGGAGAGGAGGGTGTCGAGGCAGATGACGTAATAGTCTTCACACTCGAGTGACGTTCTCTATGACGATATGCTTCAGTGCTTCTTCATATGTCCTGCATTTTGCCTTTCACTCGATTCGATTGTTATTTAGAGGGATTCGCAAAACGCTCGATCGGCCGGAAATGGTTCACCTCTATCCAACCGGAGACGGGCAGAATATTAATGTGAGGAGGAGGAGGAATATGCAGACCCCCCAACCCCCAACCCCCAACCCCCAAATCCCAATCTCCACCGTCGACGACCCTCTGGAGGGAGTCGATAGCTCAATGTCGACCGTAGTTTCGGGCGGTTCCTTTGTAGCCGTGAGCACAGCAGTTGCTCCGAGAAGAAATGCCATTCGACAGAGGGTCAGGGAGACCGAACTCAAAACAATGCTGTTCTCTCTCTCTCTCTCTCTCTCTCTCTCTCTCTCTCTCTCTCTCTCTCTCTCTCTCGATCGGCGCTTCGCCAATTTGATGGACGACTCCTCCGCCGTGTTTTGATATCCACCGAGGAGGAGGAGGAGCGAGAGGAAAGGAGCGAATATTACGCGGGTCTTTCCATCTATCCAACCACCTGGAATGGCCTTCCACTTTCTCTGGACGTTTGGCGAATTCAGCGAAGAACGGTCTTCGATCAAACATTCATGAAATGTGGATTGTGAAATATCTTCTTCTTATTTTTTCATTTCATCTGTGGTATCTCTATACTCAGAGACGTCATTTCACTGTTTTTCGGGGGGGGGATACACTTTCGACCTGACAAGTTTGCGGAAAAGTTGACGACCTTTTTCTCTTTGCTTGTCAGTCATTTTTTACGATTAGTTACTTTACTTCAGATTACTCAACATCAAGCACTCCTTCTTTAGAGGCTGCTGACCTTGTTATTGCTTCTCAGTGTATTTTTACCTATTTAGCCAGCCAATTGGCATGTAAAAACTAAATAACACAAACATTGGCGAAACAAAAATTTTTCTCTAAAAATCAGGGGGGGGGCAAATGCCCCTCCCCTGCCCCTCCCAAATGACGTCCCTGTCTATACTCAATGTCTCTCCTCTCTCTCTCCAACATGCAATTCACG
The DNA here is from genome assembly GCA_018105865.1 of Metaphire vulgaris. Classification (NCBI taxonomy): domain Eukaryota; kingdom Metazoa; phylum Annelida; class Clitellata; order Crassiclitellata; family Megascolecidae; genus Metaphire; species Metaphire vulgaris. The sequence continues at coordinate 556,383 of CM030859.1, read as the reverse complement.
CGGAGATGGGGGTTCTATCCCTCTGGAGGGCCCGGTGGGGTGGAAATATTTCCGATGGGGCCGCCCCAACCGCCACTGTTTATTTTTCAAAAGTCCTATCGAAAGATTTTACGCCACACAATTTGCTGCAATTGAATTAGCGATGTCCACTGTCCTCCTCCTCTTCCTCTTCCTCCTCCTCCTTCTCCTCCTCCTCATTCACCGAGTCAATGCATTGAGTCATCCTTACTCATGCAGATGGAGTGTCTATCTTTAACACGAAATCAGTTTCACTTTCTGCAACTTCTGCCGACGTATCCGCGGATGTAACCCGGGTTTCCTTCGTTCCTCCTTCTTTCGACAGATGGCAGACTGCAGGGCTGCCGAGGACACCCCCCCCACATTCCACTCCAAATTATTATTGGAATCTCAAGGAAGATCTGCAGAGAAAAGAAAATAATAAATGCGTTGTATGTGAAGACTTTTTTCGTAGCCGCAACTGCTTCTAGACGGCGTTTTATTAAATGACACGGGCAACAAAAACGGTGCGGTCTCTGCTGTGGTTGGAGGGCTCAGGGAGAGAATTCCAGGTATTTGGCGGAACACCTTCGTCTTCTGATACCTGCAACAGGTGAGCGAATCAAACTAGGCCTATCACTGATCGCCTGTTTATTGATAATGAGTTATGCGAATGCATCAACTGTCCATCTGAATGTAGCAGATGCATTCATTAGCAGCTGGATAGTGGATCTACAGGAGCATAGCTGCAGGTCCGTCGAGAGGAAGGGACAGGGGGCACATCCCCAGGAGCCCGGCGATCTGTAGGGGGTCCGGGCGGGACCGCAAAATGTTAGCGCATGCAATAGGCCTACTATTTATTATTATGAACACGGTGAGGGCGATTGGGGAGCGGGGATCGAAGGCATTGTCCTGAAAAGTCTCTAACAAGCAAAAAACGGTCACCGCTTTTTCACACTTGACCTGTCAATTTATAAACTTACGAACTTTTTGAGGACAGATTTTCTTTAAAAAATATAAACGTTCAACCTTTTTAGTGGCCAGTGACTGCTCTGATCAGAGGCCAAGAAGTTCTCTCGGCGGTCCTGCGTGGCTGCTGTCGAGCAGTGGCGTCATTTCACACTTTTAATATTTTCATTTTCTTGGGGAGCACGCCCCCCAGCCCCCCCAAATGACGCCTCTGGTGTCGAGTACAGGCATTTCTCTTTATCCCCAATTTCGACGTTTCCCGTTTTCTACATCGTCTTCTTGTGAACGATCGTTTCGAATTGAAAGCGCTTGAAAATCTTTGCCCAGCACCATTGGGTGCGAACGTCTCACCTCTTAATTAGGTCGCTAGATTCTCAACACTCCCCACTTTTTGAGAAACCATCGGTGGTGTGTGAATTATAGGTCCCACCACCCGTGAAAGGGTGAATCAACAAGGGCCTTGACGAGTTTATGGTTCTTCAGTGTTGTATAGTAAAAAAGGCAGAGTATAAAGGTAACAGTTTCCATCATATCTAAGCTTATACTATATTTGAATCTCTGTATAGTTACTGTGCTGTTTAAACGCATTTAGTTTATATGACATGCCTGGCTTGGCGCCCTCCTCAATGACGACATTGACTCAGGGTTTAATTAATCTAGGCCGTTTCTGGTGCAATTTCGCCCCCCCGGAAATTTCAAATTTCCCCGAAAAATTTGGCATACCACATCAATTAACAGCAGCCCCTAGCTGACTCCCCCGGGCTTGACAGCCCCCTCCCCCGAAGTCCAGAGTCTAGATGAAACACTGCGTTGACTAAGAGATGATTTATTAATTACTATTATCGGCGATGTTCAAAAGCTGAGATGTTCAGCGAAGGAAAGCTAAGCAGTTTTATGGGAACTGTAGGGAAAATCCCAAACAGGCGGTCGCACATTTCAATTAAAGAACATTCTCATTAATCAAATTAACGTTTAACTGTACTTTTCAGCTTTTTAAGACTAAGAAACTCCAAAACTCGAACACACACATATCAGATCAACAAAGACAAACCTCTTTCGCAATTTCTAAGTTCAGTCAAATTCTTTGATATATAGTTTACTCATACATAAAACATCATATAGACTAGTAAGACTACTATAGTCATCATAACTGACTAACTGACTGACTGACTAACTGAATAGCATATTTTATTAGATTTTGGGAAACGCTGTCGATATTGTAACTACAGGATATTAAGAAATAATAATAATAATAATAATAATAATAATAATAATAATAATAATAATAATAATAATAATAATAATAATAATAATAATATGATTTTAAGTGGTTTAGGAGGATAAGTAAGACTGTGTAAAAACCACTGAAGCAACTCTCCGCGCGCACTCAATAGCCTAGTTTATCGAGATAGCCTTTGAATCCGTTTACTGTTTCAACTGTCACTCCCACCTCCGTTCAAACTGTTCCATTTGTCCACAACCCTTGCACTAAAATTATTGTTTCTTTCTTGGACCCATCCTCTGCTTAAACAGTTTGCATCTGTTGCCTCTTGCGCTGCTACGGTGTGTCAATGAAACATCATTGCAAAGCAATATTACCTCAATGTCAAGCATTTATTGTGCACTATAGCACTTTAGAAGATCTATGCGGATAGTTTTACTCGACGATGTCACAGTCAGAAGTCTTTTTTAGCAAATCTGAGAAGAATTAGCCTAAAGATCCGCAACACTTTAACTAAACAAAGCGGAAATCGAGAGTACACAAGGATACACAATTGAAGATCTGTAGTCCATATACTGGGGCCATTTAAGCTGGACGTTTTGAAGATACGTGGCGGACTCTAGTTCACTAGCCGCATGCTTACATTAGAGTGATTACAGACAGGGCCGTTTTATCCACTGGGCCTACGAACTTTTCAGGGACCTACGGAAGTCAGATGTGTATGGAAAACACGAAGGGAGTAAAATATATGACAGAAATTGCAGTCTTGCAGATAGAAATTTAATAACTCTTAACAGTGGCGGCTCCACCGGGGAGGCCAGGGGGGCCCGTGCCCCCCTATTGAGAGCCTGCCCCCCCAGTGGCTCCCCCAGTTGGGACCCTATACTTAATGCTTCATACATTAAACAACAAATGGTTGGCCCCCCATGATTAGAAGTTGCCCCCCAACGCCCCCCCACTTGCCAAATCCTAGAGCCGCCACTGACTCTTAACTCTAGCAGTCACAACTTACAAGCAGGATATGCCTAAAATCTATTAACATGAGCACTTGAGCAGTGTTACGATACGTAAACTTGTCGGCAACTCGGAGGTTTAAGTTGAGGAGGGCGGCCGAGGGCCTACGAAGATGCATGAGTGTCCAGGGCCTATGAAGACCTCAAAACGGCCCTCATTACAGACCATTCGTTTATTGCAGACATTTGGGTAACGATGAACTGTTATGCTTTGCAGGGACAGGAGAAAATATCGGAATTCGAATTTTGATAAATGCAAGCAGTTCAGTTTGCGTTTTCAAACGCTTTACCACAATGTCAACTGAAAACATTAGAACCCCCCTTCCCCCCAAATGATGGCGCGACTTTCTCTTGAAGAATTTCATTTTAAAAGCTCCGCTATCTGAAGGTGTGCGAGTGAATTCAGTTCCGGATGACGGAATAATAAATGGGTCTGTTAGAAACGTGTAGTTGTCCCGGGCAACAGTCTCTCATTCAGTTAATCCTTGGTGAATGATTAATAAACCCTTTCTATTTATTGACCAGTCCTGTTAAAACTATATTCGATTTACGGAGAATGCACAGTGCTCATGCTGTGAATAGGCCTCTATACCGTATTAAGAACTGTTCGGCGTTCCTGACTAACAAAGAGGAGAAGGACATTGACGTGGCACATGTAACCAAGAATAATGCCACGGCTATGAACTGCTTTGCTGAGTACGATGCTAATATTTCCAACAGGCTTTTTCAAGCACTAGTTTCTAGGCTTTGAAAGGCGTCTAAACGTATTTTGTTTTTTTTTTCAGAAAATGGGAATATTTTGACCGGAATCAATACAGTAAGTAAGATAGCCAAAGTGGTCACGTGACACTGAAAAGCATCTCTCTCTCTCTCTCTCTCTCTCTCTTCCTTCAAGCTGACAAACAGAGGATAATCAAGGGCTCTTATAAATTTTAATTGTAACCTAAGCTTCAATATCCTATTAGAATAATTGTGTAATTAATTTATTAATCTGTTAGAGTTTTAGAAAGAAGTTAAAGACGAACAGTTTGACAATTTACTGACAACAGCGAATTTCTACAGACAGATGAAAGCAAACCGCAGCTCAGATGAACTCGATTAAAAACGTCTACAGAACTAAAGACTCTGAAAAGTCACTAACAGCGCATACGAGATAAAGAAACAGAGAAAAGAGACGAAACAGTCAGCAGAATGCGAGCGTCGAGGATTCGAATCCGTCTAGAAGCACTTCCTGTGGACGATGGAAGGTCCGGACTCGTCGTACTCCTGTTTGCTGATCCACATCTGCTGGAAGGTGGACAGTGAGGCCAAGATGGACCCACCGATCCAGACGGAGTACTTGCGCTCAGGTGGAGCGATGATCTTGATCTTCATCGTACTGGGAGCCATGCTGGTGATCTCCTTCTGCATACGATCGGCGATACCCGGGAACATGGTCGTTCCGCCGGACATGACGGTGTTGGCGTACAGGTCTTTACGGATATCGACGTCGCATTTCATGATGCTGTTGAAGGTCGTCTCGTGGATACCGGCCGACTCCATACCCAAGAAGGCGGGCTGGAACATCGACTCCGGGCAACGGAAACGCTCGTTTCCGATGGTGATGACCTGACCGTCGGGCAGTTCGTAGCTCTTCTCGAGGGACGAGGATGAGGCGGCGGTGGCCATCTCCTGCTCGAAGTCGAGGGCGACGTAGCACAGTTTCTCCTTGATGTCACGGACGATTTCTCTTTCTGCCGTGGTGGTGAAGCTGTAGCCTCTCTCCGTCAGGATCTTCATCAGGTAATCGGTGAGATCTCTGCCGGCCAAGTCAAGACGGAGGATGGCGTGGGGGAGGGCGTAACCCTCGTAGATGGGGACGGTGTGGGTGACACCGTCGCCGGAGTCCAGCACGATGCCGGTGGTACGACCGGAGGCGTACAGGGACAGGACCGCCTGGATGGCGACGTACATGGCGGGGGAGTTGAAGGTCTCGAACATGATCTGGGTCATCTTTTCCCTGTTGGCTTTGGGGTTGAGGGGAGCCTCGGTGAGCAGGACCGGGTGCTCCTCTGGGGCGACGCGGAGCTCGTTGTAGAAGGTGTGATGCCAGATCTTCTCCATGTCGTCCCAGTTGGTGACGATGCCGTGTTCGATGGGGTACTTGAGGGTGAGAATGCCTCTCTTGCTCTGGGCCTCATCTCCCACGTAGCTGTCCTTCTGACCCATTCCGACCATCACACCCTTTTTGAAAAACAACGACAGCATTGCAACATCATCGTCATCGTCATCATCAATTCATCATCATAATATGGGCATTGAGTGGATTATATATACTGTAGTAAGTAAGGAATGCGTCATAAGATGCAATTAGAAAATTTAACAAATTGCGAAAGAAACTGATTTTATTTGTAGATGACAAGCGGTAACACCATTAAACTTTAATCCATTTAGTATAATTTTGTGGATGTTTTACAATTGGTCTTCTTGAAGAAGACCCTCATTTCTGGGGGATTTTGGCCTAGTAGAGATCATGGGCGTCCACAAAAATTTTCCCAGGGGGTTCGAAACGGGGTATTGTGACGAAAGAAATTTTAAAAATTTCCGGAGGGGGCAAAACAGGGTCATGTGAGGAAATAAGCAAACAGTACTGTGCAAGACTGTCAAGATATATTGGACTAATTGTAGGTTATTTAGCGCTACAAGAAAGTTCGCCGGTTTCTTATAAAAAATTCATATTTTAACTTAGTACTGTAGGTTAGTTTTTAAAAGTAATTTTACTTTTTTCATAACTCCACAATTTTTCCAGGGGGTGCAATTGCACCCCCTTTGTACCCCCTCCGGACTCTCATTGTAGAGATCGTCCGAATTTTGACTGAGTTTTCAGCTAATCGAAGGAAATGCAGATGTTTAAAATTGCGGTCTGCAGACTCGACGAAAGCAGAGAGGGTCAGTTGGGACAAAATGGGGAAGACTCAGAGGAGAGGGGGAGGAGGAAGTGGGTAAAACAAAGGAGTGACTGGGAGTGCATCTGTTTCAAATAAAGTGAACGACTGCTGCTCAAGTGTTTCAAGCTAATCGAGGAATGTCGAGGCTGTTTCTTTGTTAATAAGAAGGCGCTCGTTGCGGTAACAGCTAACGCTGTCTGGCTGCTGCTGCTGCTGCTGATGATGATGATGATGATTATTATCGGTTTTGGACAAAGACCGTTTCCAACAGGTGAATCTGAGTTCTGTTTCCGGTCCCTGAGTGGCTGCCTTTATTGCTGCGAGGGAAACCGGAAGAAAGGAGAGCAGACGAACGGAGGTGAGGAACATGGGAAGGGAAGAGGGAAGAGGGGGAGAGGGGAGAGGGGAGGGTCTGTTAGGGATCGTCTTACAGTTCGAAGTCTTTACTGTGGATAAGAATTCCCAACAAAGACGAATTTTTAGACCCCATTTAAACAAAAGACCGTTTTGAATTCACCGACCAAATATCTCAATTTCCAAAGATTCCAGAAAAGAAAATCATATTTAATTAACTAAGAGTGCTTCATTCCTCTGAGCATCTAAGATTTTGCACTGGTCAACCCAAAATGGTCCACCTAGGGCCCGTGTCATGATCAGGCCCATTAGTTTCTATTTATCTCGCATCTTTATGTTTAAAATTTGAAAATTTCACAGCTGCATACAGGCAAATATTTTCCCTCAAAAACACTGAGTATGGATATAAATAAATAAATTTAATAAATAAAAAAATATATATATATATGGATTTGAAGTACCATCGATCGATACCCTTGGGTATTAGAACTGGCGCTATAGAAGTGCATAATAATAATAATAATAATATATATATATAATATAGGGTTGTGGGAGCTGCTTCCTACCTGATGACGTGGTCGACCGACGATCGAGGGGAAGACGGCCCTGGGGGCGTCGTCTCCGGCGAACCCTGCCTTACACATTCCGGATCCATTGTCCACGACCAGGGCTGTTACTTCCTCGTCACACATTTCGACAGAATCAGAAGAATACGAAACCAGAAATCGAACCTCCTTTCACGCCAGCACCAGCAGCAGCAATCGTCAGAGATGCTCAACCACCGAGGAAACGAGTCTTAAGTAGAGACCTCGGTCCTGGAAGCCACCGCCACCGACTCCGCCTTCCTTTACCATGAGTGGAGCGATGGAAGCGAAGTGGCGTTTGAACGAGGTCCATATAAGGACCAGTGGAGCCCTTAGATGGAGCACACGGGCGCCTCAGAGGCCCGGGCGGTTAATTCAGTCGACCGCCTGGCATATCCACCTCCAGCTCCAGGTCTCTTCCCCGGCCGCCGCTCCCACTTTGACCGTTTTCTTCATGCAGTCTTCCGTTTCTTCCAGCCACCTGGAAAGGGTGGCGCAAAAAGAATTACCCCGGTTTATAACATACGCATTTCAAATTGGATAGAATCTCATCTCGAATATTCGCCAATAACATTAAAAACCTAAAGGCGTTCATTGTTAAGATTTTGTATTCTAATAATCAATTTGTTTTTCTCATTTCAGTGTTCGACTTTCAAAAAGCAGTAGAATTTTCTGAAACCGATTGTAAAGCCAAATGAGAAAAACTTTTTACTAGCAGTAAACCTATCAGAGGTCGCTCAACCGCCCCCGCCCCCCGAAGTTCGAAGTTTAGATCCCCAGAATTTTGATAACATGTGAGCTTTGCGTTCATATAGAGCAACGCATGCCAAAGTTGTTTTCTGATTTTGGAGAAGCATGTCCTGGAAATATTCAGTACGTGCTGGATTCAAGTGGGAAGAAAATGAACAGCGATGCGTTTCTTTGAGACCTCCCTTCCATCGGTCCCAGCAGAAGTTTCGGCCTCTCCAGGAAGCCCCGGAGCCTGGGCCACGAAGTCCTGGGCCATGAGGGCCTGGCCCTTAGCCACGCCCCACCCAAGCGCCGCTAAGATGGCCGGCCAAGTACGGTAACATTGCAGGCTTCGTCTTCTCTGTAGAATGCTGCTCTATAGCGATGAACTGAACCAGAATAACTCAACGGATGCCCCTATCTTATCTCCTTCCATTCCTCTTCTCCCTCCGTCGCTCTCTTTCCTTCTCTCTCCTATTGGCGCTATAGAAGTTTCTGGCATTGATTTTCACTGCTCGTAATTTGAGTAAGTAAGTAAGTAAAATCTCGTGGATTTATATAGCGCTTTGAAAAGCAGCACAGTAGCTGCTTATTCTTAGGCGTCCAGCCTTTCTTAAAAGACTTATGAGAAAGGTGAAAGATCGGTCAGGCAATGGTCAATATTCTAAGGGAAGTCATTTGTTGTAAACATGGAAAATTGACTCTGACCAGAGTGTACTGTTGAACCTATCCACAGCAGTTCCCTCAAACGCTCATAGACTGTGCCACAGATTGCAGAATGCACGATGAGGGGAAAGAGCCCACTATGCCATGGGGGGTGGGGTAGGGCCTGGACTAGCAGGCTAGCAGCAGCAGCAATCATCTAGGGGTCATGGAAGGACCGATGACCTATTAGAGGGTTATTTCAGTTGAGCGATACGTAAACCGAATGAATTGTTTTTGATAAGAAGATGGACTGAATAACCTCTGACAGGAATTTCATTCTAAGAAAATCAACATTTTAATCAGTATCTTAGATACATTGGACAATAAGTCTGTCGTCGTGGAAACGTCATCTCGATCATTGTCAACTCGCTTCGCTTCCATGACGTCATAGATTCTATTCGCGCAATTGTGACGTCACAGATGAAACGACGGCCGAGACGCGAGAAAGCGCGAGATGAATCGCCGGTCACGTGACGGCGCTGTCACGTGATCCGTCGACAGCAACAACAACAACAACGGCGGCAGCAGCAGAGGCAGCAGCAGCAGCTACGGCGTAAGCGACTGAAGACGAGAATGTAGTTGAAGAGGCCGAGAAGGTTGCGTCGTCTGCTAGAGGTCAGTCGTCATTGGTCGTCGGTCGTAAGCCACGCCCAACCACCGATCGGAGGAGGAGGAGCAGACGATAGCAGCGGCAGCGTCGTCGTCGTCGTCACGTGACACCGTGACGACGGTGTCACGGGCCCCGGAGGGAGCGGCCAACCGATGGCTCCCACGTCGCGTCACCAGCTGAGCGACGAAGATGAGCTGAAGAAGAGGGGCTACGTCCTCGGCTCGGTGCTCGGCGAGGGGTCGTACGCCAAGGTCAAGTGGGCGATGTCCGAAGCGGTCGGCAGGAAGGTGGCCTTGAAGATCATCAGCAGGAGGAAGGCGCCGATCGACTTCCAGCAGAAGTTCCTGCCGAGGGAACTGGAAGTCTTGAAGGTCCTCGATCATCCGAACATCGTTAAACTGCACGACGTCCTACAGTTCAACGACAAGGTCAGTCAGTGGCTTTGGGGACGGGGAAGGGTGGGTAGGGTGGGGGGAGCACAGTATCACGATTTAGACAGACACTTTTGGGTATTCGAAATCTTTGCCGCGAAACTTCAATAAAGGTTTTCATATCAACTGCTGCGTTTAGAAGCTCTTCATGATAATAATAATAATAAAAATATAATAATAATAACAATAATAATAAGGACTTTTCCTAGGAAAAAAGGTTTGAGAACTCATCATTTTTTGCTCATCGACAAAAGCAGGCGTGGCAACGCCGTACCTGTACGTTCCCAAACGCATTATCACATATCCATAATTATATATACAATCTGGCAAATAAAGTGTGGAAACGCCGTTCCCGTGCGTTTCCACTGAAAAAATCCCTAATAATAATAATAATAATAATAATAATAATAATAATAATAATAATAATAATAATAATAATAATAATAATACATTAATAATCATACTTTTAATAGCAATACCTGCATATAGGCCTATCTGCAGAGAAACGCTAAGGCGAAGGGAGGGATTGTCTCCCCTTGTCATGTCCTTTACTTTCATTATGTTATTATTAATGTATGATTATAATATTAGCATAATGCATTGAACTTGCGAAGCATCTCTGTTAGATTCTGTTTATGTATCATTGTCTTGTATTGAAATCAAATGTACAGAGAGACCGAAAAACCAGTGATTTATCTAATTACTTCCTCTTTATTAACGAGTTTCTCTGCAAGAAATCTCATTCCAAACAGTCTTGCACAGCCCCCACCCCACCCCAACCACCCTCAATTTCCTTCTCTCTTTCGGCTGTTGGAGCCGGTGACGTCATCTTTCGATTTTGATCTTCTAGATCGTCATGGTGATGGAGTTGGCGGGTCACGGTGACCTTCTCGAGTACGTGAAGCTGCGGGGGGCGATCCCAGAGGAGAAGGCGAAGGAGATGTTCGCCCAATTGGTCAGCGCCGTCGACTACATGCACAGTCTCAACGTCGTCCATCGGTAGGTGGCAGCACTGTCATATGGACGAGACATTCGCCAGGTGGCGTTAGAAGTAGCGACATCTGCTGAGTCTCGGCGTAGAATTCGTTTTGTGGAGAAATAAGTTCTCACTTTTTGTCGACAAATTCTGTGGAATCAGTCTACTGCGACTCAGATGGCGCTACTTCTCTCTCTCTCTCTCAATCAATCAATCAATCAATCAACAATAATCAATCAGTGGCGACTCCATATGGGGCCTGGAGGGGGTGTGTCCCCTATTGAATGCCTGCCTCTCAGTGGCCCCCTGTTGGGACCCTATAGTTAAAACTACTACATATCTATAAACGAATGGTTAGTCCCCCATGCTTATAAGTTGCCACCCCAACGGCCCCTCCACTTGCCAAGTCCTGGAGCCGCCGCCACTGTAACCAATCAGTCACTTGCTCGTTCAATTCACCCTTGATTAAGACAGCAATGTCAATCATATGAAGCAGTGTTTTATCCAGGCCTTGGGGGGAGGGGAATTGACTTGGATGGAGGGGAAGAGGCACAGTTTAATGCCAAAAAATTTGGTGTTGCGATTTTATTGGGGGGGGGGATTCTAACAGGCCTGTATAAAACACCCAGTTTCTTTGCAAATGTATTCTGCGAAATACTAATTCTATAGCGCGTCTTCTCAATTCGTCCGGTTTGCTTCGTCTAGAGACTTAAAGTGCGAGAACATTCTGTTGGACGCTGAGAACGGAGTCAAACTGTCCGACTTCGGCTTCTCCCGGATCCAACAGCCGGACGTTCTCAGTCGGACGTACTGCGGCAGCGCCGCCTACGCCGCCCCCGAGGTCCTCCAGGGAATCCCCTACCACGGAGCAGCGTACGACATCTGGAGTCTCGGAGTCATACTCTATATCATGGTCAGTGGCGTCGCCGCACGCAAGGGGGTGCGGGCCGGGGCGGGGGCAGGGGGGATGGACAAACAATGGCTATGTCGCATCTGGTGACGTCAGCTCCTCTAGTGACGCCTCTGATAACGGCGACTCTCTCTCTCTCTCTCCTTTTCGCTGGGCGGTCGCTTTTCAGAAATATAGCAATATTTTTCTAGCAGAGCGGCGCCGAGAAATGGTCGCCAGATGGCGCGGGGGAATAGACCTTTCTGACATCGATTGAACGCATTCACTGCAGTTGCTTCAGTTCTGTTGTCAAAGAAGTAGCGCTGCAGAAATTTTGCTGCTTTACTTACCTACGTGTCCACCTGTTCATCTGATCACCTATAGTGAGTTGTGTCTTTCTTGAGACTTGTGCCGCATACATATTATGGTGCAATACGCTTATGAACATTTGCTTTCTTCATAATATGAATGTTACTGTACCTAACAACCTCTTTGCCCCAAGCCAATCGATTCAGCCGACTATCTGCCTTTTATATTTTCACCATCAAATTAACTATTTCAACTATTACTTACTTACTTATCAGCATACATATCCTGAGTACTTACTTAGGCCCTAAATACCTACGTTCCTATCTAACTGCCTTAACTATACTGTTTATCCGCCAACCTGTTTAATTAATTGCCTATGAAAGTACCTGTTTACCTGCGAATATTCCAGGTCAGCGTCTTGTGATTGTTGCGTTCTCAGGTGTGTGGTTCGATGCCTTACGACGATTCTGACGTCAAAAAGATGATCAAATACCAAACGGAGAGAAAAGTGGGATTCTCGAAATCGAGGAAACTGTCGGACGAAGTGAAGGAACTCATATACGGAATACTCGAAGCCAAGGTCGAAAGCCGCTACAAGATGCACGACATCAAAGACTCCGCCTGGCTGCAGGCCACCTACCGAAGACTCACTTCCAAGCCCCGCACCCTGACTTCCCCCGCTCCCACCACCACCACCACCACCACCACCCGCGCCCCCATCACGACCACCATCCGCGTCATCGCCGTCCCCGTCCCCGACACAGAACTCAAACCGGATTCCATTTCCCGAGGACAGGAAGCGACCGCTGCCACCGGTGGAGCGACGCCGCGGTCAAGGGCTGAATCACGCCCCGCGGGAGAATAGGGAGGGGAGAGAGGCGGATGGATGGATGGATGGATGGGATGGAGCAAGGCTCTGAGGGGGTTAAGTGCAGGTAACGGAGGGGAAGAAGGTAATGCTCAATGCTGGAAATACATCACTTGGAAATATGGAGACGGAGTTTTTAAAAAAATTATACTGAAAGGCAAACGGACGAGTTAATATAATTCATCATAAGAAAAAACAGGGAGACAGATTAAAACTCAACTGAGAAGCAGGGAGACAGCGTGACAGGTAAGAAGACGCAAGCTTAGACATTAGACGGAAATTCGAAATCTCTTCCTTTGCAGTCACCCGGATATTTTCGTCTGAAAAGAACAAGTAATAATTCTGCGTTACTTACTCACTCTTAAATTACACAGAGTGTTTTGTCCTCCTTCGAAGTTTGAATCTTTCGTTTGAGGAGTCATGACACGCGTCATGACAAGTGACGTCATCTTAGATCTTAAGAAATGTTTAGGTTGACGAAGTCGCCGATAATTAAATTGATTTTCAACTGTTAATTATGGAAATCAAGATAATTTTTCTAACCACCAGCAGTGTGTATGTTATCATCATCATGAGCGATAATGTAGAATTATGAAATGATTAGTAAAGTTAAATCATGCATTAAAGAATGTGATTATGTTTGAAACAAGTATTCGAACGGTGTCTGCTTTGTATATTAAACCTTAAGTGTAGTATTAGAATAATGTAAAATATTGCAGGACGCTGTTCGATTTAATTGAACCAGAGGCCAATCAGGGGCGTAGAAACGGGGGTATATCGGTATATATACTCCCAACATCAGACAACCTTAAAATTTGTAATGGGTTTTAAGATTTTCACAGTTTTTAAAGATTTATAGCCCCCAAATCACATTATACCCCCTCAATCAAATTCATGGCTACGCCCTGAAGCCAATTCAGCAAGAGCTGAGTGGGTGTCATAGGAGGAACCCGTCAGGCTAGACAACCAATCAATCAAATTCTATGGCGCCACTAGGATAGTGCCTAGATCAGAGGTTCTCAAACTTTTTAGGATTTCTTGTGTGGTGGTCCCTTAGAAATTTTTAAAATGACTCGCGGCCTTGTGGAATTTTAATTTTAAATTAACTGTAATTAACACAGAGGCTACTTGTTTTGTCAATCAATTATAATTTAATCAGAAAATTGCAAATCTTAGTCATCAGATTTAACTTCAAACGGAATCAACACTCTTAGAGGAGCCATCAGTGTGTTCTGAGGTGTTGGTGAGATATCTTGTGAAAGTAATCCCTTTTTACGGACCCTCTGAAACCGCTTGGCGGTCCTCTATAGGACTGCGGACCCCAGTTTGAGAACCACCGCCCTAGATCATGAGATAGTTGAGCGATTATATTGATCTTTCAGTTTGACCTAAAGGCTAGCATACACATTTGCATATTTTTCCTGCTCACTTGCATAATGCACCTACCTACTTACCGTACTTAGGCTATCTGTCTGGGCGTCTGCCTGCCTGTTGTGGTGCATACTTTCGAGACAGCCGAGCGATGTAAGCAGATCTTTTGCATTGAGTTGAGTTAAGTCAGTCGTTGTCGCTAAGAGTCCCTCCTACCCTTCCCCCGCACCTTTGCGAACACCTTTATTTGAACTGCACCGCTAAAAAAACCTGCGGTGACGTCACCGGATAGATGGGTGCGATTCTAAAAATAGACTTTTCGCCGTCAACAAGACGGTCGTGAGTTGTTTGGCGGTCGGTTGTCATGGCGACGAACTGAACTGAGGCAATGCAAACGAACCAGAGGCGGTTCCACAGGGGGGGGGTCAGGCGGACCCGTGCCCCTATTGAAAGCCCCCCTGAGTGACCCCATTCTTCCTGTATGTTCTGATTTATGAAAAATAGTTGCCTCGTGCTTAAAAGTTGCCACCGAATCGCCCCCCCCCCACTTGCCAAATCCTGGAGCGCCACTGAAACGAGCAGTCACTCGTGTTGTCAGACAACGGGCGGCGTCTGACGGAGTGACGGGTCTCGTATTGACCGTCATAGAGTGACAGCGTTTGGTTGGTTGTCCTGTGGCGAATGAAGAATCGAACTGGATGAAGATGGCGGCCACTTCGCGACAGGAAAACGAAATGAAGATGAAATATCAGAAGATGAAATACGACGAAAAAGCGTCTCCTCTGGAAAGACTGAGAGCACACGTTCTCTGCAGAGGAGTCTGTTCTCTCAAAGTTCTCAGTCAGTAAGTACGTCATTCTGCCTTGCTGCTTCCCCACTCCCACTCTCGACTGATCTCTGGAATTGACCAATAAACTTCGGCCATTACTATTTCAACTGTAGATCATTAAGCGCCTAGAAATAAGCAGCTGCTACGGTACCTGTTTTGGAGAAGGGCTTTAGAAATTTACGAGAGTTTACTTACTTACTTCGCAGACTTAGTAATGTAGTGTCGTCAACCTCGAGCATCGGTCATAAAGAAATCTGTGAATTTAGTTGAATAGCGCTGGTACCTTTGGTTGACGGTCTGACATTTGTATTATGGACGTGATTGGTTGACTTAATTGGCGGTTGGGGCCTTGGGGGGCTGTTGATTGTTCCAGGGCTTTCCGGCGAATGGACAGAAATGGCGATGGGAGAATCGACCTGAAGGAATTCCAATCTGCTCTTCATGAAGAAGGAATCGTCGCCGACGAAGCAACGGAGAGAAAGTGCTTCTCTCAGATGGACACTTCGAAATCCGGTGACATCGACCACGAAGAATTAATCGCAGCTCTCAAGGCAAGGCAAGGCTAGGACTTAATGTCGAGGAGACCTCACGGATGGAGGAGGGTGCAGTAACGCACAGGGGATAGAGGGAGGGGCAGGGGCAGGGGCGGTTGCCCCGGGCGAAAAATTTCAAGTTGAAAAAAGAAAAACACCAAATAATAATTATAAATCATAATATAGGCTGACATATGTTGTTCAGAAAGAACGACAGAAGTATAACTGTATAAGTAATTTAGTCTCGGGTTCTATTAATTATTAATTTTAACTATTGCTTTATTATTATTATTATTATTATTATTATTATTATTATTATTATTATTATTAACTATTGATTATTGTAATGTGGCAAACGATACGAGGGTGTTCTTTTCTTTCTGCTTGTCAAGACATATTTTTAGTTAGAGTCGAAATCCCTCTATTTCCCCAATCGCTGGCAACCCACTCAGGGAGGGTGGGTCTCCCCGAGAATTGCAAACTCTCACAAGTTTTCTGATTAGCAAATTAGTAGCAGATGTAATTTCCTTTCTTTTCTCAGTGGATTCAATCTAAGTCTTATTTTTCTAAGATAAATTTGCCTATCGCATTGGCAGACAGGATATAGGCTTTGGGGCATTCATTTGTGGCTACGCCTTGTCTGTTTCCTTTCAGCCTCACATGTCCATGAACCGCAGGGCTCTGGTGCTCCAGGTGTTTCGCAAAGTGGACAGAGACAAGAGCGGTGTCATAACGATCGATGACCTGAGAGAGAGACTCAACCCCAAGAAACACCTCAAGTACATCAGCGGAGAGTGGGACGAAGACCAAGTCCTCCAGAACTTCCTTCAGTCGTTCAGTGGACCGGGAAAGAAGTTCCTTAGACAGGTATCTGTCTAGTCTGCACTGCTCTGCCATCTCCTCCATTTATACAGCATTGTACCCATCGAGTTAGCTACGGTACCAGGCATTAGGCTAAATTCTAAATTGCCATCCACTCTCTGTTATTTGACCAGTATGTCACTTTTTGTGGGGAGAGTCAGTCATGGACATGGGTTGAGTTCACCCATGGGTTGGGTTGGGTCAGAAATTTCTTTGTTTATGGTGGGTTAGGTTGGATCAAAAAATAATTCATGGTGTAAGAACTTGTAATGTATTACGGTGGATTAGGATGGATTGGGTAAAGTAACCATATTGCTTTCATGGGTTGGGTTGGGTCTGATTCATAATGGGTTGGGTTCTAGAAAATGGACCGATGTCCATGTCTGGGGAGGGTCTTGTTGTCCCATTCTTCTGTTCTGTCTTCAGTCTATCAGATACGTGAATTAAATGAGTATCATCCGATGTGATTGGCTACTGATACTTTTGAGGGATGCAGTCAGTACCTTTGTCTTATTACTTCAGATAACTTTTGAGGAGTTTGAGAATTACTACGCAGGAGTCAGTGCATCGATTGAACTCGACTGCCACTTCGATCTTATAATGAGACAAGCGTGGAAACTATAAGAAAGATACTACACACACACTGCAGCATTATGCTTCTTAGTCTTATATTGCATATATGTATATAGAGTATATATACGGAAGCGGCTCCACAGGGGGGACCGTGGCCCCTGTTGAATGTCTTCTCCCCAGTGCCCCCTCCCATTGAGAGTGATATTCTTCCTGTATGTGCTGATTTATGAAAAATAGTTGACTCCATTGCTTAGAAGTTACAACCCAACGGTCCCCGCATGCCAAATCCTGGAGCCGCCACTGTATATATTTATTATATATTCCCTGTAAATAGTTTCTACAGTGTAATGTAACTTTGTTGCTGGACCCCGGTAAAAGCAGAAGCAGAAAAGTCTGGTTTTAAGTGTTTTAATTTGATGAATTTACCAAGTTAATTAT
Source organism: Metaphire vulgaris (assembly GCA_018105865.1). NCBI lineage: Eukaryota > Metazoa > Annelida > Clitellata > Crassiclitellata > Megascolecidae > Metaphire > Metaphire vulgaris. Next base: position 539,195 of record CM030859.1, on the reverse strand, counting down.
CGAAACGGATTCGTAGTTAATTGAAAACGATCTAAAGCAGATTTTGTCTGAAATTTGTACGGAGAAGAGTTTTGAAGTCGAACGTTTATTTATTTAATTTGCCTTTTGCTTAAATAGAGTGTCGGCGCTAAATAAAATGCGAGATAGAGAATGTCATTGTATAGGAAACTAATGGTAGGTGTTGGTTGGTGGTGGAGGAGGAGGAGGAGGAGGAGGAGGAGGCGCTGGGTCCTCAACCGCAGAGACCCGGGTAGCTGGGGGAAGTGTTGAGGAAGTTGTCGGGGATGATGAAGCCGTTCTGCTTCTTCCTAGAAAATCCAAGACTATTTCATTAGAAGCAGCGCATTCAAGCAAGAGACCAACTTTCAGCAAATCTATCGACAACAAATATTCACAAATACAATCCGTCATCGACGTATAGAGTGATCGGCTCGCAATTAGACTAAGCGGCGCTCTGGTCAGCGGCGCAGTCAGGGTTCTGAAATATGGGGGGCACGTCAACATTTTCGGGTGAAAAGAAAAGCTCGCCATCAAGGAGTACTTTACACATTCTCTTCCATCATGCTCCCTACCTACCCACCCTCCAATTTCTCAACGGCTTTGCGAAAATTCTACGACCAGTCCCATCTAGACAGTGCTTCATGGAGGCCTGTTTGGGGAGATTCCCCCCAAATTCCCCACCCACCCACCCCCAACAAAAATATCCAAGCACTGACACAACTTTTGCGTTGAACTGTGTCTCTCCCCTCCAGCCAAGTCAATTTGCCCCCGCCCCCGTCCCAAGGCCTGTGGTCTAAAACACTGCGCCCAGAATAGGGTCCCCGTGGCTACGCCAATGCTTTGCATCAACCACGAAATTATTCATCTATTCCGACCTTTTTATGGAAATTGTCTCAAGACTGATTCAGCAAAATGACTGCAGTCATACACCTACGCGAAGTTGTCGTCAAGGTAACCGACGACGTAGTCAACGTGTCCCGTTGATACGTTGTAGTATCGCGGTGCTAGGTAACGGTAGATGCTGACGAACAGCGAATATGGAATTCTGCAGTCAGCTTCGGTCGACAAGACTTCACACGCCAATGTCATGACGTCATTCAGGTTCTGTGACACGAAAGACTCATCCATCCATCCATCCATCCATCCATCCATCCAAAATCCTCGTACATTTATACATAACTAATTGATCGCATTAATATACTGTGGCCGCTGTATTGGGCTGTCGGCATCACATTGAACTTGCCAGTAGCTTAAATTACAGATCATAAGTTGGAGACCTGTTCTAGGAATCTTTTCTGGTGTTATTGGGCGATGGGCTGATGGGAGATGGGCTGGGGAGATGGGCTGATGGGAGATGGGCTGATGGGAGATGGGCTGATGGGAGATGGGCTGATGGGAGATGGGCTGATGGGAGATGGGAGGGGGTGTGTCCTACCTGAGCGAGGGAGTGGCAGGCGACGGAGAAGAACTCGTTCCAGTCCGTGTCTCCTGAGAATCTTCCAGTCTGGACAATGGAGTCGAAGTGATCTTGGCACATGGCCAGTCCCAGCCACTTCTCATTGATCTGAGACAACGGTACTATTTTCAACGGTCCCAGCTGAAACAGCACGCCATCAATTACCTGAAGACATGGCGTCAAGCGTAAAGCTGTCTATAGTTCCTGGAGAACTTTTGACAGAGTTTTTTTTACATCACAGGAATACAATTTTCCTGCAAGAGTTATTTTAAAAGCAATAGCAGCGAGAAACAGAGACTAATTTCAAGAGAGCCAAACGCAGAGTATCTGTCAAAGTAAAAATCGAAGGCAAATTCAAATCAGCCGCTATGTATGTCTTCTTCAATTTGACATTCAACCCGCAATTAGAAGACAAGGCTAATAATTCACACAATTCCGCCACAAACAAATTAACCTAACCTTTAAGGCAAAACGCTCTCTAAATTCCTTCAAGTAATAGAAATTGGATGAAAAAAAATCATAGAACCAATGATAAGAAAAAACAGACATGAATACACAGAAACTTAAAGCAGATGCTGTATTTCGTGTTATTTTGTCTGCATTTGCAAATAAATATTTTTATAAATCTCTACCAGGAATTTCATATTAGTAACTTAGATGATAAAATGCCCATTTTAAAAATCACCATATTATGCATATATTGGCCAATAACACGTTGTCATCTGTTGGAATCGACATTTAAATCGATTGTTCGTTTACACGCCCTTTCAAACAACTCACTTGTTTGTTGAGAACCCTGAGGAGACTTGGGGTGAGGGAGGTGTCTTTGCTTTGCCATCTGTTCTCCTTCGCTTCTCCGTTCGCAAGAGCGCGAAAGTAGCTGGAAATAACAAATTAACAATCTTCTTCCGTCTTTCCTTCTGTCTTTCCCTATTGAGTTGGACGATGGGTCTGAATGAGTTCCTTCCACTTCTGCATTCTGTCTTGCTGCTCTCGTCATTTGGATGAAGTTCATTTGCACTTCCTCACTCTGCTCAGTGTATTTCACTGTATAGGTTTTTATGGACCTCACTAGCTTCTCTGAGATGCCTTAGTGTCTTAGTGCTTAATTAACAGTTACTACAAAACTTCAATTATGAATAAATTGGCAAAAAGGCAAATAAAACATGTGGTTACATGCTCAAAACATACAAAAGTAGTCATACTAAGATACTTTATGAAGCAGTTAATTATTTCACCTCTGAACAATTAGAAAAAATGGTTATCAGCATCTTCCTGGGCCTGTCCTCTCATTCAGCCTTTTGGCCTCGGTGTTGCAAAAGGACTAGAAGGAACTTAGGCGGCCTAATGGGTGTTGAACTCAATTTGAGTAAGTTGCGGTCGGGATAAAAGACTTACGCTGCCGACCAGGCGAGCACATCCGGTGGCTGGACCTTGATCGCTGTTTTCGTGAACTGCTTGAGGATTTCCGGAAGTTCTGGTGGAACGTGGATCTGACCTTGACCTTGGCCTTGACCTTGGCTTTGACCCTTTTTCTTCTGACAACTGGCAGTAAAAATGTAAGTACACTGAATCTTACAAAACGAGTAGAGTCCTACGTCTGTCAAATTCTTTCCATTCAGGATCACCATAATAGTTTAACAGTAGTATATGTGTGTGTGTGTGTGTGTGTGTGTGTGTGTGTGTGTCGTTACTGTCTTCAAAATGCGAAAACTGTGGCAGTGGTATGCAAACTCAAATTAAATTTATCAAATTATCGTTCTGTACATAATTTTACAGTAATTTTTATGATATTGCCAAATTAAAAGACGATTAAAATAGCAACTGTTAAGTGAAGTGCTAGATAAGTTACAGAAATTCAAATCGAATTCGTGGAATTAAGATGAAGATCAGCGGATGAGCGTCGAATAGAATTAGAAACGAACCCTTCCATGGTATTTGCGACGATATTTTCAAATTCGTTTATTTGATAAATATTTGAGATTAATCGTCAAACACCCTTCGAATGGTTTAGAATTCTTAAGATAATTTGAACTGTTCTCATTTGAATAACGATGACGTCACAAAAAGCTATCCAAAAGTCACGTGACACAATAATAAACTGTCATTTTTATTGCTCTGAATTAGAACTCAGTTAGGTTACTACACGGCTTATGTTTTGCTGTTGTTGAATAAAAGGTCGATGATTTTCATTTGGACTGATACTGTTTACTGTGTTTGTGGGCGAAATGCTGCTGATAGACTTTGAAATGGACCGGATCTGTCATACCAATGTTGTACTTAAGCTACAGTCCCATTGGAAACAGTGGCGTAGCCAGGATTCCGGAATAGGGGGGGCACTTCGACAGTTTTCGGCCAAAAAGTAGGCTATTGACGAGCAAAAAGGTCGTCATCTCAAAAACTTTAAAGTCTGCTGTCTGGTGATTTTCCTCAATCTGCATGTAATACTATCCCTATTCCCAACTACTCGCAGGTTTTGGACGGATCTCATGACCGGTCCTGATCCGAATAGGGGGGGGGCGCCCCTCATGACTACACCGATGATTGGAAACAGCTGTTATCGACAGTTTGGGCGGTTCTTTTGCTAGTACAAGTTATGTAGACCCTACGCGTCATCTGTTCTGAGTTTTTGCTATCAAAATGACAACTGCGAATGTTTATGTTTAACAGTCAGTCGGAGTCCATTGGAAATCTTGCCATTCAGCACTTTTCGTAAATCGTCGATTGTTTCAATTTGCGTCTTGGGGAAGAGAAGTCATCGCCCCCATCCCACCCCCACGACAAGGACTCCTGCATATTCACAACTCAGTGCCCTGCGAACGGCGAAGCTACCGATGATGATAGGCCCAATCGACAACGCAGAACTATACGCATATACGGTATACATGTACACTGGATGGACTTTGGACCAAAAATACTCCGCTTGGTGGACTTAGTAAACGAGAGCGGAACTCAGCCGTCGCTGTCGGGTTGTTTTTCCTCTCCAATACAGAGGTTAGAGCTGCCATTTTTATCTCTAGGCAGATGAGTTTTATTCGGATGTTGCTGTTTTATTGATTTCTCAAGGCCTCTAGTTATATCCGAATAGGCCGAAATGGCATCAGGGCTGCTCGGCTGCGTGGTTTCAATCGAGGGTGGCTGGCTGCGTCTGTGACTTCGGGGCCGTCCATAAAGTACGTCACGCTATTTTTAATCGATTTTTATTCCTCCCTCTCTCTCCTCCCCCACAATCTGTCGAAAATCTCGGAGCTCCATAAAACGTTGTCTATGAATAATTATCACGCAGCGCAAACTTCTATTTAAATTAATGAATTCGAGTTTCTCGTTCAGTGCTTAGCAGCGAAACGTGGAGATATTCAACTTCCGACGATGATGGCGACGAATGTAAGTGAGAGTTATATTCCGCGTACATTATATAATTACCATGTTATTATTATTATTTTTATTTATTGACAATTTATATAGCGCAGTAAACAAGGCTAAGGCCTACAACAAGAGCGCTTAACACAGTTCGTATCCAATATTAAATAAATGTGTCTTCAAATTTCTAATGAATAGTCCAGCTGAGTCTGCTCCAGTCACATTGTCTGGAAGAGAGTTCCACAGGGTGGGATTCCCCCGCGCGAATGATCTTTCCCCAAACTTAGGGGTCTTGGACGGGGGAGGGACCAACTGCACTCTCCAACTGGACCTGAGAACCTATCTCCTCTCGATCGCAGTCAATCTTCGTACAAGCACCGTTAGATAATCAGGACAGAGTGGATCAAACAAAATCAGGTACGCTCAAAACCCATCTATATAAATATTATTATTATTATTATAAATGATGATTTATATAGCGCTATATGTGTAGCGAAGGCTATAGTCAAGAGCACTTTACAATAGCACAAGAGCACTTTACAACTTTACCATAGACCATTGACATCTTCTGTTATAGAATACGTTCACGCCAGAAGAAAAAGTAAAATATCACCGCATATTTCAAGTTTTATATGTACGGAGAATGCTACGTCAGAGTGGTCGTTACCCTCCTCCCCCCACACAACCTCACTTTCATAGACCCCTTCCCCTCGAGCGTGACGCAATTTATGGGGGACGGCGACTTCAGAAGTGGATTTGTTGCAACAATGTTCTTGTTCTTGTTCTTAGCTTAACCCTCCTGTCTGTGAGATTTTTCGACACTTGCGGCTCACTTGCGTTCATCGAAACATCTGGACTGTTGCAACGACCTTCGAATGAATTTAGTCTCTTCAGGGTTTGTGTCTTCGTATTTCTCAGCGAAAGTATAAGAATTGAATTTTGTGCTCGACTTGCTATAAATAATTTATCTATTCGTAGACACAGTTTTCGGCAAAGGGAAGAAAAGGTTTTCAAAACTTTCTTAGAACCCTGTCATTAGAACACCTTGACCGCCACAGCACATAACATTTATCAAGAACTCCCAATTTCATTTGAGTAACATGACTTTTGTAAGAATTCGTTGTCCAGTGTTATATACAGAGCGTGTTCTTTTTCTGTGTCTCTTTGTATATGTCTGGTTACCGTGGTTACATATCTAATTCTGTTGCTTTTGACGAACATAATATGAGGTTTGCAGGACTCGGTCTAGACTCTTCAGCTGAGGGGATGCGCAGTGGGGGAGGCGGTGCATCTGGTTGATGGGTCGCAGGTGGTCAGTCCCCCTCCCCATTGAGCGACTAGGGGTGAGGAGGGTCAAAATTCTCTTTGCTGTGCGTAAGGCGAAGACGGTTGCCATGGAGACGGTAAGTTAACGAGATGCGAGAATGACGCAAGAGTTTTGGACTTTTGAGAAACGCAAATTGGACAAAATCGGTGCATTTGTCTCAGGAGACAGTTTGCAATTTGCACTTCTGTAGTCTTCGTGCAAGTTGGTGCAACTATTAGTTCTGTAATCATTGTGCTATGCTCCGTGGTAGTGCAATAGTTAGCGGCAAATAGAGGCGGTTGCAAGCAAATCCAATCGATATTTTTTGCCAATGGATTTACAGGTGAGCTTCAGTTGGACCTGTGCAGACCTGAGGTAGGCTTCGTCGGTGTTTTTGCGGGTATTAGGTTTCGTGTTTTCGACGCCTGATGCGACCATACACTTGCGCGCATGCGCACAAACGACAGCGCTGATTGGCTGAATCATCCCCATGGCAACGTCTCCTCTATTCCTGTTGCCAGCAACAACAGGGTCCAGAATATACATCAATCATTGCGATCTCTGTTGGTATTAGGCAGTGAGATCCGTCACATGGTGTTTCCAAAGGCCTTTGGTTCAAAGTTCAACGTCCAGTGACTAAGTAAACTAAAAACAATCCTCTCCAACAGAATATAGAATTCAGTGGCGTAGCCAGGATTCGGGAATAGAGGGGGCGCATCGAGATTTTCAAGTTTTCAGTTTAAAGAAATATTGATCCAAAAAAGACGTCGTCTTGTCAAATTCTCTCGGTCATACTGCCACCTAACCCCCCTCCCTCCCTCCCCCCAACTACTCAACGGTGTTGCATAAATCCCACAACTGGTCCGAGCCCGAATGCAGTGGCGGCTCTAGGATTTGGCAAGTGGGGCCGTTGGGGTGGCAACTTCTAATCATGGGGGGCCAACCATTTGTTGTTTAATGTATGTAGCATTAAGTATAGGCTCCCAACTGGGGGCACTGGGGGCCGGGCTCTCATTAGGGGGCACGGACCCCTGGCCCCTGGTGGAGCCGCCACTGCCCGAATGGGGGGAGGAATGCCTGTCTCTCCCGTGGCTGGGTCAATGATAGAGTAAGTTTAACGAAAAGACAGTCTCCATGTCCTGTTGCTTCAAAGTATCTCCGTAGATTAAGTTAGTGCGTCATTTTGGAATTTCAAAAAAGCCAAAAACAACTTAACTTTAACTATGTCTTTAGGAATAATAGTACGTAGGCCTATGTCTGTGTGTGCGCGCGTGTCTGTATGTGTGCGTGTGTGTGTGTGTGGGTGTTTGAACTTTGACTTGTTGACTTTCTGTCATGTGATACTCTGTCTCTTATATGTAAATGTATGTGTGTGTGTGTGTGTGTCTTCAACCTTCGGCAGCGTTTTTCTCTCTCTAGTTACACGCTTCGCTGCTCCATAGACCGACATTTGTCTGTTGCATTGATGTCATGTTCTGTTGCAACTGCAGTTCTGACACTCTGACCGTCATTCGACTGACACTGTCAGTTGCGTCGCAGACATAATGGCAGCGAACGGCATTCGCTATTTGGACGTCATCGTTGACGTAGGTGACCGCCGTCTACCCGATGCAGAAATCCTCGTCAGGATACTTCGCACCGAGTGGGAGAACGATGACGTCATCTTCAAGGTCAGACATTTCGTTCGATTCGCTAAAAAGTGCTCATTCGCATTTCCCATTCATTTCATCTTCTTCCTCCTCCTCCTCCTCCTCCTCATCATCTTCATCATCATCATCATCATCATCATCATCATCATCATCTTCATCATCATCATCATCCTCTTCTTCTTCTTCTTCTTCTTCTTCTTCTTTGCTTATAAGTTTGAAACTCTCGCGGCGTTATGGACCTATGGTGTCTATATATTGTCCATTTATATAGCGCTTTTATATTAATGCATTGGTCTCAATCAATCTAAATCCCTACGCATTTACTATATTGAAGTCTATAGCTTAGCTTAGGATCGCGATCATCATCATCATCATCATCATCAACATCATCATTATTGAACTTCTATAGCGCCATTTAATAATGCCCTTGGCTTGTCTAAGAGGTCGCTCCTGGACTTGAATAGTAATCCGCCATTGGTCAACTTCAATGAGTCAATCGGACAATTCGCGACACTAGCGTTACCCAACCCCCTCCCCAGTCCCCCCCACCTCTCCCTCCATTGGCCCTGGGTGGTAGGGGTTCTGGGTTATCGGCGCCATATTCGACCCCACATTCTGTGAACCTTGACCTTGACCTTGAAGTCTAAATCTGTTTTCTCGATCTCTGTCGTCGCTTTTAGTTTTCTAATTGCGTGACGATTTCTCGTAGGAATTCTCCACGGGATACAACAACAAGCTGGTGGCATGCATGCGCTCCGGAGATGCACGTGACATGAGTGACGTCATCGTGGTGCGTGTCTATGGTCCGAACACGGAACTGATGATCGACCGAGACCGAGAAATTCGATGTCAGCGCCTGTTTCACGCCGCTGGCTGCGCCCCTGCGCTCCTCTGCCGATTCAAGAACGGTTTCGTCTATCGCTACGCCCATGGTCGAATGTTTGACCTTGAACTCGCTTACGAACCGGAAGTCATGAGGTCAGGCGACCCTATCCCTTGCGTGCGCCATCGGCTGATGCCCCGAGCATTATGCTAGTGGCGCTATAGAAGTTGATTGATTGATTGAAAATTACTCAAATTCGATTTTTTTAAACTAAAGTTTTTCCTCCCCCCTCTTTAACCCCTTAACCGTGTATTTAACTGTAACTCAATGTAAAATGGACGGATATATCCGGGATCCTCAGTTAAGGGGTTAACCCTTTCTACGCCATCGGTGCTATTTGCGCGCCGATGCAGGACTTTCGTCGACACTAAAGAGGCAATGAGAAAAAAATCAGTTGCAACATCGTTTGACAACGCGTTCAGAGGTCTAAGCAAGCGCCGAGGCCTGGCGGCGAGCGCTTTGCCTGACAGCGCACGCGGGGGCTGTCAGTGGGTGTCGGACATTTCGTCTGTTGTCAGTCGATCGAATGCTTTGGGCCGAAGAGTCAATAAAGAAGATATTTAGGCAATGTGTTGCGTTGCAATCAAGGCCAACGACTGAGAGTGAAACTGTGTCTCACGTGACCTCCAAATGCATAGATGAATGCAGCTCTATTAACAGGTAGTTATACTTCGATGTGTCTATATTGCTGTCTGTCAGTGGCGTAGCCAGGGTTCAGAAATGGGGGGCATATGGACATTTTCTGATTAATTAGTCTCTGACAAGATAAAAAGGTTGTCAATGACTTATCCAGTATACGGACATTCATGTATTCTCTTCGATCAATCATGTCACCTATCCCCCTTCCCTTCTCCCCCAATCCCTCAACGGTTTTGCGCAAATGCCCCACGACCGGTCCCAGCCAGAATAGAGGCCCCAGCCACCCCCCCCCCGTGCCCAGCCTCGTGGCTAAGCCAATGCTGTCTGTGATCGGTTACTGCTTATGTTGATTATGCTCATGTTATGATTATGATTATGATTATGACAATTATGATTGTCTGTTGAAGGAGTTTGACGAAAGAACTGGCAAAAGTTCATTCGGTGAAGTCAGAGAATATTCAAGCGAACGAAGAAGAAGAAGAAGAAGAAGAAGAAGAAGAAGAAGGAAGAAGAAGGGGAAGGAGGAGGAGGAGGAGGAGGAGGAGACGGGCTTCTCGAGACGCGACCTCAGCTGTTCAAATCCATCGACAAATTCTTGCAAATTGTCTCCCACGACTTCGAAGAACACGAAAAACTATCAAAGTACATCAGCAGAGATACAAACACACACACACACACACACACACACATACACACACGCGCCAATCAGCCAGCGTCGCTTGCAGAAATTTTTTCATGGGGGTAAAAGCCCAATGGTCACGGTTAATATGGTTAATATAGTTCTCAAGATATTCCTTTCCACGGTTCTTAGGAAAAGTTAAGTTTCTCAATCATTACTTTTTTGGAGTGAAGATGTTCGTTTAAAAGCCAAAATATGGTTATTTACAGAAATAGATTTGCGTTGTCCCGGGAAGTGCCCCTCTTGCCCCAATGTGTGGGCACCCATGACACCAACGGCGCATTGGGCACGCTCAAAAGCTGCAATGCATGATTATTATAAGATTGACTTTTATTGTGAACTAGTATAAACGGAGCTTTAACTTTACATTTCGATACTTTACTCTTTACGAAGAAGGGAAACATTTGGATGCTTTAATTCGTTCACTTCGTTTGCTTCGTCTATATAGGTTCAGCAAGATGGCCGTAGGTGACGGTGACCTGGAAAAGGAAGTGGAATATCTTCGAAGTGTTCTTCCTTCTCTCCGTTCGCCAGTTGTCCTCTGTCATAACGACCTTCTATTCAACAACATACTACACGACCAACGAACAAGTAAGTAAGTGAGACAATAAGCATCACAACACGCAACAATGTCTCCTCTTGCTTGACATCTCTTCTCTCTCTCTCTCTCTCTCTCTCTCTCTCTCTCTCTCTCTCTGTTTCCAAATGTTCTAAAAGCACCTGATGAATTTATGATCATAACGACAACGGAAATTATGATGATGACGATGATGATGATAATAATAATAATAATAATAATAATAATAATAATAATAATATTATTATTATTATTATTATTATTATTATTATCTGAAATAATTTTCCAGATAAGATAACTTTCATCGATTTTGAATTCTCCTCCTGGAACTACCAGGCGTTCGATATCGCAACCCACTTCTGTGAATACGCAGGTGAGGATGTCTGGGTAGAGAAGAGCTAAAGAGAAGAGCTAAAACGCAGTAGTCCCCGGTTTTGAAATAACGGAAATATTCTAAATTTCTAAACGCAATGGATTATGGAATCATTATCATTCGCGTTTTGAAATTTGGGAATTTAAATTTTTCCAGAATATATCAGAAAATGAAAGGCTTGATTTGAAGAATGTGATAAATATTCAACTACTGACCTTGATAAAAATACATAACGCAATGGATTATGGATACTTTGGACCCTATCAAATTATCATTGTTCAATGTTTATTTTTAAACACCACACAAACACTGAACACGAACATCAATTCTATCTATAAGCTCTTCTCTTCTGTTAATGAAATTACTCAGTTCGTAATCGGAATTTTTAATATTTTTCCAGAATATAAATACTTTTTGGTTTTAATTTTCTTATAGAATGTCTTTAATTATTTGAAAACAACAGGAACCTGATTTGAAGAAAAGTTGTGAATATTGACCGGAAATCAGGTGTGTTATGTGTGTGTGTGTGTGTGTGTGTGATCGTGTGTAGGTATGGATACTGTTGATTATTCCAAGTACCCTGATCGCAGTCATCAAAAGTATGTTTTAACAAAAGGCTTCGTTAACTACTTGATAACTACTGAAGAGTTAAACTACTTGTAGTTAACTCCTTTTTCGAGGAGACGGAGGATCGAAGGAGGAGATATCGGAGGAGGCGGTCGAGAGACTAAGATTACAGATCGACTGGTTCACATTGGTAAGAACACCTGGAACAAACTGAGATGGAGGAGGAGGATGATGATGAGGGGGAGGAGGATGAGGAGGGAATAATCACTAATTAATGGCGTTAAAGATTCATTCTCGGGAAAGTTATTGGTGGGGGCAGCGGTGTAGCCACGGGGGGTTTGGGGGTTAAAACCCCTCTTGAACGGCGGGAAAAATTTTTTAATGTATTTCCATGCAATTTATATTTTTTGAGGCGATTTTTGGCAATTTTTGGGTGAAACCCCCTGGAGGCTATTGACGAAATTTTTTTTCAAACCCCCCCTTCCGGAAATCCTGGCTACGCCACTGGGTGGGGAGATAGAAAATTACCCTATGGACGAGGTGTGGGGACAAGCAGGACAGAGGAACATGGCAGCTTAGACGTAAACTTCTATTAGGCCTCTAGGTTCGAGGCATCACAGTTTTTGAGAGGATAAAACAGGAAAGGAAAAGATTTTGGGTTTGGGCCCCACTTTTTCGTACAAGTTTAGGCCAGCCATGTCTCAGTGGTAGAAGATCAAATTACATCCATGAAAGAGCAATTTTTAAAAAAACGAGGAATCAATTCTTAAGATATCTGCATTATATTCTAGATAATGCTCTTCAAGCCTATGTCATGAAGCGCTGTGTTGAGGAAATTAATAAAATTAGGGTGGTTGTAATTTAGGTCAAAATTTAAGTAACAGATGGTATTTTCTTTGATTAGTTATTACCCCTTCTTGACCTTTCATCCGGAAACAAAGAGCTATCGAGCCCTTTTAATTAGACTAAATTGGTAAAATATGAAGACGGGTTTCGATTTTTAAAGGTAACGGGGCCTATTAGGCCTATATTGGTTTAGCCGCTTAGGCTTAGGCTGTGTGTTTTGCGTTTCATTCGCCAGGGTTCGCACATGTTCTGGGCGTTGTGGGCACTCGTCCAGTCGAAGTACTCGGTTATCGATTACGATTACTTAGAGTACTCGTCGATTCGATTAAAAGAGTATTTTCGAAAGAAAACGACGCTTCTGGAGGAACCTCGTGTCCTGGCCAAATAGCAATCGACGCCCTTCCCAATGTCAGGCCTCAACAAGGAACAGTCAATGGCGAAACTAGTTGCCTTGTTATTATTATAGTCAATGGATGTGAATCTATGTCTACACTAACAATGCGCAGGGGTTTAAGGATACAAAGGATTAGCATTGCATACACTGGCGCTAAATAATCATAACTAACATCTCTAAAGAACAAGTGCAATCATCTTTTTCTCAAAGCACTGATGTAACAATACTCTACCAGATAGTAAGCCTATATTTGTGGAATATCTTTATGTTTTTCATTAATATCGTTTATTTAGCAGACCTGCAGACTTAGGCTAAATATTTGAACCTGCGTTCGAACTTTAAATCAAATGTTTCCTTTTAGTACGATTTTACATGTTAGCTTTGTTGTTGTTGTTGTTGTTGTTATTATTATTATTATTATTATTATTATTATTATTATTATTATTATTATTATCATTATTATTATTATTATCATCATCATCATCATCATCATCATCATCATCATCATCATCATCATTATTATTATTATTATTATTATTATTATTATTATTATTATTATTATTATTATTATTATTATTATTATAGACTGTAGATTTATCAGCCGAGTTAACTAAACAATAAATATGGATGTACCGTGTATGCATATATACACATATATACACGCGTGTATATGTATATATATATATGTATATATATATATATATAAGGCAGTGCGCCACATAACTTGGACTCTTATCTGGAATGCGATTTTTCGAAATGATCGTCTGGGAATGATACATGAATGTCCCAGCACACAGCCCCTCCCCCTTCCTACCCCCCCTCCAGTTTCAACGCAACAAGTGCAACAGGTGGCCGCTGATTACGTCATATTGAGCCGATCTCCGTCGATGTTGCACAGGCACATGTTGCTGGGCGCATGCTGTGTGCTGCTGTGATCCTGTCTCGCGTTCTGTTTGACTTTGAGAATCTTTGTCTCTGGTGGTCGTTATTTGCCAGCGTAATGATCGGATGATATTGTGGAATGGACAAAACAACCAATTATCAATTGTCTCGGAGTCGATCTCAGCCTGCATAGCCTTTGAGGATGGAGATTGCATTTGTCTAAGGCGGTGCTTAAATCTTCGTAGAACGGCGCTATAGAAATTACGCAGCGAGAGATAAGTGATGCGTGGACTGTGTTGTTGAGGGGGGGTGGTGGTAGGGGTGGGGTGGGAGTGGCGAACCAATGGTGGTGGACGTGGTTTTTCCCAGGGGACTCATCGTCGAGTATTTCCCGTTTGGGCGATTGGCCGAGGGACTCAGTCACAGAGACTTCGAATCGACGCATCGGGGGAACTGAGATGTGCTGCTCGAGAAATCGTAAAATTCTCCCTTGATTTATTTAGCGCCTTAAGAGCGCTGAACCCTTTTCTTCAAAGAGAGAGCCCTCCATCCATCCATCCATCCATCCATCTTATATTTCTGAAGTGAAATGGAGGAAAGAAGAAGAAATGCATGGAAGAACAGAGGAAGAGGAAGAGGAAGAGGAAGAGGAAGAAGAGGAAGAGAAGCAGTGAAAGGTAGAAGGGGGAGTTCAGTCGACGCTGCTTTGTACAATGCTTCTTCACAAAGAATATGACGCTTAAAAGAAATGACAGAACGACTTAGGCTGTCAAATACATGCTTCATCATCGATGGTCAGAGAGAGAGAGAGAGAGAGAGAGAGAGAGAGAGAGAGAGAGAGAGAGAGAGAGAGACAGACAGACAGACAGACAGACAGACAGAGAGAGACAGAGACAGAGAGAGACAGAGAGAGACAGAAACAGAAACAGAGACAGAGACAGACAGACAGACATAGGCAGAGACAGCGGTAGAAGCGTCAGCTGAACAAGAGACACAGTGACACAGACGCATACTTGGCACATAGAGACGCAGACGTTGAGACGGACGGCAGAGGACAGTGTCTGAGCGTTGAGGAGCCAAAGAGGCGTCTCCTAATTGCGGAGTTCGTCTACAGATGGAGTTGTCTCTTCGGTCCATTCGCCTGACAACAGACAGAAGGACATTGAAACATACACAGAAACAGACAACCAAACGGACGTCGCACTACTGCTGCTGTTGCTGCTGCTGCTACCATAGATGTAAAAACATAAATATTAAAATAAAATCATGAAAAAACATGTTTTTTAGAAAAATATAAAAAACACTGACCTCGTTTACAGTCCTTTGTTTACCATCCATCCACGCGTCACAGTTGACAGATATTGAAATAATATTGACTGACTTGAATATGTGAGTCCTTGTCCTTGTAACACTAGTTCTGCAGCATCACCAAAAGAAGATGAGCCCGAATTCGCTCAGAATGAATTGATCATAAAATTTGAGGATGCTCAGGAACTTTTAAACAACATTAAAAACATGTTTTTTAAGAAAAATAAAAAATAAAAAAACGTTTTATCATCTATGGCCGCTACAACGACGACGACAACAACTACTACAGCTGTACTACTGCTACTACTACTACTACTACTACTACTACTACTACTACTACTACTACTACTGCTGCTGCTGCTGCTGCTGCTGCTGCTGCTGCTGCTGCTGCTGCTGCTGCTACGGTCGAAGTCTTGTCGCTGTCTCCTCATCACACACCCGATGTGTTAAGTGAATGGAGAGAACAGCAGAATACTTTTTCCAGTACTTTGTAGATTGTTATTTTATGTATTTATATATTTTTTGTAAATTATTTTGTGCTTAATGCATAAAAGCAACAGAGATTGAACATCAGCTGGACATCGCTGCCAACGAATTCCCATTCGCGCAATTATAGACACGCTGTTTGTGCTGAATACTTGCTCTGTACTCTGTGCTGTGAAATGCGAGATAGGTACTCATAGAAAATACTGTCGAGTACAGACGACGACCTCCTCAGTCGCCTGCTAACCGTCTTCCAAGTACACTTCAGTGTTATTTCTAAGTATTCAGTATTCTGCTGTTGTCAGATTCCACTGCGACCCTCGAGAGTGATTCATCCGCCATTGGGCTTAAAAGCATCTGGACGACACTGTCGCTGTCTGTTTGTCTCTGTCTGTCTACCTGTCTGTCTGTCTGTCTGTCTGTGTCTGGTGTCCGACAATGAATACGACCTGGAGATACGGTGCTTTCGAATGGACGAAGGAGAGAGAGAGAGAGAGAGAGAGAGAGAGAGAGAGAGAGAGAGAGAGAGAGAGAGAGAGATTCCCAATCGCCTTCAGCTTCGATCGTCGTCAGATGGCGCCACTCTGATGATGGTCGATAGATGGCGCAGAACTTTAACAGCAGAAGAGTCTCAGTCGCGATGGTAGATACTGTTCCATGCTGAAAAGAAGAAGAAGAAGAAGAAGAAGAAGAAGAAGAAGAAGAAGAAGAAGAAGAAGAAGAAGAAGAAGAAGAAGAATTGAACGGTTGGCATTTAGGAGGATGATCGTTGCAGTGTGACGGAGTCTTTGGGAGTGGGAGATGTGTTTCTGACCAGTGTGACCTGCGCCTTAGATGTGTAACCGGCGCATAGTGTGAGCCTCGCTTCGTCGTCTTAGTATTTGTGTCAGCGATGGAATTCTTCGTCGTTTCTTCTGATTCTTTTCTTCCGGAGTCTATCGCTAAAAATAGACGATCATGAGAGGTTCTTGTTTCGTGTTCTTCTGTCACCAGGCGGCGTTCTTTCGAGGTGAGACCATCAGCGCATGCGCAGTGAACTTCAAATTACGATATCTCCATTAGATGATTATAACGACGACTACGCTGCTATCTTATCTACGATAACACTGAAGCACCTCAAAGACTAACATTGCATCTAGACCTATCATTGCTTTGTCGTCATTATCATCGTCGTCATCGTAGTCGTCGTCGTAGTAGTAGCAATAATAATAATAATAATAATAATAATAATAATAATAATAATAATAATAATAATAATAATAATAATAATAGTAGTAGTAGTAGTAGTAGTCGTTGTTGTTGTCAGTTAACTCCTAGTTATTGCTGAATGGATGAATGCGTTTCTTGTCAGTTGACTGTGAGAAATGTTTTTTCCTTTTCGTTGTCTTCTGCTTTGAATCCAAAGAGGAAGAATAATTTCTCTTAATTCCGCAGTCGACCGCTAGAATATTCATTCTGACGTCATCATAGACAGGTATCATCATCTCCGCGAAATGCGCTGTCACTCATATATACGAATGACACACTGCATGACGTCGATAGACAGAAGGATGGATGGATGGATGGATGGATGGTCGATTGTTGGATTGATTGCAAAAGACTGTGTGAGTGATTGACATTCTATCTGGTCTACTCAAAGCTGACTGGCTCACTTACTAACGGACTCATTGACCATAGGCGGAGATAGGAAATTAGAAGTGGGTAGGCAATGAAGGGGTGGGTTTTTAACAATGTTAATGCATAAATATCGAATTCTCTGCAATGAAAACCTCCTTTTCATGAACGAAACATGTCAGTGCTGCTTTTATGTTGTTTCGCGGTCACCCTAAAGCACATGTTCATCTTATGCGCTTCAAAACAACTTCATTTTTCGCTGCTTGCAGTTAGCGAATTCATCCATCAGCTCAGATGCTACAAGTTTACTGGAAAGATCAGATTCGATTGCCAAAATTGAAACATCAGAAAACCGTTCTTGACCCATTGTTGCGCGCATGTAATTCTTCACTCTGCGCATAGCAGAGAACGATCTTTCACAAGTCGACGAACTTACGGGGAGTGTAAAGCTAGCTGCATTAGCTTGAACAGATTTGGAAGCTTCACCATAAAATTTGTAGACAGTCCCACTTTCTCCAATGAGAACACATCAACATGATCAGCAGACAAATCAGATACAGCTGCTTTCATTATTTGCATCTCGCTTTACCAGATCGGCATTGAAGTTCAGTGACTTGCCATAAAGGTGTAAGAGATGATCAATGCCATCAAGATCAAAATTAAAAGTAGCAGAAACAGACCTCACTAGAGCTAATGTTTCATTATCCATGAAACGGTGTTGCATTTCAACAACGAGTGCATCGGCAACAGGTAAGTAGATCTGTTTCTTCCAAACTTCCAGTTCACTTTCACGCTGAGCCACTCTTGCAGTTCCAGTCGCAAGAGGATAAGAAGGGCAGGCAGAGTCGATGATCTCTCGCTGACCACAAGTTGAGAAAATAACGAAATCGGCCATTCGAGGCACCTTTCGCGGACGTCGTTGTGGGATTTCCGATTCTCATTTAATTGATGACGTAGCGGCTGACTCAGAAAGATCTTCCGTGCCAGCTTCTCTTCTGAGATTCTCTACTTGACTCCATAATGCCTTCCAATCATTTTCGTCAGATCTCATTTTCCTAATGGCCGCAATAGTGCCGGTGATCATGGTATGCGCTGTCGCAATGGTGGTTCCTTTGCCTGCAAAGCCTCATGCACAACGTGGACGAGTGCAAGTACTTTATCAAAGACAGCGAGGCACACAAGAAACCCAGTTTTGCGCATCTGATGCAGCAAGCCTTGAGCGACAAAGCAGCGGGATTCGGACTAGACAATTCGGTAAGACATGTCAGCAAACTTTTGAAACATGTTTTAACTGCATTAACGTTTCGCCATCGACAGGCCCATCTGGTGTCACTCAGCTGAGTTAATTCAATTGCTTTCAGGCCAAGAAGGCCCTGTGTGTTGACAAATGTCTTGTGGGCTCCGGGCCTCGAGAAGAATACATACAGTACTTCCAGTACTCCAAAGAATGCTATTATGCATCTATTGACTTTGGTATCCACAACAATTAAGTTAAATCTATGCGACATGCAATGTACGTAAAAAGCCATGGGATAAATCTCACGAATTTTCCGTTGCACTCCGTTTTGATGGCCTGACATTACACTAGCTCGACATTGACTGATTGATTAATTGATTGAATGTCTGGTTGATTGGTTGGTATCGTGCTTGGATCATCCAGGGCACCTTGTAACGTTGATCATAGCGATGTATTCTGTGGCGTTTGATTGACACATGACAATAGATCGCAAGATGGAGTCTCTCTCTCTCTCTCTCTCTCTCTCTCTC
Source organism: Metaphire vulgaris (assembly GCA_018105865.1). NCBI lineage: Eukaryota > Metazoa > Annelida > Clitellata > Crassiclitellata > Megascolecidae > Metaphire > Metaphire vulgaris. Next base: position 520,412 of record CM030859.1, on the reverse strand, counting down.
TCTCTCTCTCTCTCTCTCTAAACTTCGACGTTCTTCTTTCTTCTTCTTCTGTATCGTTCTACGGGACAAGACAAATGTTTCATCGATGAGGTCCAGTTGACAAATGGAAAAACGGGTCTGTTGGGGTGGGGTGTGGGTGGGGTGGAAGGACAGCCTCTGAGCAGCAGATGTTCTGGATTTAAGTCCCATCTCATCTCTTGTGATGAATCGAATCTGAGTTGAGAGGAAGAGAGAGATGAGAGTTCAGAAATCCTTAGAGTATTCCAGAATGTGTCAAGGTCAGTAGAGTCCCTGGAGTTCAAGGTCACTCTTCTTATCATCCGATATCATCAGAAAAGTAAAAGAAGTAGTTGTCTAAATATCTAGAAATCTTTAAAAAAATTCCATCCTTCATCGGATACTTTAACTGAACGTGGATATGGGATTTTCCAGTAGCTTCCGTCTTAGAAAAACGCAAGATTTAAGTGGGAGTTTGCCTCATTTGAACATAATATATTCTGATTCGTTTGTGTAATTACCATAGAATTTAACCGCTTCAGGCAACGACGAACTATGAGATGGAACCGCATAGATATCTTCAATTTATCTGCGGATATCTCTCTGTTGGTTGTTTATCCTCTTTGCAGATGCATTCGTCTGAATGTTAATGAGACGAGAATTTCATCTGCTTACCTGTCGTCTGTATTCGTCGTCACGGCGACTATGTTACTATGACGACCGGTCTTGTTGCTAGGCTCAGTTAACGAGAAAGAAGAAATCCGAGACTGTGTTGTGCTAAGGGTCCAACGCGTACGACCAGATTACTAGCAGCTATACTGACTGCTAGTCAAAGGGACAGATATGCAGAGAAGTAGCACATTGAAAGAAAAAGTCAAGCATACGACAGGCAGGACTGCAAGGCAGACAACGAAACAGACAAACTAAGAGACACACAGACAAAGGATATAGGAATAGAAGAGTATAGACAGCATGTGTTAACCACGAAATTTTGTATGTCACTAAAAGGCTATATATACATATATATATATATCCTTATATATACAGTATATATAATATATATACAGTATATATATATATATATAGTATATATATATATATATATATATATATAGAGAGAGAGAGAGAGAGAGAGAGATGGAAAGGTGTTTAGCTTTATCCTGCGTATAGTACTATATAATGGCCAATTTATATAGCGCCTACATGATCCCGTTGTCCTTACGGTTTATTCTTCAAATTGACTCGATACTTAATCGAGAGAAATGCGCTAAACAAAGCATCTGACGTTTTTACTTCGTCAGCTGTTCATTACATAATAATGAGACTGGACTCAATGAGTGATTTAGAAGAAGGATTTCTCGTGTTTTCAAAATCACTGTTCCTCTATATCCTAACTTCTGTTGAGACGGTTTCTTCCTGTTGTTAATATTTCCTGTCTCTAGGCAGAGATACCTTCTAGACATGACGCATATTCTGATTACGTGCTTTCAATTTCCGGCGTTCATAATGACGTTTCATTTTCGCTCTTTTCTTTGCCTAAGAGTGATAATTTCCCGCGAGAATTCCCTCTTCGTCCTCTTCTTCTACTCCGGGGAAAATGGCAGACGGCGGGAAAGTTTTTCCAATAAAAGACACCAAATCGTGAATTGATTTTTGTCGCTCGACGACACCAGAGGGCCGCGTCACGTGATTCACTCGGGACCACGTGACGACTTCAGTCTCGAAATGTCACGCGAGATGACGCCGAGAGATTCGCGACAATTCGAGATACAAACTGATTCTTAACATCTTGAGTTTCAACGGCACAGCTTTGAAGAAACAGATTGATGATGATGATGATGATGATGATGATGATGATGACGATGACGACGACGACGACGATTTTTTCACGTTCTTATTAGGAGTTCTTTGTGTCTTCAGTTCTTCCGGTAAAACATCAATTGTAATTCTTCTGATTCCCATGAACACAATTCGATTGCAATCATTAATGAAAGCAGCGAAAACGGATTTCATTATATCGACAAACGGCGCTATATAGATAGGCCAACATATACGCACACACGCACACACACACACGCAAATGATCAATGAAATTACTCTGCATGGTCAAAATCCTAATCCTCGTCACTCTTCGTCCGTTTTTCTCCATTCATTCGTGAGTTTCTTTTGCTTTCCGTCGTTCATGTTTCTCGTTCTTCTCTTGTCACGCAAGTAACTGCATGCAGGTGGATGACGAGAAACTGAGCCATCGAACTTTGTAGAGGAGGACTAGGGGTGGAGGGAGAGGGCGAGGGGGTCAGAGTGGAACTAGACCCCGTCTGTCTTTTACTACTGTCCCCGCCCAACTGTAGTAACCCCGCTGACTTATTAAATTATAGAAGCGACTCGACGAGTCTCTAGTCCTCCTCCTCCCCTTCCTCCTCCTCCTCCTCCTCCTCCTCCTCCTCCTCCTCTCTCCTCCTCTTCCTCTTGTTCTTCTGTTCAGTTCTTGTTCCCTCTTCTTCTGCTTCTCTTTTATTTCCGGTAATATCGCTCTCTTCTTTTCTCCTTTGTTCGAAGAACTTTTACTTATCAATTCAATTCTGTTCTCTTTATTTTCTGTTCAAACTAAGCTCCTAATCTCATATTCCCCTCCGTCTGTCTGTCTGTCTGTCTGTCTGTCTGTCTGTCTGTCTGTCTGTCTGTCTGTCTGTCTGTTGCATCTGAAGAATTATTACAAGATGGAAATCTTAGCCTTTTGTGAAGAATTGTTGTATTGTAAGCAAATATATTAAGTATACTTGTATATCTGTATAATATCTATATTCTGTTGCCATGACTACGATGACAACGACAACGATGACAACTAAGATTAAGCTGATATATCGCATTCCGTTCGTTTTGTATTCTTGCCATGATTAATTCAATGATAAAATGGCCATCAAGGATGATAACAACTACTACAACAGAGATGCATTAAAGGAATCAATTATGGTAACGACAACCGATGCTTCTGCTGCATGCATGATGATGATGATGATAACAACAACAATAAAAGAGATAACTAAATCGAAAATAATAGACCTAATAATAATAATAATAATAATAATAATAATAATAATAATTAATTATTATTATTATTAGTAGTAGTAGTAGTAGTAGTAGTAGTAGTAGTAGTAGTAGTAGTAGTAGTAGTAGTAGTAGTAGTAGTAGCATAGTAGTAGTAGTAGCATAGGTTGAATAATGATGATAATAACGTGATTCAGGTGGCCTATGGGACTACACATTAGTCTGTGTGAGATTAAGATAGGGTTTTCTGATGGACGTGGCCATGAAACCCACAAAACTTCACGAATAACAGATGATAACGACGACGAAGACGATGATGACGACAACGACGACATGGTTATTATCGCGATCTAAGACTGAATCGAACAGCCAGACTCATGCATGGACAGCAACAGGTGGTTTTCAATTGGCCAAACAATCGCATTATTGATAATATCTTCCGAAGAGTTTTTATAGAGGAAAACCAGTCATTCCCCTTTAATAGGACGAGTATGTGTCGTCAGTTGCACTGTTTATTTTACTCCGACAGAGAATGCCATTGTCATTAGCACATTGGCGCTATAAAAATAGTCGAGTTATTTTCCACTTGGTCTCTCAGTGGTTACAGGCCTCCTACGATAAAAAAAACAACTCCAAGTCATTTGGGGAAGTGAAATGGGTTTGTCCTAAGCTACCTTAATTACGCAGAAGAGGAAGAAGACAGCAGCAGCAGCAGCAGCAGCAGCAGCAGAAGTGATGTCTTTTGCAATTCAATCAATTGATAAGATACTTTATAGCACTCGAGCATTTTATCGGCCTTCGCTAATCGGGCGCTAAATAAATCGATTGCTTTACTTAAGTTTCTGCGGATAAGTTCGGCGAACAAACCATTTCATTTGGAGTCTATTAGTCTGTCTGTGTCTGTCTGTCTATGTCTGCCTGCCTGTCTGTTTGTCTGTCTCCAGATAGAGTCGTTAGAGGAAATCCTAGACTGGACTTAATTAGAATTCTGATTAAATATTTTCACTGCTTCATGACGTCATCGGTTTCTTGGTTTGAAGGATTTTGCTCCGAGAATTTTTTAAAATGCAGTGGAAAGAAAACAGAGGAGATACTTAAGAAGAGAAATCTATGCGTAAAATTAAGAGAGAAAAAACTCACTAAGTGATTTTCAGATTTTCCCAATAGCAGCAATAGGCCCTACTAAGTATTGAGGCTGAGACTGAGGCAGAGATCGACGATCTTCCTTCTTCCATAAAATTAACCTTCCTCGCTAAGCGATAACTAAATCGAAAATAATAGGCCTAATAATAATAATAATAATAATAATAATAATAATAATAATAATAATAATAATAATAATAATAATAACAGATATTATTATAGATATTATATATAGGGTTATATTATGATCGCACTGTGGACTATCCCTTTCCATTGCTGCCTATATTGTTAGTTGCTCTTGAGGGTTTGGTAGGTTGTAAGTCCCAGGTTCGGATGTTGTGGAGCCAGGTTGTTCTCGGCCTTCCTTGAACTCCTTCCTGGAATTGTGCCTTGTACGATCTCTTTCTCTTAGTTAATCTGACATTAATCTGACATTTAATCTGATATTAATCTGACATTTAATCTGATATTAATCTGACATTTTGGGCACATGTCAGTTTTCTTCTTTTGACGTTATTCAATAGGATTTTCTGATATTCGGCTCTTTTCATTTTGCCCATTCGTTGGTCCTCTTCGCTATCCAAGGCACTCTAAGTGTTGTTCTTAATCGCTTCATCTCAAAAGCCTCTAATGCGCGTTTCGTCTTTCTTTGCCAATGTCCAGCTCTAGCAGCCATATGTTGCTATTGGCCATACCAATTAAGGCATTCTGCAGTCTAATATTCGCTGTAGGCTAAGTGATTATCCGTGATTTTGTCCAAATGTTGATCAAGGTGGCATTTGCTGCACAGGCTTCTTGACAAACGTGATTTTACTTCCATCGCGCACCTGGCATTACTTGTAATAATGGCACCCAGGTAAAAAATTGGATATTTGGGTAAGTAAAATCTCGTGGATTTCTATAGCGCATTGAGGGCAGCACAACAGTAGCTGCTTATTCTTAGGCGCTTAGGTAGGCCTACGTAAAGACAGCGTAAAGACTACGTAAAGACAGCGACTTGTCTTGACGAATTTCCTTGCAGAGCTCGACGATATGAGGTCAAAAGGTCAACTGAATCGATATCAAAACGCATTGGAACGCTCTTAAGAAACCAGAACGATACACAGAAATAGAAGTGAAGGTCTCTTTTAACAGTGCGACGTCTCTGTCTGTCGGAGGAGACACGAAGGAGGATGGGGAGACGAAGGGGATTGTGGAATGAAAGCATCCAACCGTGAAATTGAATCCGATTGGTCGATAGACTGTGTCCAACTGATGAACGTCCAGGCAGCCTTCTCCTCCTCTTCTCCCTCTTCTTCTTCTTCCTCCCCTTCTTCTTCTCCTTCTTTTCTTCTTCTTCTTCTGAGAAAAAAGTCCCTTTTGGGGTGGGGTTAGGAGCGACCCTTGCATGCAATGTGGGCAAGATGGGACTGGATATGTAAGGACAGACTGGTCTATCAGTTGTATACAAGAGATTAGACACCCGGTCGTTCTCTGGCGATTAATCACATCCACTATCTGTCCAGGGGTGGCCACGGGGGAGGGCCTTGGGTGGAGTGGGGGGGGGGGGACGAGGCCCTGCTGTGTCTCCCACCTCCAGGAGAGACGATTCTTTATTTCTGGAGAGAGGAGTTGGGGGGTGGTGGAAGCGATTGGAAAACAAAATGAAACCTTGGAGAAGGTGCTCAGCCATAAACTGAAATTCCGTCGTCAAAAGGAAACTCAGTGAAAATGTTTTTCCATTTTGTATTCCGAATGGAAACACTCCACATTACAACAAATGGACTACGCACAGACAGACAAGCAAACGGACAGACAGGCACAGAGACAGACAGAGACAGAGATGGGGCAAAGCATGAAAACAGATAGGGAGAGATCTGATGAAAGAGAGTGGCGCGGGATACGATTGAGACGGAGGCCAGGGAGAGAGAGGGAGAGAGGGGGAGAGAAAGAAGTAGAGAGAGAGAGAGAGAGGGATAGAGGGAAAGAGCCAGAGAAAGAGAGACAAAGACAGACAGAGACAGAGAGAGACAAAGACAGACATAGACAGAGACAGGGACAGAGTCTGATTGTAATTCATCGGATATGTGGATGATGATGATGAAAGTGATTCTAGTTGGAGATTGACTTTAAACAGTGAGGAGGAGGAGGAGGAGGAGGAGGAGGAGGAGGAGGAGGAGGAGGAGGAGGAGGAGGAGGAGAGAGAATCAATCGAACGCCAATCATTGACATGCAGACGACAGAGCAGACGACGATCGCCAGATAAAACCACCGCAGCAGCTGCAGCAGCTGCAGCAGCAGCAGCTATTGATTTAATTGACAGCTGCTGTATCTCAGATGACTTGTAATATAAAACTCGTTGGGCGTTTCATTGGAATGTGAGAAGATTTCCATCTCTATCTCAGCGTTGACCCTGTTACAGTCCATCGGTTGTCACGTGATTCTTCAATAGCTAAACTAATATTTTCTCTTATTAATTATTTATTACTTTTAAAATTTATTATTTTCAGGAGTTTTTGCTCTTTGGTCAGACTTTCTTAACCAGTCGATCATCTCCCCCACCATCTCCTCCTCCTCCTCCTCCTCCTCCTACACAGGGGACGCCCTCCCAGTGAGTTTCAACGGTTCCTCTGACCAATGGAGGACTCTTTCCGACCCATCCGATCGACCCTGGCGCAGTCCATCGGTCCTTCTTTCCACTTCCGCCGCTTCCGGTCCCCGGTCTTCAGACGACCCTCTTGACCTCGGAAGCAAAGGAACCGGAAGAAGACCAGCGAAGTCCAACGACCTTGACCCCAACGACCCGACTCCTCCTCCTTCTCCTCCTCTCCTCCTCCTCCTCCTCCTACGACGACGCGGAGGAGCATCTACATCCGGGGTCAGCTGATCAACCCCCCTCCTCAGCAGCAGCAGCCGCCGCCGCCGCCGTCGTCAAGGTCAAAAGACCACTTCCGGAATTCACCGGAAGCGGATCTCCAGGATGGCCGATGGGGGGAGGGCAACAGGAACAACAGCGAGACGTCGTCGTCGTCGGGCAACAGCAGTGCAACGGCGAAGAGAAGAGCAACGGTCGCTGGCAACAGAAGACGCTTCTACAACTTTAAGCTGTTGCACGATTCACTGCAGGTGGGATATCCTAGGCACGCATAGAGCAGAACAGGACACGGAATCCAATCCAAATGTATCCCACGGTCGATGACATAACAGCCATGGTTACGCTAAACCGGACTGCTGTCGTCACGTGATCGATCGTCATCGATTTTAATTATAACTTTTAACTAGATAGCTCTATATCTGTGGTATAGAGACGAAAGTTGAAACAAGTTTCCCCCCATTTTACACTTTGTGTTGTCATGGTAACAGAGGTGTGTACAGAGTTAGGATAGCATTGATACACACACTTAGCGTGTCTATGTGTAGTTATTTTCCCATAAGTAAACAAAGTCTCGGTAATTTATATAGCGCCTTCGCTTTTAATCTGTCTTTGAATTTCAAAGGCCATTAGTTGCTTTAAAACCCGTGGTTTAAGCTTTAGCGCTCAAATTAATTAGTAATTTGACTGAATTGGTACGCAGCTGCATTCAGGAAACGCCTCCATTTGGACCTAAAATGTCTGCCAGTTCTACTCAATCGGGTGCACAGCTATTCTGAACTCTATGCTAGGCTGAGAGTGCGGTGCTGTTTACCTATTCTCTGTCGCGCTCCACGCGATGCGATTGCTTTGCCTTTAGCGCGCTTCACTCGACTGCAATCGAGAGCCATTTAAAAGAGGCGAACGATTCATCTCCTCTTCCATACATCAGTTGCCATGATAGGACAGAGAATTTATCACGAGAAACAGACACACAGACACACAGACAGTCACAGACAGACAGACAGACAGACGAACAGACAGACAGACAGACAGAGGGGAAGGAAAAGGCTTTCAAATTCACTGCAACTGTCAATGCAAGGAGACGACGATGAATGTTGTTACACTATGATGATGGTGATGATGACTATGATCATGATGACGACCTCCTCCTCCTCTTCCTCCTCCTCTTCCTCCTTGTATAAACCGATGTCTGCATTTGCCAGTGGAAAAGGCAATCTGAAGGCATTCAGTAATGTTTAAGCGCTACATAGCTAAAATGCTGGACCAAATCCATTAGGCAGGTTATAATCGAACGAAATAAGCAGCTGCATATGTCGTCTGTCTGCAATAATCCATTTCTGGGGAGTACGTGGATGTAACCCTCTCTCTCTCTCTCTCTCTCTCTCTCTCTCTCTCTCTCTCTCTCTCTCTCTCTCTCTCTCTCTCTCTCTCTCTCTCTCTCTCTCTCTCTCTCTCTCTCTCTCTCCAATCCAATTGAGGAAGAACCCTCATTCGAGATCGACGTTCTATTTCATTTAGTTTTTCTTAGAAAGCTGATCTCCGTTTTAGGACATTGTAATCCCGTTCGATTTAAATAAGAACTCAGAGAAAGCGGAAAATGCTAAAGAAGCCGACACGTTGCAGAAGTCAGGTTAGAGCGCTGGAGAGGGAGTGGAGTTTTTCGGGGGCAGGGAGGAGGAGTTGTTGCTTGAATATTAGATTAGATTAGATTAGATAAATATACCTAGGCCCTTTGTTCGCAGTCAATTAAAACTCTCAAACATATATGTCTTTAGCTGAGATAGAAAGACAGCACGGGATGGAGACGCATCACGAAGGTCTGGAGGAAGAGAGTTCCACACGTTTGGTCCTGCGATCCTAAACGACCTGTCTCCCATTTTAATGGATGTCCTGTGGGAGACAAGCTTCCTTGTGTCATCAGACCGCAGGCGTGTGCTCCGATTTGTCGAGCGAAGAAGTTGACAATCCTGGATTAGATAATCGGGAGATTCCCCTCGCAAGCACTTGTCGACAAGAGAGATCAGTTTGTAGTGTATCCTCTTTCTGACCGGAAGCCAGTGCAGTTCTCGCAAGATTGGTGTAATGTGTTCATTTCGTCTGGTGCCTGTGATCAGTCTCGCCGCCGAGTTCTGCACCGCCTGGAGACGTTTGATTTGGGCTTCAGTGATTTGGAACAGGAGACTATTACAATAGTCCAGTCTCGTACTAATCCAGGCATGGACCAGTACTTCAGCGGTATCACTTGACATTGATGAGGCAACCACTCTTAAGTTTCGTAATTCAAAGAAACATGTCGAGACTAGGTGAGAGACATGATGTGTCATGGTTAAGTTTTCGTCCAACAGGATTCCAAGATTTCGAACCAGCTTCGATATGCGCATCACCACCGCCACCCTCCCCCAACAGAACTTATATAAAAGCGGCGGTCATTGGTTTATTGAAATACAGTAGAACTTCGTCATAACGTATTAAGCGAGTTTGTAAGATTATTACGGCAGCGCATTACACGGAACCGCATATACGTTGCGGTTCGTCATAACCGAGTCCGTTATAACGAAGTTCTACTGTCGATGTCTGCCATTGTTCCTATCGCTTCATGCATTCCAAGAATGTGTCGACATCAAAAGTTAAATACTTTGCGTTGCATTTTGGTGTTAGAATTCTTGGTTTTGTGGACATTTTAGGGCGAGGTGAAGTCCGCCAGGGGGAGTCGCAGCTGTTCGCCCTGTTGTACGGCGTCGGGGTCCTGCTGGCCACTTCCGTTGTGACGGTCGCTGTCTGTCTTCTGCTCGGATTCTGTCGTCAGAAAATCAAACAGAAACTCGACCGACGGAGACGCTTCGATAAATCCGGCGAATACGAGCGAGTGGACAGCGTCTCTTCCGTCGTCGACAGCGCCTGCAGCAGCCAGATGGAGCCGCCGTACGTCGACGACGTCATCATCGAAGACGTCACGATCATATGACGTCATAGCCGACCGACGGTCGACGAGGCGCGTATTTCGAACTGTCGCTGCTCCGCCCTGTGACGTCATCGGAAGTAGTCTTACGCGGTTGACGTCGTCAAGACGCATAGAGATTTTAACGTCGACAGATTTTGGTGACGTCAGCGATGACGCAGCGTTGCTAAATTTAGACGCCGTATTCATCATCTCTGATCTTTCCGGTGAATGACGTCATGATGTTATTTGACGTCATGGAATCAAGCGACGACGTTCTTTGTATTTTGATAGGAAATGCAGACTGAAATAGTTCTGTATCGTTGCTATTTCTTCTGCATTTGAAGCGGAAATGACGTCTTCATTTGGATTCTGTTGTCTCTCTTTTTGCATCTAAGAAAAGGAGAAGAGGCAGTTGCTGAGGAGGCCGACGACTCACAGATGGCCATGGGTCCTTCTTTTACAACCCAACCAAACTCAACCCATGCCGGCAATGGGGTTACTTGACCCAACCCAACCCAACCTATCGTAATACATTGCAATTTCTTAAACCATTACTTATTTTCTGACCCAACCCAACAGGGAGAAGAGAAGCAAAGAGACAAAGACCCACTCTTTAGCAAACGATTCTTCCTATTATTAGATGACCCGATCTTTAACAAAGTATAAAAGAGAAAACGAAAAATTCTATCACGAGAAACAACCATCTCCTCATGCAGACATTTTGAATTCCCGTTGGAAACGACAGATTCCGTTGCGACACTTAGACCCTACGAGATGCAGCGGCGCATTTATTGTGCGCCAGAACTGCCAACATAATTATTGAATCACGTGCCACATATGATATGGCCAAGCACTTCCAACCAGTCAGCGTTCGGCAACAGGTGGATAGAAATTGCGCTAAATAATATCAATGACGTCGTAGATTGTCCTCGTCTTCTTCCTCCTCCCCTTCCTCTTTTCCCCTTCTTTTCTTCTTCTTCTTCTTTTTCTTCTGCTACTACTACTACTGCTGCTGCTGCTGCTGCTGCTGCTGCTGCTGCTGCTGCTGATGATGATGATGATGATGATGATGATGATTCTGCATGGGGTGGAGTGAGACCGTTGTTAACTAATTGTCGCTTTGTATTATGATAGCAGCGTATTACAGCAAAGACGCGCTTACATTCGCATCACGTCCGCTGCTTTGGAGGAGAGCGGGTAGGGGGAGGGAGGGGGAGAGAGAGGGGAGAGAGGGAGGGAGGGGCAGAAGAAGTGGCGGCATCGGATCTGACGTTTTATCGTGTCATAGACAGAGGTCGGCGTTGCCAACGAACGGCGCTAAGCAACGCGCTTCCATAGCAACCGTCGGACTCTTATCGCAGACTCACAGAGATGCTCTTCGACCACCAACATCTCCTCCACCTCCTCCACCTCCTCCACCATCGATGCAAAACACGCACGAAGCCCATTTCAACCCAACCGCCCCCCAAAGACCAAGATTTCCGAAGAAGAAGGAGAAGGAGAAGAAGAGGGAAATGAGTCTATCGTCGAGTGTGGTCTTAGACCAAAGCTGTACCTGAGAGAGAGAGAGAGAGAGAGAGAGAGAGAGAGAGAGAGAGAGAGAGAGAGAGAGAGAGACAGAGACAGAGACAGAGACAGAGACAGAGACAGAGACAGAGACAGAGACAGAGACAGAGACAGAGACAGAGACAGAGACAGAGACAGAGACAGAGACAGAGACAGAGACAGACAGAGACATATAGAGAGACCGAATTTCATCAGGACCCCCTCCACCTCCTCCAGTCTTCGGTCACGGACTCTTTCCCACGTGATGATGGACTCAGTCTTTGCAGCGAGCGTTGTCCAGTGATCCAGGCAACAGAGACGGAGTCTAAAATCGCATTCCAATTATTTCAAGTTGCGTATAAAAACCGGTTTCCTATGGGACAGACAGAGACAGAGACAGACAGACAGACAGACGGACAGACAACCAGATACCAGTGGCGTAGCCACGTTTCGAGAATAGAGGGCACACTGACATCTTCTGGTAGAAACTTCTCCTACGGGCAAAACAATATAGCGATGGAATTCATTGCACATTCAGAAGTTCATTCGCACTACAAACCCACTCATCCCACCCTAGAAAAATTCTCAGCGGTTTTGTGCAAATCTGTCCCACTCGGAGTAAGGGACCCGCACCCCGTGCCCCCTCCCGTGGCTACGCCAACAGAGACATAGAGCAGTGATCGGCATAGAAGTGCCAGTGCTTAACTCGTCAGACATCGATGGCCGCCATCTTGGTTCTCGTTATGCTGTTGTTTATGAGGCGCCTCCGTGTTTGTGCTCTTCCTCGTAGATTCAGGTCGTGGAATTTTCTGATGTCTGCTGTTTTCAGCATTTGCAAAGGCGATTGCGAAAAGCGCTGAAATATGGCGCCATATAAAGTCAACGCTCACGCCCCCTCCCCCCACTACAGGGATATCTGAATGCCTGGTCATGTCTACGACTCTCTCTCTCTCTCTCTCTCTCTCTCTCTCTCCCCGTCGGCTGAGATATCCAATTGGACAGTCATAATGGCAGTAACACACACACACAAACACACACACATATAAATCCAAAGATAAGACTGTCTCATTCTCTCTCTCTCTCTCTCTCTCTCTCTCTCTCTCTCTCTCTCTCTCTCTCAGAAGCCAATAGACTGTAACTACCCTCCCCACCACACCCAGGTCCAAAGCCCGTGCATAATACGTCACAGAACCGCGCGTGACTTTCGGGGGCCTCTGCAATTTTTACGAGCGCAACGTTTTTGAAATGTCTTGACGAGCAAAAAGGTCATCCGTATATATTTTGCCTCTTCAAAAGGCCTGACGAGCAAAAAACAAAATAAATACTACTTAGGAATAAGTAAAATGAAAACTCTTAAATACCCGAGGCCGGCGGGGCCCCCTGCGGCCACAGGCTTTGCAGGGCCCAAGCGCCGGCTCTGCTACGTCATTCCACTGGAAAAGGTCTCCAAAAATCGTCTGGAAACATCTGCTCGGGACAATCCACACAAACTGCGGGACTCTCTTTGGGCATGTTACTTGATTGGAAACCAAAGAAAGACAGACAGACAGACAGGCAGGCAGGCAGGCAGGCAGGCAGGCAGACGTGTAAGAAGAGAGAAACAGTGCATGCTGGGATTAGAGATTTACGTGGAAATCGGGATTGATTTTAACTTGCGTCTCTGACTTTTAACCCGACCTTAAAGTCCCGTTGACCTCGACAGTGATAATAAAGCCGAAGATAAATCTTCCATCGAAAGTTGCTCTCAGGAGAGACAAGAAGACATGCAGATAGACATACGTATACATCCATACAGACGGACAGAAGGAAGGACGGAAGGAATGTATAGGAACATAGGCACTAACGGGATTCTAGGGTCACAAGAACACATGGAAACAAATGGAAGACACCTGAGAAATCATATCATAATTCATAATATATATATATATATATATATATATATATAATTGATTAAATATATAATATATAGTTCGATGGTGCTAAAAATATAATGAGAGAGAGAATCTAGAAATTCAAAAAATTCGCATCGATATATTGTCTGTCTGTCTGCTTGTCTGTTTGCCTGTTTAGTCTGCCTGTTTGTCTGTCTCTGTCTGTGTGTCTGTCTAACTCCCTCTTTTCAGGCAATTAAATCACAAGAATTCTATTGATCATCATCAGGAAGACCAGTTTCAGTCGATGCTCAGCGGCGCCATTTTTATTAGCAATTTCCTATTAAATGTCACGATCAGATGAGAAAAGTTGAAGAGCAAAAGAGAAGTCCAATCAAATGGATTCATACTCTAATCCAATTATTGGATCGTATTCGACCGACAGCTGCCACGCAGTTACAAGACAAGAGGACAGGGAAAACTCAGAGCGCCTTAGACAGGAGCGTAGACCACCTTAGACCGACCCCCCTCCCCGAAGACAAGAAGGAGGACAGGCGATTCAAATCTCGTATTAAATAAAGATTCGTTCGTCACTTCATTTATTCGGTTTTTACGGAGAAGTAGAAATCCTTTGAATGATCTTTTCTCCATTATTCAAAATTCACGATTCCATTCATTGGTCGATTTTCATTGATGGGAAAGATGACGAAGATAGACAGGCAGACAGGCAGACAGACAGACAGACAGACAGACAGAAAGACAGACAGACAGACAACAGGATAAAAAGACAAAGATACAGACAAAGAGACAGAGAGTCTTTTAGATACTGCATGTAGTCATCTGTTTTTCGTTTATTCTCTCTTTCGCGTCTTCCTTCGCTCTTGATCAAATCGGTTGGAATTGTGAGAAAACGGCAGAATATCTCCAGGTGGCCAGGTGGGGGAGGTGGGTAAGGGGTGGAGGTGGGGTGGATGGGGAGTTTTAGCTGTGTTGGCGACTATGACGGCGCTGATGTCAGTAGGAGTTGTAACTGACAACAGAGATCTTCTCTTCAACAGATTTGGAGACAGAGACCCACAGATAAGAAATAGAATGCTTAGATTGCCCGAACGGAAGCAAGTAATTCAGAAGAAGGCATTTTTTTATTATCTTTCTCCAGTATAAGAACAGATACAAGAACCAGAATAGAGATGGTAGCCTCAATACAGACCAATTTGGCAAATTCTAACCAGTCAGTCAGTTCAGTTATAGTCTGTCAGACAGGCAGTCATTTTGTCAATCAGTCGATCAGTTAGTCAATCAGTTAGTCAATCAATCATTCATAAAGTATATCAGTTAATTCTGAATTCTTAATAACAGTCTGTCGTCACTCATTTTTCTGCAGAAAGCGTTGTTGGAATATTCTAGACATAGCTAGAAGCAAGCATTAGCCTAAATGAAAAAGTGGGGCCCCAATCCTATACTTCTCCCCTTCCCTATGGTAGCCTCTCAAAACTGGAGGGGGCTCGAGCCTTTTTGCCTAATAGGGGTTTACGCCCATGATTTCCAAACTTGGATAAGTCCTGGACCTGGAAAAGTATGCGTTGCTGAACGACCGACCGACAGCAGCAGCAGCAGCAGCAGCAGCAACGTGCGTAGGCCTAAGACTGAGGCCGTTCGGTCGTCGTAGGCCTACGGTCGATGAAGGGAGCGCCGAGCAGGGCGTGGTCGGTGCCCCTGCAGATGCGATTTCCATTCTCGTTTATAGTAGAGGATAATAATTATCGAAAGACTAATGGAATGTCTGATCGCTTAATTCGCAGACGAGCGAAAGAAGCGATCTCTGACGGAAGGAAGATAACAGTCTCTGTCTCCACTCATCATCTTCCGATCACCGATCTGAACAGAGACACACACAAACGCACAGGGACTGACAGACAGACGGAGACATAGAATCAACCAGTGAGAGACACTTAGTCATATAGCATAGGCATATAGAGAAGCAGCAGTAGAAAGCTTATCAGTTATAACCTGAGAAGCCATGTTTTTCGTTTTTCGGACAGATGAGGGTAAACAGTGGGAGAGGCAAATAGTTCAGTATATATATATATATATATATATATATATATATATATATATATATATATATATATGTGTGTGGATAGTTCCACGTGCGTGACATCAGTTCCCTAAAGTGGCCACGCCTAAGCAATGCAAAGTTCATGGACTCTTAGAAAGAGGAATTAGCCACTGATGCACCGTTACCATTGGCGACAGTGCATTTAATAGAAATTCTGCGTTGAAATCGGTTGCTCAGCGGTTGTCTTGGATACGTCGGTTGCCAGTGGATACGTTTGGAACTATGTGGCTGAGATTAGCTGTTGAGTTCTGTTTATTCGTCGTCGTTTGCGTCTCTAAGCCGAGCACAAAGATCGGAGAATATCGCGGATTGAATAATCACTCGTTGGGTAATTTTCAAACCTGTCTTAGAATTCTATAAATCTTTTCACATAGCTAGACTAGGGCACTAAGTGAAACCCATCCCTACGAAGGCGCTACATGAATGACCACTAGCGCCATCTGGCAGCAGGTGCCCATCCTAGGTCCGTTGTCATGGTAAACCGTAATGGCTGCCGATCAGAACATAGACTTTAAATCTATGGATCGGAATTACTGTTGCGTTTTTATTTGTAAAATTTGCTCAAAAATTAGCGACGGAATCGGGTATTTGCATTTTCTTCGTCCTGTCGACGGGTGAGTCTTCTCCGTTTGTGAGTTCTGTTTCTGCGAATTGTTAAATCCCCGGAGGTCGGGGATTTTATTTCTCAGTCAGTCACGTGTCCGTCGCACGGAGTGGTAGTTAATTTGGCCTGTGTAGTGTGTCTTCTATGAATGTTTATTTGCTGATGCATTTTTGTCGCCTATTAATTATCAGAGTGATTGAGTGTCTATTACAATATTATTTGCAAAAAACAAAGAAACAGATATTCCACAGTTTAAGGGCTGACTGATAATTAGACCTTTTGTTATACATCGATGCCAAGTATCACATATTTCTGATTTGGAATTTTATGTGAATTATATTTGTTGAGCTGTTTCATTTCATTCTGATATATAATAAATTTCGATAGAAATCTATGCGCCTGTCAGTGCTGTGGCTTAGTTAGTGTGTTTCAATTACAGTCAGCCTAACAGCTTCAAAAATTGCCTGACGACCCGTGCGGCCTGTTTGGCATCTGCTTTGTGTAATAGATGGCACTGCGTTTGCACTGAAGGTAAAGATAAGTTTTTGCTGCAAAGTTTGTGACTTTTATGTAGAGGAATTTCATCTGTTTGAGGATGATATATTACTCACAAGAGATGACCTGATGCTCCTTCATCTGCTGCTGCCACCTGGTGAAGCTTTTCATGAAGCCAATAGCCTTGATTCTGAGATTACAGAGGATGGTTTCATGCCTTTTCAGGAAAAGACACCGATTCAACAGGTGATGATTTGTCTGCAGGTGTTTCATCCTCAGAATTTGCAAAATGTTTGTTTTAAAGTGAGACAGTCAACTAATAGATGTCACCTGTTAGATGTCATCTGAAATTGCAACTGCTTGACCTTTGACCCATCTGCCAGCTGAGTATTCCCCTTGACCTTGACCTTTCCTGAATGAAAGCTTCCCCTGGGCCGGTTGATTGGCATTTGATGCAAAATTTCATTGAGCTAAGATCAAGCATGAAGTGTCACTGATGTCATTCCCAGTTCCTGTCAACATGCATCCCTGTCATGCATCATGGATGTCAATCATATTTCAGTTAACATGCAGAATTCATGTTGATTTCAATCACTTTTGCTTGTATTAATGTTCTTTGCAGAGAAGAAAGAAGCGAGCTGCCACTGCAATAACAAGTAAGCTCTGGTTGAACGCCACGATTCCCTACGTCATTGGAAAAACTGTCACAGGTGAAATTACCTGAAGCATTGTCTGCCTTGTCAATCAGCCTGACACCTTGATTTATCTTTCAGTTAATTCTCTTTCATTATCTTTATTACAGTTGAATCTAAAATGTCTTTCTATTCTGAAATCAAACATTCATGATTCACGGATTCTTCTTGGTCCTGTAGGCAGGTCAATCAGTCAGTTTCTGTCTGTCTGTATGTATCTCAATCATTCTGTCAGTTGTTGCTGTTTATAACTTTATAACCAGGCAATCAATCAATCAATGAGTCAATCAGTAAGTCAGGTATTAATTAAATCCTATGGACCAGTCTTGAAGTCGCTCAGTCTTTTCGAAAAGACCCAATTTGTTAGATTGGTCACCGGCCAGTCAATGTTTTCTTGTGCTTTGTGGACTGTTGTTTAATTTGACAAATTCTGAATGCGATGAATCTGTGATGAAAAAAGAAACTGTGAAGGAGAACATCTTGCAAGCGATGAATCATTGGGAGAGCAACACGTGCATCAGATTCACCGAGAGAGAATCCGAGGAGAACTTCCTTCTCTTTGAACGAGGTCCTTGCGGGTGAGAGCTTCATTACAACAGAACCATACTGATCTGCAGTGCAAAGTAACAAAATTCTGTTTACCAAAGATAATTATGGCATTCTTGTGCACATTTTTCTATCACTAAGTTAAAAAGTAAGCATGAGCAACAGGAAATTTAGGCTGAGCTGCTTTATCTGATTGCCTCTTGCATTGGAGCTGGGCAGTAGAGGAAGGCCAGACTGAATGTTACGGCCAATGGAGTTGAATAGCAGTGATTATGCTGAAGAGAAGAGATGTTTGCAGGCGTTTCCATTTCAGGATCTGGGCGTTCACTCGTTGTCAGATAAGCGAATAAGCATTTTTATGTCGGCCAGATTCGAGGTCGAAACAATTAGGGCTGATTGTTTGTGTCAGGTTTGGGGACAAGACAAAGACCTGGTTCTGTTTTAGACAATGATTTAAAATTGCACTTATAGCAAATGTATTTGCATTGCGGTTTTATGGCCAGCTAAACACACAATAATGCAATATCAACAGAGGCATTACTGGGTCTGCTGATATATTTAGTACGGCCCTGGAGTGCTTAATGTCGGTAAATTGGTGGAAAAATTCTTGGAATTTAGAGCGCTAATTTAACGTCTGCCCTGTCTGACCAATTGAACTCTTTTAGTTTTCACAATTGTGAAAATTAGTTTTCTGCAGCACTTTATCAGCTGATTAACACTGATCGGTCCTTTTTATTTTCCAGGGTTGAAATAAATGGTCCTTTGCCTACCTTCGATGTTTATTAGAATTTAAGAGTCAGTTTCTGAGATGAAAGCAGAATGCTGTTGTCTGATTCTGGAATCTGACTGAATTTCTGATATCAGTGGAGACTGTGGTTTCCTTTTCCATCAAAAGCAAACTCTGTTTTCTTGATGTCTTTGTACAGCTGTTGTTCGTACGTCGGTCGTAAGGGAGCGGGGGTTCAGGAAGTCACCCTCAGCCCCCAGTGTGCCTCCTACGGGGTTATCATCCACGAACTAGGTCACGTGATTGGATTCTGGCATGAACATAGCAGGTCACGCGTCATTCAGCAATGAATTACATGAAATCTATGCAATTACCAGTTGATCTCTATGTAAACATCACACTAGACTACTGTCCATCAGTAAACAAGTAAGTAAGTAATAGCTCGTGAATTTATATAGTGCTTTCAAAAGTAGTGCCACAGTGACTGCTTATTATTCTTGGGTGCCGAGTTAATTGATCTGGCGTAAAGAGAGTTAATCAAGTAATTAATTGATTGATAAACAAATTTAATTTGTTAGTGAATTCATGTTTAAGTAATTGTTTATATATTTTTTAAATTATATTCTAATTTTATAATAATCTCAAAATGGGTTTTTCATTATTTGCTGCCATAGGCCTGATCGTGATCAGTTTGTTAAGATCCTTCGTGAGAACGTGATTCCGGAGAAATTGGAAAATTTTGACATAAAGACTGCCATTGAAATCGACTCTCTTGGCGAACAGTACGACTATGAATCAGTGATGCACTATCGTAAGGTTAGGCATCAAGAGTGATGCTCTGTCACTCATTTCTTAAGGCATCACTCTATTTAGTTGTCTTATTCACATCAAAAGCATGGCTTTAATTTTAAAGACCCAGTATAGAAAATTGTTTTGTTATTTATTATAAAATTCATTTAATTGCCAGTTTCTTTGAGATTTCTCTGTAGTAAGTTTTATAAATAATAACGAATTAATTTCAGCATAAGTTCTTTGCTTTCTTGCTTTTATCTGATTTTATTTATCTGATCACTTGATTTAAATGAAATCAGGGAAAGAGAATTGTTTAAAAAGAGCCCAGCATTCCTGGCATCTTTAGCTGTCAGCACTGTATCTGAGCGTTTGTGTAAAATTGCAGAAGACTTTCAGTCGAAATGGACTTGACACGATGAACACAACTGTGCTGGGCGCGAAGATCGGTCAGCGGAGAGGCCTCAGCCCCGGAGATGTTGCTCAGACGCGATTGCTCTACAACTGCCCAAGTGAGTTCATTGTCACTTATCGCTGAAAGTCATCACTTAGCTTGCCTCATAATGATTTGTAAGCAATTATGTGCTTTTGCTGCTAAATATTTTGTACAACTTATTTCTCCCTTTTAAAACGTACCGTAGATTTGCGCTGTCTTCGTTAAGAAATTCAGTTACATTTTTCAAATTTTGAAACCAATGCAGACCCAAGGAATTCTTTCTTTCACGATTAAAAACCTTTAGAAAGCAAAGTATTTGTTTTTTGGCATTCCTTTGAGATTTCTCAATGATTGTCGTGTTATTTATGTAGAGCCGAGATGTCACGAAGAGTTTGATTCAATTGAAAACAGCTTCACTTCACCCAATTATCCTCAGAAGTATTTTCGAGATTATGAATGCTCCTGGGTGATTCACGTCTCACCTGGTCAGCACCTTTGTTACTTATGCCCAGCAACCAATAATTAGTTGTCTCTTATGTATGAACAAGAAGTACTTCCTTCCTGATGATTCACACACACACACACACACACACACACACACACACACACACACACTGTAGCACAGACAGAACCGAGTTTGATTAAACGATGAAATAAAGTTTGTGGCCACCGGATTTTCTGTTGGGTTTATTTTGTTATTTTTCCATTTAAATGCAGAAATTGTTTTTTATTTTCAGGTGAAATTGTCACTTTGGAGTTCATAGACTTTGCTCTCGAGCGTTCGGCCGACTGCTCCTACGATTACCTGGAGATTCGAGAGGGGGATGATGGGTTTGGAAATGTCATTGGAAGGTTGTGTGGGGAGGGGGTGCCAGGCACCTTCCAGGTGTCAGACAGCGTCTGGATCAACTTTGTCACCGACTCTGAATACAATTTCCGAGGATTTTGGGCGCACTATTTCAAGACAGGTGGTTGCTCCATTTAGATACCTCAACGTGTGTTATACTCTATGGAATCACGGGCCAACATTCAAAGGCCTGCATGTATGCATGAGTATATGTCTGCATGTATGTCATGTATGTGTGTATGTATGCCATAACAGAAAAGTATAATAATAATAATAATAATAATAATAATAATAATAATAATAATAATAATAATGTGATTTTAAGTGGTTTAGGAGGCTAAGTAAGCCTGTGTGAAAACCACTGTAGTTAAAGTAGTATAAAGAGAATTAAGTTATAAATAGTTTCATAAGGTGTCTATTGGACCAGTACAGAGCTCTAGGATGCTTATTTCTTTAAATAAAAAATAAGATTTTGTACAGAAAACCTTCTGGAAAATATTAGGTCTCTAAACTGATGATGACTATATTATTTCTACCATTCATCATACTACAGCAAGATCTCATTCCACTCTCTACTTTTCTTTAAGTAATACTCTCAAATGTATGATTTGTTTTGTTATTTCTGTGTTGTAGTTATTTATCCAGAGAATGGAAGTGGAGAGGCGGATGAATCGGGCGATTTGCCGATCGGGGTTAATAGTCGGATGGGTGGCCAAGCAGCCAGCATCTACTTGGCCAGTAAGGCTGTCATTGTCTATTATGGGAGTCTTCAGTTTGTCCAGAATCATAAACTGATTTAATAACGTTGAAAACTGCTTTTCGTGATTTTAGAGTGTGTCTGATTTTAGTGTATTTGTGCATTTCTCAAAAGATTGTGTCCAGTTGTTGAATGAAGTGACTGGTTCCGTGTCGAGTCCTCTTATGCCGATCATGTACGCCGGCAAACCGATCGAATGCTCGTGGACAATTGACGGAGGTAAGCGTACTAAGTGATCGGCCGGGCAGGGTTTTCTTCTCCCGGAGGTTATAAGTATTTTTGCAGCACAGGTATTTCCAGCGATCCAGTCAACGCCGAAATAAAGTCTCTTGTGACGCGAAGGATTTTGAAAGTGTCGAGTGCGTCTGCATTCGTTTAACTCTTTGCAGTTTTTCTTTTGCAGGTGTAAACGCGTCGCGAATACAATTGACGATAATGAACAAGACCCCGGAAGGAAAAGGACGCCCAGAAAGGTGTCTTGGTGACGTCTACAAGATGTCTTCCGGAAGAAAGACAAACAAGCGCATGGACAAGAAAGCAGACAAAGCAATACGCAAGAAGTCAGAAAGCCATCCAAACAACATCAGCGGAAGGTTCGTTTTGTTTAGATCAGTGCAGTTTTTTAAACCAATTCTTATGATGGTTGCGTATATATTATGCTAATTCTTTGATTAGCATGCTGCTCTGCTAGTTATGATGTCTGGGGTTCAAACCTTGGCTGTATTTCTATCTCAGAGACCCAGTTTGCTGTCAGTACTCGGCTGTGAGAGCAAGTACTCTTGGTACTGACTCTGTGGAGAGTTTTGTCATTCCGAATGCATTGTCATAGCAACATATCTGCATTTGGTCAAATTCTCGTGGTATTCATCTTTCTTAGAAATCCGTTTTGCTCGTTTTAGAAATGCCGAGATTAATGGTTTGATGTGTCTTTTGCTGAAATGTGGTTATGCTTTTTGATTTGCAAATCAGTCGTTTTAAGCAGACTTTGGTGACGTACGATTGTCACCAGCAGAGCACGCTGTTGCTGGCTTCACACAGTGTCTCCATCCAATGGTCTTCTCACGTCAACCAACCAATCGCCTTCTCTTACATCATAGGTTATTTTCTTCTCCTTCCGACAAATTCTCTTTCATGTTTAATCTTATCTGAATTAATTGATAATTTCCTAAACTAGAGGAACAAGTGACAAAGTTACATCCAGTGGCTGATGTATCAAAAAACTGGAGAATCAAGTACTATTTGTGAAATGTTAATCTATTCATAATATTCTATTCAAATATATTTATATAATAATATATTATAAAATAATTTATAATTTAGTTAAGTCCAGTCAGGCTATCATCATCATCATCATCATCATCATCATCATCATCATCATCATCATCATTGAACTTCTGTAGCGCCATTTTAGTGATGTTTTTGACATCAGTCTTGATGGTCGTTCCTTGATTTCAATCATAATGTCCAGGTTAACCTCCGGAGTGCCCACTGTAAAGATTTAACGTTACAGTCGTTGAAACTTTAATAAGGGCTACAGGAGGGAGGTTAAAGGTGTTACAGGTGAAAGGTGTTACAGGTGAAAAGTGTTACAGGTGAAAGGTGTGAGCAGCTTGTCTTAGGTGAGGGCATATTGTTGCAGGCAGATTACGATGAGTGTCGATTTAGTCCGAGCCCATGTGATCACCTGTGTGAGAATACACTTACGGCGTTCTCCTGCTCCTGCAATCCCGGGTATTTTCTCAACGCCGACCAGCGCTCGTGCTCAGCCAAAGTCTTGCCACCCGTTTCTGGTATTCTACGGACTATATTTAGGCCGCTGTAAAATTCTATGTGAATAAATATTCTATGGAAAGGTGTGTATGTGCAAGTCTTTGAGACTGGCTTCACTTGTATCGTTATAATGTTTTTATGGAATTGATTCCAGGCAGAACGGTTGATATGAGAGTCAGTTGCAATATTTTTCATCTGAGACTTCTCTTGTGCTTTTAATTATAGGACTTTGAAAACATTGATGAATGCAATTATTTATAATTATAATTTATTTTGATTAATAGAATTTTAGATTAGTAGCAAAATTCCTGTTAAACATGGAATAATTGTTAATTTCTGAATATCAACATCTCATGCATATATATTAAATATATATATATATATATATATATATATATATATATATATATAGTGCAAGGAGTTGGGCAGATGAGTTATGTTGTTATTGTTTTTGTTTGTTTTGAGATAAATGTGGTGAGATCATTGTCTCTGAGAGAGGTTCGATAAATGTAACGAATTGGACGAATCTAAGAGACTGCAGTTGGTACATTCGACCGCGCGACGACCTCCGCGTGTTTCTTACCTTCGTCAGGTTCTTCATTCCATCTGGAATTTCGTCTCACACGTGCCTTGAAAACTACGTTGAGATACAAGTGGGGAAGAATCAGGTCAGTTGAGGAGGTCACCGAAATGAAGGACATTGCGTGAGGTCGTTCACTTTTTGTCCACTTCTTTGAGTGAAGTTTGTCATTTTGCGGCCATATTTGTCTGGCCTTTTCCAAAATTTTACCCAAAACAGTTGTAAGTTTAAGCAGAATGGCAGATCAACATATTTATGTTGTAAAATTTATGATAAAACTTAACGCAGAAGATTGTTACAGAGACTTGGAAATGTCAATAACATTTTACATGATGGCATCTTTCTAGTGTACTCTTATTATGAGAATGTGTTGGTAAAGAGACGTGCGTGTGTCTCTGTTTTTTTGCCTGCCAATTTCTTTTTCTGTACCAGATGTATGTATTGTGTAATTGTGACATTGTGGTGCTGCTGTCTTAGACGTCTCGTGTGAAGTACTGCGACCGAAGGGTACCACCAGCCCTGGCTCTGCCTCCGGGAAATGTCATGATACGTCTCCGAACCAAGTTCCATCGACCGGGAATTCAACCTCAGTTCACGGCTAATTATTTAGTCTACAAGAATACAGCAAGTCAGTGTCTTTCCCATTCTGTCTGTCTGTCTGTCTGTCTGTCTGTCTGTCTCTCTCTCTCTCTCTCTCTCTGGTGTCTCTGCATGTGTCTCTTTCTCACTTCATCCTCTCTTAATTGACTGTCTTTTAGTCTTGACTGTCTTTTGTAGAACAGTTTCTTGTCTTGTTTACTGTCTGATTTATTTTAACTTCCAGACTAAAATGGTTACAGAAATTGTAGGATTAAATTAATATGGAACTAAATATTGAATTTTAATGACTGCTATTTAAAAATCTTAAATTACCCAATCTGGATGACTTTTTTTCTTCCCCTGCATTATCGCATAATTAGGGTGGTGATGTCACTTGGGTCATAAACATTTTGAAGGCATTTTTTCAGACGATTGCCAGCAGAAGATCAAAGGTTATGGAGAGATCGTTTACCCCAAGTACTCAAAGGAGTACGGACCCCATTCCCTGTGCACTTGGTACGTGTCTGGACGCGCTGGATTTCGCCTGCGCCTGCACTTTGTCGAGATGGACATCGAGCCGACCGAGAGTTGCCATTTTGATTTTGTTGAGGTGCGCAGTGGCCATCACCTGACCTCACCACTGGTTGGTCGCTTCTGTGGTCAGACTCAACCGACTGACGTCATAACAGGTATTTTAAGAATTGTCCCCGGGCGCTGAATACCCTAGATCCGTCTCTGGTAGTTTAAAAATGTCCAATTTACGCAAAAGTGAATACCACAGGCAAAATTCTGAATGCCAAGCACTTTTGATATACGAGAGATAGTGCCCTAATTTTCGAAAAAACGTGATTACTAGGTCCTCTTCACTTGCCTGTCAAAAGTGCTAGCCATTCACACGTCTGCCAATACCATTCTCTGTAGTTTACAGAGGCGGATCTAGGGGAGGGCAGGGGGTTCACATGTTCCCCGGGTGCCGAGGTGAGGGAAAGAAACACATCAGGATTATTTGCTTCTTGGGCTGCTTTGTTGTCGGTTTTGCAGTTTGGGAATTTAGTGTTATTTGGAAAATTGTTTTAATAGGAGGATCTTGGTGCTAAAACATGAATGGACTTCCAAAGAATTTACTATTATTATTATTATTGTTATTGCTATTTTTTTTTAATTGACAATTTTTGTGTTCAATAGTACCAAGTGTCAGGATCAAGGGCACCTTACAGAGTCCAGCAATATAAAAATTTAAATAAATAAATTAATTAATTAACAATAATCATGTACAAGCAACAATATAAGGCAGAAAGAGTATGATTTTTGGAACAGACTGTAGATTTGCTTTGGAAAAGAACTGACATTCAGATTTTTTAATGAGTTAACACAAGGCCATATCACAGTACTCAGAAATCCTACTCTGATAACCGAGGTTCCTATTAGCTTTAGAGTTCAGAAACTCTTTAAATATTTCAGTTGTGATCAACAGGTAATCAGATGCTGGTGATGTTTGCCTCTGATGGCAATGGCTCTGGTCAAGGATTCAAGGCAATGGTTACATCGGAGAAGCGCAGACGGAAAACTGCAAAAGCAAAAAAGAAAAAAGTCTCCAACAACGCCATTCTCCAGCCGCATTATTCTGCAACACAAAGCGACCACAGAGCACGTCACTTTGGTTAACTAGTTCGTCTGACTGACGCCAAGTGCATTACTAAACTGGCGCCATAGAAGTTCACTAATGAATTAAATTATCAGAAGAACTTGACAGGGAGGGATGCTGTCATAAAACCTTTTGCAGAATACCACACACTTTGAAGACATGCTTGAAGTTTGTTGGTAGTTATGCGGCTTTGCCAAATGGCAGGCCCCTACTGATTGAACTCTTCCATTGATAGACTCAAGTTGTATTTTACTTTGAATTTTGTTTCCACAAACGCTGCAAGTGACAATGTTCATTATTATGCATGTGTTGTCGCTTTGACAGAACGCTTAATTGCAATGTTATAAGCTCTTTCATCAACTGAATAAAACGATTAAAAACAAGAGACGTGCTGTCTTCAGCTCTCCTGTTTTATTGTTCACGACTGAAATTACTACAAAAGGATTTCATAAAAGATTAGAGGATTATTTTATTTGCAAGTTTGAGTTTTGAGTTTTGGTTTACAGCTGTAGTAACTACCAAAGCACTGTATAAATTTATTAGAGTTTACTTACTTGCTTACTACATTAATTAAATGAAAATAATTATGCATTATAGTCTAGACCAAATTAAATTCTGACAAAGTAGCCTTATTTCGCTCAAATTGACGGTGAACATTTGAATTCCATATAGCAATACAATTTCACCGATAATTGTGATATGAGAATGCACCCAAATGAAAATCCTAATTTAAACAATTAATGCACTCCATCTTAGAAATCAATAAGTTTGAAATTTCTCTCCCAAATTTTTTGACATTTTGGCAAGTAATATCACCTCCCTAATGTCTGTCCCCCCAAAAAAGTCAAACTCCCCCCATGTCTAGGTGGCTAGAATAAACACTGCCTCTGCTGTATGAGATCAGGCTTCTATTAGGAACATTGTGGTAACGTGATTTCACTTAAAACGCTGACGAATGGACTCAACTCTAGGGCTCACGTCTGACCATCACAGTCAGAGACAGGAAATCTTGAAGGTCAATAATTCTTCATCACTGTGGCCAACCTTCATCCGTGAAGACGACCGAGATACACTTAACAAAATGGCGGATCCATTTCCAGCTTTACCATCAATATAATAGATTTATTCTAGTGATAATTGAATTCTATGATCTTTGCGTACCAAATTTACGAAAGTAAATAAAGAATTAAATAAATAAATTTCAATAGAATATACTTTAAAATACATTGAGTAAATAATTCGCGATCGTAGAATGGAAGTTGATTCCGATTTTCTTCAGCAGTATCGGAACATCACTAACAAGCTCAAAAAGTAAGCTCCATGGAAAATGCGCAATTTATATAGCTCCAGTGTTTTCATATCTTTTGCGATCAGACCGACCATTGATTTCTCCTTATTGTTATCATCGATTGAACTATATCTTAAAAGATTCCTGTTGTGTATGAATAAAGATTAAATGTATGCTTACCTAATTGTAGATTTTGACATTTATGTCATTTGTTTAAATTTTAAGGAGATTTCTTAAGAAACCGAACGTTGCTGAGGGAAGCGAACAATTTGGTAATCATTTGATGTTTTCTCAACGTTGTTCAGCAGTATTTTGCAGAGTTTTTTATTTCATGCTATTTGATATTCTGATTATATGGATATTCTGCCATGAGTACGAATTCTGGCAATGATTGTTACTCTGGTGACCATTTTCTGACTCTTATGTGCATTATTACAATGCTACTAAAAAGTTTGCAGTTAAGTTGCAGTAATATACCTCCACTGAAATCATTACGTTGACGCAATGTCTGTAGGAGTTTGATGATGTATTTCAGCTTCTCTGTCGAAGCTTCTTAGAGCACAGGAGTGTCACCAGTATGCTGGATTCTGCCAATTGGCACAGGCACGGTGAGAAACTTTGTCAACTGTTTTGCTGTTGGTTGATGTTAAATTCTCTGCTAATTAATAATGATTTGCAGAAAAGTCTGGAACATTTTACAATCACGTGGTTTGTGACCATTTGGCATCTGCCTGAGTTCGGCTTAAGTTTGTGGCTGGGATATTTGTTTCTTCCTTCCTTCCTTCATGTCAGGAATAGATTAAGAATCTGCATTATTAAATTTCAAAACTCCTACTAAAATCTTCAACAACAACCTGACTACTCTTCTTGAACCCTCCTTGAATCAATCATCTCAAAAATTTGTTATATGGTGTTTACATGCTGATTGCATGGGTACATATATCGACAGATGCAATGTCTGAATGTCATTTCTGACGGTGATGTAATTGCATTTGAGGTTTTTGTCTTTAGATGTGAGCACATGATCGGCAACTGGTGTGCTGAGGCTTATGCTCTGACGGAGGCTGCTCGGTCGTTTCTTCTGTCCGAGCATTCTGTTCAGGACATCCATTGTCCGAGCTTTCAGGAACATCTGAATGCGGCCATCAACTGCTACAGCCACGCAATTCGAGTGAGATTCGTGCCTTCTGTTATTTGGCATTTGAAGATGTCGTCCGTCATCAGAAAGCGTCTGTGATAAGCAGTGATGGGCACTAGTTAACTAAAAAAGTTATAACTATTAGTTTAACTGGAAAAATTTAGTTGAAGCAATAGTTTAACTACTTTTTTCTTAACTAGTTACAGCAATAGTTTAACTGCTTTTTAAAATAGTTACAACTAAAAGTTTAACTACTTTTTTGCAACTTTTTATTATATTATACGGTACTGTTATTGCTTTTGGTACTGAAACATGAAAATGAACTACACTAGTCTTGCTGACATTGTTGTTGATCCTTCTAATAGTGAGTTAATCACATTAGTTGATGCAATAACTGTCTGCATAAGTCTTCAGGGGCAGTTGCACATTGGGGATGACTGAGGATGCATCCCCCACCAGCCCACCACACCAGCCCACCACACCAGCCCACCAAAATTGCGTGTGGCTTTGATGAATTTAAGAGAAAATTTGTTGGTATTTATTTCTTGATAGTACTTTAGTCTAATAGTATACTTACTGACTAACTATAGTTTGGTTTTGCACTATGACTTTGTACAACCAGACTAAAATGCTTTTATACATTGTCAATTCTGAGCATTATATTTCATAAATCAAATCTACAGATTTCTTCTAAACCATTTACATTTAATTCCTTTGACAATTGGCGGGATTTTCTTAGAAATTCACTGCATCCCCCCACCAAGAGTTCTTGGAGCCGCCACTGCAAGTCTTCATAGATTACGGCGATTTCTTTGTATTAAATTGAAATGAGTCGAATAATAAAATATTTACAAAAAAGTTGCAAAATAGTTGGAAATAGTTTAACTACTTTAAAAAAGTTTAGTTTAACTTTTTCTTGAAAATTTTAACTATTAGTTAAACTAATAGTTTAACTACAAATATTTAGTTGAAAAAAAAGTTTAGTTTAACTACTATTTTTCCAACTAGTGCCCATCACTGGTGATAAGTTAAAATCAATCAGGGGGTCTGAATGTTACTTAGAAGAAGGCTTCTTTTCTCTTAGAACTCTCTCCCACTCAGCTGTCAGGTCTTACAAAGAATTGAGTATTTTCCGATCTAGGCTTAAGTCCCCTGTTCTTCCAATTAGCATTTCCTCCATATCTCTGTCTCGCTGTTTCTCACCGACAGATCTCTGGAAAGACACGGTCTTTGGCGGACGGATTTCAAGTATACCAGCGATTTACACTTTTAGAGTATTAGACCTGGTGCTGTAGAAGTGCATAACTTATTATCATTTTTATTTTGGCATCCATAGTTAATTGTTGACATCTCAACATGTATATTTTGTACATCATTGCCACTATGTGATTGTGGGCTGCTGGTTTTTCTTAATGGCAGTTAATCTACAAGCCTATCTATGTCATGATTATCTATGTTATATAATGACTTCATTTTATATTAAATTTTTGTGTATTTTGCCAAATTTGTGTTCTATGTTCTTTTAATTTGCTGATGAATTTAAATTGATTGATTCATGAACTGCAGAAGGAGTTTAATGCGTCTGCGTCTGTGTTTGTGTAGGTATTTCTTGAGAACAAGCTGTGTGCTATGGCTGCTGCTCTCAGCATTGAACTTGGAAACTCGTTGAAAGTAACATTTTGAAATCAAAAGCGTCTCGCGTAGTTTTTTTTCTGTGCATTGCGTTCATTTTGCTGAATCTTGTTGTAATTTTTGACGTTTTACAGCTTTTGTTATTTTTTTAAGATAGGGTTTTTAAGTGATTTCTGGTAACTGGCTGACAGTTATAATTCTCTGAACTGGTTTAATTGCCCGCGTTTGGGTAAGTGCTGGATCTGATTGTCTGTTGCTGTGTGTGTGTGTCTCGTGTGCCTTGGAAAACTGCACGTCAAACGACATTTGGTCTTTACTCAAAAGGGATTTCATTTGGAAGCATTTGTGTTTTGTCTTGTTATTTGTTTATGATTTCATATTTTCTGTGTAAATATTTCAGACTCTCGGTCGGCCCGGTGAGGCAGTCCAGCATTATCATCGAGCGGCCGAACTTCAGCTGCAGGTATTTGAAGAGGCCGTTGGTGACTCCATTGAGAGTGGGAAATGTTAACTCAAATTACGTTAACTTGTTTTTATTAAGTTATGTTGAATCAAATGGTTTGATGTTGGATTATAATGAGACAAGAGAGTCTTAACTTGTAAACCAAATGGTGGCTTTGTTGTTGCATGCATCCAAGTAGTGAATATCATCTGAATGCATATCGTACTACTTCAATTATCATATTTTTAAAGTCAATGCAAGTTTTTATTGCATTAAATTTGTTTACTTCATCTAAAAGCTTAGTTAATGTCACGTTGAAATTAATTTTAATGTGGAGATGGTGAGATGATGACCAATAAAGGGGCTTTTTGTTTCAGGTTTAATATTTTAGTTTCTAATTGAACTTCAGAATTTTTTGTTGAGATTTATAGAATTTCATATTTCTTGTTTGAAAGAAAAGAAATGTTGATTATTTTTCCAGAATCCACTCGAGTGTCTTGATTCGCTCGGTCGTATCGCATCAGCAAAGATCATGATAGGTGATCAGTGCAAAAAGCATTCATTGTTTGCTGTTCAAGATATTCGTTTGTCATTTTCTTCATTTTATTTACTAAATAGAGCTAGATGAATTGGGTCAGTTTGTGCTATGAACTTTCTGCTGTTTTTTCAATTGACTCCTAATGTAACTTGTGAAATGGAAAAACTACTTGAAACCCAAAGAGTTTTCAAAGGTGACATTTGAAGAGATTTGTAAAAAAAAGAGTATATTAAAAAAAGAGTATATTTTAGAGATGAATTGTGCATAAGAGAAGGCAAATGTTGTGTGATGGACAGGAGATTATGAAGGAGCCCTGTGTACGATGACCGAGATGGACTACCTGGCCCATGAGCGCGGCGTCACCACGTCTGACGGTCTCCAGCCGATCGGGGCTTTTGCCGACATCTTGGCACGCTGTGAAGTCTCTCGAGTGTTGCTGCTTTTGCTTTTGCAGGTAAAAGTAGATTGAAGTTATTGATTGTTAGCGTCGAAGGACACGGACTGAATTTTCTTTTCAATTGTTTGTGCTTTAAGAGCTATTTTGATGCATTCCATCTGATGATGAATCAAGTGTTCTCTTAAAATCTTAATTAATCGTTATCATATTATAATAATTTGTCATGTTTATGGAAATTGTTTATGAAACAATGATAATAATAATAATTATTCACTTCTATAGCACCAGTTCTAATACCCAAGGGTATCAATCGATGGTACTTCAAATCCATCTGCAAAAGACCAGGTCATTCCAGAGATCAGTCAGAGGGAAAGGATGCTTTGAGACAGATTGTGTGGATGATCAGTTGTAACCTGAATGGAGGTAATCGATAATGATCTGAAGAGACTAAGAGAAACAAAAGTAAGTCTTGGTGAGAAAATGAGGTCTCTCTATCCAGATGCATTTGTACGTTGGGGGCTGAGGACGTCATTTTTGGTCTCGAACATAAATCAAATGATGTATGTCTGCTTTTGAAAATTAATTTCCTAATCCTCCTCTTCGAGCGAGTGTTGAATATTAACAGTGTGTTTTATGGAGCTGTCATTTTGAAATAAAGTGACATGGTGGCGGTGGTGGTGGTGATGATGATGATGCTATGTCTTTAGCCAACCCCTCAGAGAATTCGACCAGAGCATGCTCAGATCCTGGAGAAGTATTCCTGGGAGTCTAGTGACGATGACATCAACGCCAGTTGCATCAGTGAAGACCTTTTCCTTCTCCTCCAATCGTTGGTTGTAAGTGTGACCGCCCGACTCAGCTCTGTCTTATGATCAGGCTTTCTTTTTTAAGAGTTTATGTTAATCTAATGGAAATCTTTTAAACTACTTAAATAAATGCTTGAATTTTGTGCCTCTTTGCCACTCTCAACTTTAATACAGTAAAACCATGCTATCACTTTCATGACCTGTTCAAGTTTTATAACATAAACTAGAGTTTACATTCAATAGTGTTTACGCTAAATAGATCTGACATTAATTAAACAGATTTGACATAAAATGAAGTTGAATTGCAGGTAATATTAAGAGGAGTTTGTATTTTCAGGAATGACAGTTGGTGGGTTTGACTGTATGCTTTAGCCCTGTTTGACGTATTGCTTGTTGCGGAATACACAGCTTGTTGTTTGGTGCACTGACCGAACTACGAACCTTTGCGTCTGCCATTTTCAAGTGTTGTGCTTGACGGAGTCGAGATGTTGACACTGTTGCTCTTATCAATCATTATTTGTTCACTGAATGAGTTCGTTACTTTTTGATGGCTAGATATTAACGCTAGTGGTGTCTGTTATTGCCGTCAGATGGCGTGTCAGAGTCGCGATACGGAAGCCCTGAAGTGCCACCAGACCGAACTGTGGCCGCTGCTTTCTTCCGAACAGAACCATCTCCTGCACTTGGTCCTCGAAGAGGTCGCGCATCCTTCGAGTCAAGTCATCTAGGACCCTTGCACTGTCCTCGCGCTGCATTCTTTGCATTCCTTGTTCGGTCGACAGAGATTGCGCAGCAAGTGACTTGGCGGTGTTTGCTTTAAGTCTGCGTCGGCAAAGACAAGCTTTTGTCGTCTCACTTTGCAATGATTTAGTCGTAATGTAATGAGAGTCAGACGTTGACTTTACGATAAATGTCGTCAGTTTCTCAGCATTATCATTTGGTGTAAAGTTTAGTTTCAGTGAGCTTTATTCTTGAGGACCAGTAATGATTCTCAAACAGGGGAGGCCCTACTGAACCACTCTAAATAAACCTTACTGTTATTATTATTATTATCATTATTACTTCAGACCCTACTGAACCACACTAAACATTATTATTATTATTATTATTATTATTATTATTATTATTATTATTATTATTATTATTATAGTTAACTAAACTATTTTGGGTCATGGCAAGACTTGATGTTGTTGACTGTATAATGTTAAAGTAGGTGTTGAGGTCTGAAGTTCTTGATTTTTTGTGAGGTTG
Organism: Metaphire vulgaris; assembly: GCA_018105865.1. Lineage (NCBI taxonomy): Eukaryota > Metazoa > Annelida > Clitellata > Crassiclitellata > Megascolecidae > Metaphire > Metaphire vulgaris. Next base: position 486,935 of record CM030859.1, on the reverse strand, counting down.
CCACTTGTTTCATTTTTTTCTAAATATTAAATTTTTTTACAAATTGTATTTTATCTGTAACTAAATAAATTAAAGATTTTCTCTGTGAATTTACGTGGAAATCTGATTTAAGTTTTTCAAATTATTCAAATAAATATGATTTCGTCTTTGAGACTGGATGAAGTTGAAGCCTCTAGCAATGGTTTGAAATCACTTGAATCAAAGAGGAAATTGTCTGGTTTAATAATACAGTAGAACCTCGTTATATCGAACTCGCTTATATTGAAATCACGTTTATATCGAAGTTTGAGTGCCGGTCTCGCCAAAACAGTGTTAATGATACAAGAATCGGATATATCGAAGTATTTATCACGGTCTCTTGAACTTCGATATAACGAGGCTCTACTGTAATAATAATAATGTGATTTTTAAGTGGTTTAGGAGGCTAAGCAAGCCTGTGTGAAAACCACTGGTTTATCAATCCTATCTTCCATTCCGCTTCTAATCAGGTGAGTTACTGCCCCTCCTCCACTCGCTCCTCTCCTTTCCAGTCGATCTACCTGTGCCTGGTTTTCAACTGTCCACACCTAGCTGTTTGTTGTCTGCAAAAGTACCGGTACTTGGTCCATAATTCTGTAAGTGGTTCGCATACAGGGGCGACTCCACATGGGGGGGGCAGAGGCGTAGCGTCCCAATGGCTACTATGGCTTTAGCCATGGGCGGCACATATGATGGGGGCGGCAAATTTTGGAAGCGACCCTTTTTTGGGTTGTCGAGGAGTTATGGCGCAGGGACGGCAACATTTTGAAGAGGCGGCAAATTTACAAATTTAGCAGCAAGGACTTTTTTTGCTATTCAGCTGTAATAAGAGTGAAATTGGGGCGGCATATTTGCCAGGAGCCATAGCCTAGGTGGCACAAGTACACGCTACGCCACTGCATGGGGGGCCCATGCCCCACTATTGAATGCCTGGCCCTCCAGTGAGTGGCCCCCTGTTGTTGTGGCCCTATATTTACTACTACATGTCTATCAACAAATGGTTGGCCCCGTGCTTAGAAGTTGCCACCCCAACGCCCCCTCCCACTTGTCGAATCTTGGAGCCGCCACTGTAGTGTAATGGCATATTTGAAGAGGAAATCTGGAAGAGTCGTTCCTCTCCTTCTGCGGCGGTTGTTGGCATCGCTGCGGCCAAATGACCTCCTCTGGTCCAGGCACTGTCTGGGTCTGGTCCTGCCCTAGACCTCCTCCCTTCCCCCTCCCCCGCAGAGTGAATTATCCGCTTTATTTGCGTCAATTATCGCCACTCTAACGCCTCTCCTGAGAGCTGTTCTTCGCTCTCCGGCCGACGCTTCGAGGCGCCGTCGAACTGACGCTAAGCGTAAACTGGAAAGGCTTTGATGTCGTACTCCGTCTCCGCTGCTCTTCCTGACACCGTAAAAATAATGAAATCGTCTGCCGGTTAAAAGCGAACGAGACGCCGAGATGAGGATTGATTATCGTGAAAGTGACCTTTAAGGCACTTCCGCTATCTCTGAACATTCGCCCCCTCTTCCTCCTCCCCCTCCCCCATTCGTTATCTTCAGTCTCTGTCTTTTAAGAATTAAGTTCCTTTTCGTCGACGGTGTTTACAATGGATCGTTTAGAGAAAACACCTGCGCGCTCCTTTTGCAAAGGTCAGAGACCTACGTCTCTGACTGTCGATGTCTTTGGAATACAGTGAGACCTCGTTAGCACGAGGAGTCCATGTTAAACGGGTCTGAAGGACTTACAGTTAGGAACATGACCCCAAGCCTTATCCCTTCCACGACACTCACTCCGCTGGCCAATGCCCTGATGTCCAACTCGCTTTAGAAAATCTGAAAATCTTTCGGATATTAAGCTGACAGAAGTATAGTGGTTCTCACTCAGGCAGACCCAACTGAACCACTTTTAACACTATTATTATTATTATTATTA